>CM050163.1:338801746-339097191 GCA_027410445.1 Discoglossus pictus | reverse complement strand
ACTGGCAAAAGTTGGCAGAGTAGATGCAATAGGCTTCACACACACGCCTGTAGGCAGGCAACTGATATTCAATTGATTACAGTCAAAAAAGGGTTCTTTTATTTCATTGTACACTATGGTTGCACCAGATATGAGAGTCACTGTGCACTGGCAAAAGTTGGCAGAGTAGATGCAATAGGCTTCACACACACGCCTGTAGGCAGGCAATTGATATTCAATCGATTACAGTCAAAAAAGTGTTCTTTTATTTCACTGTACACTACGGTTGCACTAGATATGAGTGTCACTGTGCACTGGCAAAAGTTGGCAGAGTAGATGCAATAGGCCTCACACACACGCCTGTAGGCAGGACAAGATAAATGACAGATCTTAAATTTTAGTTCTGATTGTCACCAAAGCTATGGCCTTCACAGACAACCTCATTTTTTTTAATTGTACATATACTGCTGGATTATAAAATTGCAGAAAAAAAGGGTTCTTTTACTGCAATGTACACTACGGTTGCACCAGATATGAGTGTCACTGTGCACTGGCAAAAGTTGGCAGAGCAGATGCAATAGGCTTCACACACACGCCTGTAGGCAGGCATTTAAAATTTAATCGATTACAGTCAAAAAAGGGTACTTTTATTTCACTGTACACTATGGTTGCACCAGATATGAGTGTCACTGTGCACTGGCAAATGTTGGCAGAGTAGATGCAATAGGCCTCACACACACGCCTGTAGGCATGCAACTGATAATCAATCGATTACAGTAAAAAAAGGGTACTTTTATTTCACTGTACACTACGGTTGCACTAGATATGAGTGTCACTGTGCACTGGCAAAAGTTGGCAGAGTAGATGCAATAGGCCTCACACACACGCCTGTAGGCAGGACAAGATAAATGACAGATCTTAAATTTTAGTTCTGATTGTCACCAAAGCTATGACCTTCACAGACAACCTCATTTTTTTTTAATTGTACATATACTGATGGATTATAAAATTGCAGAAAAAAAGGGTTCTTTTACTGCAATGTACACTACGGTTGTACCAGATATGAATGTCACTGTGCACTGGCAAAAGTTGGCAGAGCAGATGCAATAGGCCTCACACACACGCCTGTAGGCAGGCAACTGATATTTAATCGATTACAGTCAAAAAAGGGTACTTTTATTTCACTGTACACTACGGTTGCACCAGATATGAGTGTCACTGTGCACTGGCAAAAGTTGGCAGAGTAGATGCAATAGGCTTCACACACACGCCTGTAGGCAGGCAACTGATATTCAATCGATTACAGTCAAAAAAGTGTTCTTTTATTTCACTGTACATTACGGTTGCACTAAATATGAGTTGTCACTGTGCACTGGCAAAAGTTTGCAGAGTAGGTGCAATAGGCCTCACACACACGCCTGTAGGCAGGCAACTGATATTCAATCGATTACAGTCAAAAAAGGGTACTTTTATTTCACTGTACACTACGGTTGCACCATATATGAGTGTCACTGTGCACTGGCAAAAGTTAGCAGAGTAGATACAATAGGCTTCACACACACGCCTGTAGGCAGGCAACTGATATTCAATCGATTACAGTCAAAAAAGTGTTCTTTTATTTCACTGTACACTACGGTTGCACCATATATGAGTGTCACTGTGCACTGGCAAAAGTTGGCAGAGTAGATGCAATAGGCTTCACACACATGCCTGTAGGCAGGCAACTGATATTCAATTGATTACAGTCAAAAAAGGGTACTTTTATTTCACTGTACACTACGGTTGCACCAGATATGAGTGTCACTGTGCACTGGCAAATGTTGTTAGATTAGATGCAATAGGCCTCACACACAGGCCTGTAGGCAGGCAACTGATATTCAATCGATTACAGAAAAAAAAGGGTTCTTTTATTTCACTGTACAATACGGTTGCACCAGATATGAGTGTCACTGTGCACTGGCAAAAGTTGGCAGAGTAGATGCAATAGGCTTCACACACACGCCTGTAGGCAGGCAACTGATATTCAATCGATTACAGTCAAAAAAGTGTTCTTTTATTTCACTGTACATTACGGTTGCACTAAATATGAGTTGTCACTGTGCACTGGCAAAAGTTTGCAGAGTAGGTGCAATAGGCCTCACACACACGCCTGTAGGCAGGCAACTGATATTCAATCGATTACAGTCAAAAAAGGGTACTTTTATTTCACTGTACACTACGGTTGCACCATATATGAGTGTCACTGTGCACTGGCAAAAGTTAGCAGAGTAGATACAATAGGCTTCACACACACGCCTGTAGGCAGGCAACTGATATTCAATCGATTACAGTCAAAAAAGTGTTCTTTTATTTCACTGTACACTACGGTTGCACCATATATGAGTGTCACTGTGCACTGGCAAAAGTTGGCAGAGTAGATGCAATAGGCTTCACACACATGCCTGTAGGCAGGCAACTGATATTCAATTGATTACAGTCAAAAAAGGGTACTTTTATTTCACTGTACACTACGGTTGCACCAGATATGAGTGTCACTGTGCACTGGCAAATGTTGTTAGATTAGATGCAATAGGCCTCACACACACGCCTGTAGGCATGCAACTGATAATCAATCGATTACAGTAAAAAAAGGGTACTTTTATTTCACTGTACACTACGGTTGCACTAGATATGAGTGTCACTGTGCACTGGCAAAAGTTGGCAGAGTAGATGCAATAGGCTTCACACACACGCCTGTAGGCAGGCAACTGATATTCAATTGATTACAGTCAAAAAAGGGTTCTTTTATTTCATTGTACACTATGGTTGCACCAGATATGAGAGTCACTGTGCACTGGCAAAAGTTGGCAGAGTAGATGCAATAGGCTTCACACACACGCCTGTAGGCAGGCAATTGATATTCAATCGATTACAGTCAAAAAAGTGTTCTTTTATTTCACTGTACACTACGGTTGCACTAGATATGAGTGTCACTGTGCACTGGCAAAAGTTGGCAGAGTAGATGCAATAGGCCTCACACACACGCCTGTAGGCAGGACAAGATAAATGACAGATCTTAAATTTTAGTTCTGATTGTCACCAAAGCTATGGCCTTCACAGACAACCTCATTTTTTTTAATTGTACATATACTGCTGGATTATAAAATTGCAGAAAAAAAGGGTTCTTTTACTGCAATGTACACTACGGTTGCACCAGATATGAGTGTCACTGTGCACTGGCAAAAGTTGGCAGAGCAGATGCAATAGGCTTCACACACACGCCTGTAGGCAGGCATTTAAAATTTAATCGATTACAGTCAAAAAAGGGTACTTTTATTTCACTGTACACTATGGTTGCACCAGATATGAGTGTCACTGTGCACTGGCAAATGTTGGCAGAGTAGATGCAATAGGCCTCACACACACGCCTGTAGGCATGCAACTGATAATCAATCGATTACAGTAAAAAAAGGGTACTTTTATTTCACTGTACACTACGGTTGCACTAGATATGAGTGTCACTGTGCACTGGCAAAAGTTGGCAGAGTAGATGCAATAGGCCTCACACACACGCCTGTAGGCAGGACAAGATAAATGACAGATCTTAAATTTTAGTTCTGATTGTCACCAAAGCTATGACCTTCACAGACAACCTCATTTTTTTTTAATTGTACATATACTGATGGATTATAAAATTGCAGAAAAAAAGGGTTCTTTTACTGCAATGTACACTACGGTTGTACCAGATATGAATGTCACTGTGCACTGGCAAAAGTTGGCAGAGCAGATGCAATAGGCCTCACACACACGCCTGTAGGCAGGCAACTGATATTTAATCGATTACAGTCAAAAAAGGGTACTTTTATTTCACTGTACACTACGGTTGCACCAGATATGAGTGTCACTGTGCACTGGCAAATGTTGTTAGATTAGATGCAATAGGCCTCACACACAGGCCTGTAGGCAGGCAACTGATATTCAATCGATTACAGAAAAAAAAGGGTTCTTTTATTTCACTGTACAATACGGTTGCACCAGATATGAGTGTCACTGTGCACTGGCAAAAGTTGGCAGAGTAGATGCAATAGGCTTCACACACATGCCTGTAGGCAGGCAACTGATATTCAATCGATTACAGTCAAAAAAGTGTTCTTTTATTTCACTGTACATTACGGTTGCACTAAATATGAGTTGTCACTGTGCACTGGCAAAAGTTTGCAGAGTAGGTGCAATAGGCCTCACACACACGCCTGTAGGCAGGCAACTGATATTCAATCGATTACAGTCAAAAAAGGGTACTTTTATTTCACTGTACACTACGGTTGCACCATATATGAGTGTCACTGTGCACTGGCAAAAGTTAGCAGAGTAGATACAATAGGCTTCACACACACGCCTGTAGGCAGGCAACTGATATTCAATCGATTACAGTCAAAAAAGTGTTCTTTTATTTCACTGTACACTACGGTTGCACCATATATGAGTGTCACTGTGCACTGGCAAAAGTTGGCAGAGTAGATGCAATAGGCTTCACACACACGCCTGTAGGCAGGCAACTGATATTCAATTGATTACAGTCAAAAAAGGGTACTTTTATTTCACTGTACACTACGGTTGCACCAGATATGAGTGTCACTGTGCACTGGCAAATGTTGTTAGATTAGATGCAATAGGCCTCACACACAGGCCTGTAGGCAGGCAACTGATATTCAATCGATTACAGAAAAAAAAGGGTTCTTTTATTTCACTGTACACTACGGTTGCACCAGATATGAGTGTCACTGTGCACTGGCAAAAGTTGGCAGAGTAGATGCAATAGGCTTCACACACACGCCTGTAGGCAGGCAACTGATATTCAATTGATTACAGTCAAAAAAGGTTTCTTTTATTTCATTGTACACTATGGTTGCACCAGATATGAGAGTCACTGTGCACTGGCAAAAGTTGGCAGAGTAGATGCAATAGGCCTCACACACACGCCTGTAGGCAGGACAAGATAAATGACAGATCTTAAATTTTAGTTCTGATTGTCACCAAAGCTATGGCCTTCACAGACAACCTCATTTTTTTTAATTGTACATATACTGCTGGATTATAAAATTGCAGAAAAAAAGGGTTCTTTTACTGCAATGTACACTACGGTTGCACCAGATATGAGTGTCACTGTGCACTGGCAAAAGTTGGCAGAGCAGATGCAATAGGCTTCACACACACGCCTGTAGGCAGGCATTTGATATTTAATCGATTACAGTCAAAAAAGGGTACTTTTATTTCACTGTACACTATGGTTGCACCAGATATGAGTGTCACTGTGCACTGGCAAATGTTGGCAGAGTAGATGCAATAGGCCTCACACACACGCCTGTAGGCATGCAACTGATAATCAATCGATTACAGTAAAAAAAGGGTACTTTTATTTCACTGTACACTACGGTTGCACTAGATATGAGTGTCACTGTGCACTGGCAAAAGTTGGCAGAGTAGATGCAATAGGCCTCACACACACGCCTGTAGGCAGGCAACTGATATTTAATCGATTACAGTCAAAAAAGGGTACTTTTATTTCACTGTACACTACGGTTGCACCAGATATGAGTGTCAGTGTGCACTGGCAAAAGTTGGCAGAGTAGATGCAATAGGCTTCACACACGCCTGTAGGCAGGCAACTGATATTCAATCGATTACAGAAAAAAAAGTGTTCTTTTATTTCACTGTACACTACGGTTGCACCAGATATGAGTGTCACTGTGCACTGGCAAAGGTTTGCAGAGTAGATGCAATAGGCTTCACACACACGCCTGTAGGCAGGCAACTGTTATTCAATCGATTATAGTCAAAAAAGGGTTCTTTTTTTTCACTGTACACTACGGTTGCATCAGATGTGAGTGTCATTGTGCACAGGCAAAAGTTGGCAGAGTAGATGCAATAGGCTTCACACACATGTCTGTAGGCAGGCAACTGATATTCAATCAATTACAGTAAAAAAAGTGTTGTTTTATGTCACTGTACACTACGGTTGCACTAGATATGAGTGTCACTGTGCACTGGCAAACGTTGGCAGAGTAGATGCAATAGGCCTCACACACACGCCTGTAGGCATGCAACTGATAATCAATCGATTACAGTAAAAAAAGGGTACTTTTATTTCACTGTACACTACGGTTGCACTAGATATGAGTGTCACTGTGCACTGGCAAAAGTTGGCAGAGTAGATGCAATAGGCCTCACACACACGCCTGTAGGCAGGACAAGATAAATGACAGATCTTAAATTTTAGTTCTGATTGTCACCAAAGCTATGGCCTTCACAGACAACCTCATTTTTTTTAATTGTACATATACTGCTGGATTATAAAATTGCAGAAAAAAAGGGTTCTTTTACTGCAATGTACACTACGGTTGCACCAGATATGAGTGTCACTGTGCACTGGCAAAAGTTGGCAGAGCAGATGCAATAGGCTTCACACACACGCCTGTAGGCAGGCATTTGATATTTAATCGATTACAGTCAAAAAAGGGTACTTTTATTTCACTGTACACTATGGTTGCACCAGATATGAGTGTCACTGTGCACTGGCAAATGTTGGCAGAGTAGATGCAATAGGCCTCACACACACGCCTGTAGGCATGCAACTGATAATCAATCGATTACAGTAAAAAAAGGGTACTTTTATTTCACTGTACACTACGGTTGCACTAGATATGAGTGTCACTGTGCACTGGCAAAAGTTGGCAGAGTAGATGCAATAGGCCTCACACACACGCCTGTAGGCAAGCAACTGATATTTAATCGATTACAGTCAAAAAAGGGTACTTTTATTTCACTGTACACTACGGTTGCACCAGATATGAGTGTCAGTGTGCACTGGCAAAAGTTGGCAGAGTAGATGCAATAGGCTTCACACACGCCTGTAGGCAGGCAACTGATATTCAATCGATTACAGAAAAAAAAGTGTTCTTTTATTTCACTGTACACTACGGTTGCACCAGATATGAGTGTCACTGTGCACTGGCAAAGGTTTGCAGAGTAGATGCAATAGGCTTCACACACACGCCTGTAGGCAGGCAACTGTTATTCAATCGATTATAGTCAAAAAAGGGTTCTTTTTTTTCACTGTACACTACGGTTGCATCAGATGTGAGTGTCATTGTGCACAGGCAAAAGTTGGCAGAGTAGATGCAATAGGCTTCACACACATGCCTGTAGGCAGGCAACTGATATTCAATCAATTACAGTAAAAAAAGTGTTGTTTTATTTCACTGTACACTACGGTTGCACTAGATATGAGTGTCACTGTGCACTGGCAAACGTTGGCAGAGTAGATGCAATAGGCTTCACACACACGCCTGTAGGCATGCAACTGATAATCAATCGATTACAGTAAAAAAAGGGTACTTTTATTTCACTGTACACTACGGTTGCACTAGATATGAGTGTCACTGTGCACTGGCAAAAGTTGGCAGAGTAGATGCAATAGGCCTCACACACACGCCTGTAGGCAGGACAAGATAAATGACAGATCTTAAATTTTAGTTCTGATTGTCACCAAAGCTATGGCCTTCACAGACAACCTCATTTTTTTTAATTGTACATATACTGCTGGATTATAAAATTGCAGAAAAAAAGGGTTCTTTTACTGCAATGTACACTACGGTTGCACCAGATATGAGTGTCACTGTGCACTGGCAAAAGTTGGCAGAGCAGATGCAATAGGCTTCACACACACGCCTGTAGGCAGGCAATTAAAATTTAATCGATTACAGTCAAAAAAGGGTACTTTTATTTCACTGTACACTATGGTTGCACCAGATATGAGTGTCACTGTGCACTGGCAAATGTTGGCAGAGTAGATGCAATAGGCCTCACACACACGCCTGTAGGCATGCAACTGATAATCAATCGATTACAGTAAAAAAAGGGTACTTTTATTTCACTGTACACTACGGTTGCACTAGATATGAGTGTCACTGTGCACTGGCAAAAGTTGGCAGAGTAGATGCAATAGGCCTCACACACACGCCTGTAGGCAGGACAAGATAAATGACAGATCTTAAATTTTAGTTTTGATTGTCACCAAAGCTATGACCTTCACAGACAACCTCATTTTTTTTTAATTGTACATAGACTGATGGATTATAAAATTGCAGAAAAAAAGGGTTCTTTTACTGCAATGTACACTACGGTTGTACCAGATATGAATGTCACTGTGCACTGGCAAAAGTTGGCAGAGCAGATGCAATAGGCCTCACACACACGCCTGTAGGCAGGCAACTGATATTTAATCGATTACAGTCAAAAAAGGGTACTTTTATTTCACTGTACACTACGGTTGCACCAGATATGAGTGTCACTGTGCACTGGCAAAAGTTGGCAGAGTAGATGCAATAGGCTTCACACACACGCCTGTAGGCAGGCAACTGATATTCAATCGATTACAGTCAAAAAAGTGTTCTTTTATTTCACTGTACATTACGGTTGCACTAAATATGAGTTGTCACTGTGCACTGGCAAAAGTTTGCAGAGTAGGTGCAATAGGCCTCACACACACGCCTGTAGGCAGGCAACTGATATTCAATCGATTACAGTCAAAAAAGGGTACTTTTATTTCACTGTACACTACGGTTGCACCAGATATGAGTGTCACTGTGCACTGGCAAAAGTTAGCAGAGTAGATACAATAGGCTTCACACACACGCCTGTAGGCAGGCAACTGATATTCAATCGATTACAGTCAAAAAAGTGTTCTTTTATTTCACTGTACACTACGGTTGCACCATATATGAGTGTCACTGTGCACTGGCAAAAGTTGGCAGAGTAGATGCAATAGGCTTCACACACATGCCTGTAGGCAGGCAACTGATATTCAATTGATTACAGTCAAAAAAGGGTACTTTTATTTCACTGTACACTACGGTTGCACTAGATATGAGTGTCACTGTGCACTGGCAAATGTTGGCAGATTAGATGCAATAGGCCTCACACACAGGCCTGTAGGCAGGCAACTGATATTCAATCGATTACAGAAAAAAAAGGGTTCTTTTATTTCACTGTACAATACGGTTGCACCAGATATGAGTGTCACTGTGCACTGGCAAAAGTTGGCAGAGTAGATGCAATAGGCTTCACACACACGCCTGTAGGCAGGCAACTGATATTCAATTGATTACAGTCAAAAAAGGGTTCTTTTATTTCATTGTACACTATGGTTGCACCAGATATGAGAGTCACTGTGCACTGGCAAAAGTTGGCAGAGTAGATGCAATAGGCCTCACACACACGCCTGTAGGCAGGACAAGATAAATGACAGATCTTAAATTTTAGTTCTGATTGTCACCAAAGCTATGGCCTTCACAGACAACCTCATTTTTTTTAATTGTACATATACTGCTGGATTATAAAATTGCAGAAAAAAAGGGTTCTTTTACTGCAATGTACACTACGGTTGCACCAGATATGAGTGTCACTGTGCACTGGCAAAAGTTGGCAGAGCAGATGCAATAGGCTTCACACACACGCCTGTAGGCAGGCATTTGATATTTAATCGATTACAGTCAAAAAAGGGTACTTTTATTTCACTGTACACTATGGTTGCACCAGATATGAGTGTCACTGTGCACTGGCAAATGTTGGCAGAGTAGATGCAATAGGCCTCACACACACGCCTGTAGGCATGCAACTGATAATCAATCGATTACAGTAAAAAAAGGGTACTTTTATTTCACTGTACACTACGGTTGCACTAGATATGAGTGTCACTGTGCACTGGCAAAAGTTGGCAGAGTAGATGCAATAGGCCTCACACACACGTCTGTAGGCAGGACAAGATAAATGACAGATCTTAAATTTTAGTTCTGATTGTCACCAAAGCTATGACCATCACAGACAACCTCATTTTTTTTTAATTGTACATATACTGCTGGATTATAAAATTGCAGAAAAAAAGGGTTCTTTTACTGCAATGTACACTACGGTTGTACCAGATATGAATGTCACTGTGCACTGGCAAAAGTTGGCAGAGCAGATGCAATAGGCTTCACACACACGCCTGTAGGCAGGCATTTGATATTCAATCGATTACAGTCAAAAAAGTGTTCTTTTATTTCACTGTACACTACGGTTGCACTAAATATGAGTGTCACTGTGCACTGGCAAAAGTTTGCAGAGTAGATGCAATAGGCCTCACACACACGCCTGTAGGCAGGCAACTGATATTCAATCGATTACAGTCAAAAAAGGGTACTTTTATTTCACTGTACACTACGGTTGCACCATATATGAGTGTTACTGTGCACTGGCAAAAGTTGGCAGAGTAGATGCAATAGGCCTCACACACACGCCTGTAGGCAGGCAACTGATATTCAATCGATTACAGTCAAAAAAGGGTTATTTTATTTCACTGTACACTACGGTTGCACTAGATGTTAGTGTCACTGTGCACTGGCAAAAGTTGGCAGAGTAGATGCAATAGGCCTCACACACACGCCTGTAGGCAGGCAACTGATATTCAATCGATTACAGTCAAAAAAGGGTTATTTTATTTCACTGTACACTACGGTTGCACTAGATGTTAGTGTCACTGTGCACTGGCAAAAGTTGGCAGAGTAGATGCAATAGGCTTCACACACAAGCCTGTGGGCAGGCAACTGATATTCAATCGATTACAGTCAAAAAAGTGTTCTTTTATTTCACTGTACACTACGGTTGCACTAGATGTTAGTGTCACTGTGCACTGGCAAAAGTTGGCAGAGTAGATGCAATAGGCCTCACACACACGCCTGTAGGCAGGCAACTGATATTCAATCGATTACAGTCAAAAAAGGGTTATTTTATTTCACTGTACACTACGGTTGCACTAGATGTTAGTGTCACTGTGCACTGGCAAACGTTGGCAGAGTAGATGCAATAGGCTTCACACACACGCCTGTAGGCAGGCAACTGATATTCAATCAATTACAGTAAAAAAAGTGTTGTTTTATGTCACTGTACACTACGGTTGCACTAGATATGAGTGTCACTGTGCACTGGCAAACGTTGGCAGAGTAGATGCAATAGGCCTCACACACACGCCTGTAGGCAGGCAACTGATATTCAATCGATTACAGTCAAAAAAGGGTTCTTTTATTTCACTGTACACTACGGTTTCACCAGATATGAGTGTCACTGTGCACTGGCAAAAGTTGGCAGAGTAGATGCAATAGGCCTCACACACACGCCTGTAGGCAGGACAAGATAAATGACAGATCTTAAATTTTAGTTCTGATTGTCACCAAAGCTATGGCCTTCACAGACAACCTCATTTTTTTAATTGTAATTATACTGCTGGATTATAAAATTGCAGAAAAAAAGGGTTCTTTTACTGCAATGTACACTACGGTTGCACCAGATATGAGTGTCACTGTGCACTGGGAAAAGTTGGCAGAGCAGATGCAATAGGCTTCACACACACGCCTGTAGGCAGGCATTTGATATTTAATCGATTACAGTCAAAAAAGGGTACTTTTATTTCACTGTACACTATGGTTGCACCAGATATGAGTGTCACTGTGCACTGGCAAATGTTGGCAGAGTAGATGCAATAGGCCTCACACACACGCCTGTAGGCATGCAACTGATAATCAATCGATTACAGTCAAAAAAGGGTACTTTTATTTCACTGTACACTACGGTTGCACTAGATATGAGTGTCACTGTGCACTGGCAAAAGTTGGCAGAGTAGATGCAATAGGCCTCACACACACGTCTGTAGGCAGGACAAGATAAATGACAGATCTTAAATTTTAGTTCTGATTGTCACCAAAGCTATGACCATCACAGACAACCTCATTTTTTTTTAATTGTACATATACTGCTGGATTATAAAATTGCAGAAAAAAAGGGTTCTTTTACTGCAATGTACACTACGGTTGTACCAGATATGAATGTCACTGTGCACTGGCAAAAGTTGGCAGAGCAGATGCAATAGGCTTCACACACACGCCTGTAGGCAGGCATTTGATATTCAATCGATTACAGTCAAAAAAGTGTTCTTTTATTTCACTGTACACTACGGTTGCACTAAATATGAGTGTCACTGTGCACTGGCAAAAGTTTGCAGAGTAGATGCAATAGGCCTCACACACACGCCTGTAGGCCGGCAACTGATATTCAATCGATTACAGTCAAAAAAGGGTACTTTTATTTCACTGTACACTACGGTTGCACCATATATGAGTGTTACTGTGCACTGGCAAAAGTTGGCAGAGTAGATGCAATAGGCCTCACACACACGCCTGTAGGCAGGCAACTGATATTCAATCGATTACAGTCAAAAAAGGGTTATTTTATTTCACTGTACACTACGGTTGCACTAGATGTTAGTGTCACTGTGCACTGGCAAAAGTTGGCAGAGTAGATGCAATAGGCCTCACACACACGCCTGTAGGCAGGCAACTGATATTCAATCGATTACAGTCAAAAAAGGGTTCTTTTATTTCACTGTACACTACGGTTGCACTAGATGTTAGTGTCACTGTGCACTGGCAAAAGTTGGCAGAGTAGATGCAATAGGCTTCACACACACGCCTGTGGGCAGGCAACTGATATTCAATCGATTACAGTCAAAAAAGTGTTCTTTTATTTCACTGTACACTACGGTTGCACTAGATGTTAGTGTCACTGTGCACTGGCAAAAGTTGGCAGAGTAGATGCAATAGGCCTCACACACACGCCTGTAGGCAGGCAACTGATATTCAATCGATTACAGTCAAAAAAGGGTTATTTTATTTCACTGTACACTACGGTTGCACTAGATGTTAGTGTCACTGTGCACTGGCAAAAGTTGGCAGAGTAGATGCAATAGGCTTCACACACACGCCTGTAGGCAGGCAACTGATATTCAATCGATTACAGTCAAAAAAGGGTTCTTTTATTTCAATGTACACTACGGTTGCACTAGATGTGAGTGTCACTGTGCACTGGCAAAAGTTGGCAGAGTAGATGCAATAGGCCTCACACACACGCCTGTAGGCAGGCAACTAATATTCAATCGATTACAGTCAAAAAAGGGTACTTTTATTTCACTGTACACTACGGTTGCACCAGATATGAGTGTCACTGTGCACTGGCAAAAGTTGGCAGAGTAGATGCAATAGACTTCACACACACGCCTGTAGGCAGGCAACTGTTATTCAATCGATTATAGTCAAAAAAGGGTTCTTTTTTTTCACTGTACACTACGGTTGCATCAGATGTGAGTGTCATTGTGCACAGGCAAAAGTTGGCAGAGTAGATGCAATAGGCTTCACACACATGCCTGTAGGCAGGCAACTGATATTCAATCAATTACAGTAAAAAAAGTGTTGTTTTATGTCACTGTACACTAGAGTTGCACTAGATATGAGTGTCACTGTGCACTGGCAAACGTTGGCAGAGTAGATGCAATAGGCCTCACACACACGCCTGTAGGCAGGCAACTGATATTCAATCGATTACAGTCAAAAAAGGGTTCTTTTATTTCACTGTACACTACGGTTTCACCAGATATGAGTGTCACTGTGCACTGGCAAAAGTTGGCAGAGTAGATGCAATAGGCCTCACACACATGCCTGTAGGCAGGACAAGATAAATGACAGATCTTAAATTTTAGTTCTGATTGTCACCAAAGCTATGGCCTTCACAGACAACCTCATTTTTTTAATTGTACATATACTGCTGGATTATAAAATTGCAGAAAAAAAGGGTTCTTTTACTGCAATGTACACTACGGTTGCACCAGATATGAGTGTCACTGTGCACTGGGAAAAGTTGGCAGAGCAGATGCAATAGGCTTCACACACACGCCTGTAGGCAGGCATTTGATATTTAATCGATTACAGTCAAAAAAGGGTACTTTTATTTCACTGTACACTATGGTTGCACCAGATATGAGTGTCACTGTGCACTGGCAAATGTTGGCAGAGTAGATGCAATAGGCCTCACACACACGCCTGTAGGCATGCAACTGATAATCAATCGATTACAGTAAAAAAAGGGTACTTTTATTTCACTGTACACTACGGTTGCACTAGATATGAGTGTCACTGTGCACTGGCAAAAGTTGGCAGAGTAGATGCAATAGGCCTCACACACACGCCTGTAGGCAGGACAAGATAAATGACAGATCTTAAATTTTAGTTCTGATTGTCACCAAAGCTATGACCATCACAGACAACCTCATTTTTTTTTAATTGTACATATACTGCTGGATTATAAAATTGCAGAAAAAAAGGGTTCTTTTACTGCAATGTACACTACGGTTGTACCAGATATGAGTGTCACTGTGCACTGGCAAATGTTGGCAGAGTAGATGCAATAGGCCTCACACACACGCCTGTAGGCATGCAACTGATAATCAATCGATTACAGTCAAAAAAGGGTACTTTTATTTCACTGTACACTACGGTTGCACTAGATATGAGTGTCACTGTGCACTGGCAAAAGTTGGCAGAGTAGATGCAATAGGCCTCACACACACGTCTGTAGGCAGGACAAGATAAATGACAGATCTTAAATTTTAGTTCTGATTGTCACCAAAGCTATGACCATCACAGACAACCTCATTTTTTTTTAATTGTACATATACTGCTGGATTATAAAATTGCAGAAAAAAAGGGTTCTTTTACTGCAATGTACACTACGGTTGTACCAGATATGAATGTCACTGTGCACTGGCAAAAGTTGGCAGAGCAGATGCAATAGGCTTCACACACACGCCTGTAGGCAGGCATTTGATATTCAATCGATTACAGTCAAAAAAGTGTTCTTTTATTTCACTGTACACTACGGTTGCACTAAATATGAGTGTCACTGTGCACTGGCAAAAGTTTGCAGAGTAGATGCAATAGGCCTCACACACACGCCTGTAGGCAGGCAACTGATATTCAATCGATTACAGTCAAAAAAGGGTACTTTTATTTCACTGTACACTACGGTTGCACCATATGTGAGTGTTACTGTGCACTGGCAAAAGTTGGCAGAGTAGATGCAATAGGCCTCACACACACGCCTGTAGGCAGGCAACTGATATTCAATCGATTACAGTCAAAAAAGGGTTGTTTTATTTCACTGTACACTACGGTTGCACTAGATGTTAGTGTCACTGTGCACTGGCAAAAGTTGGCAGAGTAGATGCAATAGGCTTCACACACACGCCTGTAGGCAGGCAACTGATATTCAATCGATTACAGTCAAAAAAGGGTTATTTTATTTCACTGTACA
The DNA here is from genome assembly GCA_027410445.1 of Discoglossus pictus. Taxonomy (NCBI): domain Eukaryota; kingdom Metazoa; phylum Chordata; class Amphibia; order Anura; family Alytidae; genus Discoglossus; species Discoglossus pictus. Next base: position 339,081,999 of record CM050163.1, on the reverse strand, counting down.
CTACGGTTGCACTAGATGTTAGTGTCACTGTGCACTGGCAAAAGTTGGCAGAGTAGATGCAATAGGCTTCACACACACGCCTGTGGGCAGGCAACTGATATTCAATCGATTACAGTCAAAAAAGTGTTCTTTTATTTCACTGTACACTACGGTTGCACTAGATGTTAGTGTCACTGTGCACTGGCAAAAGTTGGCAGAGTAGATGCAATAGGCCTCACACACACGCCTGTAGGCAGGCAACTGATATTCAATCGATTACAGTCAAAAAAGGGTTATTTTATTTCACTGTACACTACGGTTGCACTAGATGTTAGTGTCACTGTGCACTGGCAAAAGTTGGCAGAGTAGATGCAATAGGCTTCACACACACGCCTGTAGGCAGGCAACTGATATTCAATCGATTACAGTCAAAAAAGGGTTCTTTTATTTCAATGTACACTACGGTTGCACTAGATGTGAGTGTCACTGTGCACTGGCAAAAGTTGGCAGAGTAGATGCAATAGGCCTCACACACACGCCTGTAGGCAGGCAACTAATATTCAATCGATTACAGTCAAAAAAGGGTACTTTTATTTCACTGTACACTACGGTTGCACCAGATATGAGTGTCACTGTGCACTGGCAAAAGTTGGCAGAGTAGATGCAATAGACTTCACACACACGCCTGTAGGCAGGCAACTGTTATTCAATCGATTATAGTCAAAAAAGGGTTCTTTTTTTTCACTGTACACTACGGTTGCATCAGATGTGAGTGTCATTGTGCACAGGCAAAAGTTGGCAGAGTAGATGCAATAGGCTTCACACACATGCCTGTAGGCAGGCAACTGATATTCAATCGATTACAGTAAAAAAAGTGTTGTTTTATGTCACTGTACACTACGGTTGCACTAGATATGAGTGTCACTGTGCACTGGCAAACGTTGGCAGAGTAGATGCAATAGGCCTCACACACACGCCTGTAGGCAGGCAACTGATATTCAATCGATTACAGTCAAAAAAGGGTTCTTTTATTTCACTGTACACTACGGTTTCACCAGATATGAGTGTCACTGTGCACTGGCAAAAGTTGGCAGAGTAGATGCAATAGGCCTCACACACATGCCTGTAGGCAGGACAAGATAAATGACAGATCTTAAATTTTAGTTCTGATTGTCACCAAAGCTATGGCCTTCACAGACAACCTCATTTTTTTAATTGTACATATACTGCTGGATTATAAAATTGCAGAAAAAAAGGGTTCTTTTACTGCAATGTACACTACGGTTGCACCAGATATGAGTGTCACTGTGCACTGGGAAAAGTTGGCAGAGCAGATGCAATAGGCTTCACACACACGCCTGTAGGCAGGCATTTGATATTTAATCGATTACAGTCAAAAAAGGGTACTTTTATTTCACTGTACACTATGGTTGCACCAGATATGAGTGTCACTGTGCACTGGCAAATGTTGGCAGAGTAGATGCAATAGGCCTCACACACACGCCTGTAGGCATGCAACTGATAATCAATCGATTACAGTAAAAAAAGGGTACTTTTATTTCACTGTACACTACGGTTGCACTAGATATGAGTGTCACTGTGCACTGGCAAAAGTTGGCAGAGTAGATGCAATAGGCCTCACACACACGCCTGTAGGCAGGACAAGATAAATGACAGATCTTAAATTTTAGTTCTGATTGTCACCAAAGCTATGACCATCACAGACAACCTCTTTTTTTTTTAATTGTACATATACTGCTGGATTATAAAATTGCAGAAAAAAAGGGTTCTTTTACTGCAATGTACACTACGGTTGTACCAGATATGAATGTCACTGTGCACTGGCAAAAGTTGGCAGAGCAGATGCAATAGGCCTCACACACACGCCTGTAGGCAGGCAACTGATATTTAATCGATTACAGTCAAAAAAGGGTACTTTTATTTCACTGTACACTACGGTTGCACCAGATATGAGTGTCACTGTGCACTGGCAAAAGTTGGCAGAGTAGATGCAATAGGCTTCACACACACGCCTGTAGGCAGGCAACTGATATTCAATCGATTACAGTCAAAAAAGTGTTCTTTTATTTCACTGTACATTACGGTTGCACTAAATATGAGTGTCACTGTGCACTGGCAAAAGTTTGCAGGGTAGATGCAATAGGCCTCACACACACGCCTGTAGGCAGGCAACTGATATTCAATCGATTACAGTAAAAAAAGGGTACTTTTATTTCACTGTACACTACGGTTGCACCATATATGAGTGTCACTGTGCACTGGCAAAAGTTGGCAGAGTAGAGGCAATAGGCTTCACACACACGCCTGTAGGCAGGCAACTGATATTCAATCGATTACAGTCAAAAAAGTGTTCTTTTATTTCACTGTACACTACGGTTGCACTAAATATGAGTGTCACTGTGCACTGGCAAAAGTTTGCAGAGTAGATGCAATAGGCCTCACACACACGCCTGTAGGCAGGCAACTGATATTCAATCGATTACAGTCAAAAAAGGGTACTTTTATTTCACTGTACACTACGGTTGCACCATATATGAGTGTCACTGTGCACTGGCAAAAGTTGGCAGAGTAGATGCAATTGGCCTCACACACACGCCTGTAGGCAGGCAACTGATATTCAATCGATTACAGTCAAAAAAGGGTTATTTTATTTCACTGTACACTACGGTTGCACTAGATGTTAGTGTCACTGTGCACTGGCAAAAGTTGGCAGAGTAGATGCAATAGGCCTCACACACACGCCTGTAGGCAGGCAACTGATATTCAATCGATTACAGTCAAAAAAGGGTTATTTTATTTCACTGTACACTACGGTTGCACTAGATGTTAGTGTCACTGTGCACTGGAAAAAGTTGGCAGAGTAGATGCAATAGGCTTCACACACACGCCTGTAGGCAGGCAACTGATATTCAATCGATTACAGTCAAAAAAGGGTTCTTTTATTTCAATGTACACTACGGTTGCACTAGATGTGAGTGTCACTGTGCACTGGCAAAAGTTGGCAGAGTAGATGCAATAGGCTTCTCACACATGCCTGTAGGCAGGCAACTGATATTCAATTGATTACAGTCAAAAAAGTGTTGTTTTATGTCACTGTACACTACGGTTGCACCAGATATGAGTGTCACTGTGCACTGGCAAAAGTTGGCAGAGTAGATGCAATAGGCCTCACACACAGGCCTGTAGGCAGGCAACTGATATTTAATCGATTACAGAAAAAAAAGGGTTCTTTTATTTCAATGTTCAATACGGTTGCACCAGATATGAGTGTCACTGTGCACTGGCAAAAGTTGGCAGAGTAGATGCAATAGGTTTCACACACACGCCTGTAGGCATGCAACTGATAATCAATCGATTACAGTAAAAAAAGGGTACTTTTTTTCACTTTACACTACGGTTGCACCAGATATGAGTGTCACTGTGCACTGGCAAAAGTTGGCAGAGTAGATGCAATATGCTTCACACACACGCCTGTAGACAGGCAACTGATATTCAATCGATTACAGTCAAAAAAGGGTTATTTTATTTCACTGTTCACTACGGTTGCACTAGATATGAGTGTCACTGTGCACTGGCAAAAGTTGGCAGAGTAGATGCAATAGGCCTCACACACACGCCTGTAGGCAGGACAAGATAAATGACAGATCCTAAATTTTAGTTCTGATTGTCACCAAAGCTATGGCCTTCACAGACAACCTCATTTTTTCTAATTGTATATATACTGCTGGATTATAAAATTGCAGAAAAAAAAGGGTTCTTTTACTGCAATGTACACTACGGTTGCACCAGATAAGAGTGTCACTGTGCACTGGCAAAAGTTGGCAGAGTAGATGCAATAGGCTTCACACACACGCCTGTAGGCAGGCAACTGATATTCAATCGATTACAGAAAAAAAAGGATTCTTTTATTTTACTGTACACTACGGTTGCACTAGATATGAGTGTCACTGTGCACTGGCAAAAGTTGGCAGAAAAGATGCAATAGGCTTCACACACACGCCTGTAGGCAGGCAACTGATATTCAATCGATTACAGTCAAAAAAGTGTTCTTTTATTTCACTGTACACTACGGTTGCACCAGATAAGAGTGTCACTGTGCACAGGCAAAAGTTGGCAGAGTAGATGCAATAGGCTTCACACACACGCCTGTGGGCAGGCAACTGATATTCAATCGATTACAGTCAAAAAAGTGTTCTTTTATTTCAGTGTACACTACGGTTGCACTAGATATGAGTGTCACTGTGCACTGGCAAAAGTTGGCAGAGTAGATGCAATAGGCCTCACACACACGCCTGTAGGAAGGCAACTGATATTTAATCGATTACAGTCAAAAAAGGGTACTTTTATTTCACTGTACACTATGTTTGCACCAGATATGAGTGTCATTGTGCACTGGCAAAAGTTGGCAGAGTAGATGCAATAGGCTTCACACACATGCCTGTAGGCAGGCAACTGATATTCAATTGATTACAGTCAAAAAAGTGTTGTTTTATGTCACTGTACACTACGGTTGCACCAGATATGAGTGTCACTGTGCACTGGCAAAAGTTGGCAGAGTAGATGCAATAGGCCTCATACACAGGCCTGTAGGCAGGCAACTGATATTCAATCGATTACAGAAAAAAAAGGGTTCTTTTATTTCAATGTTCAATACGGTTGCACCAGATATGAGTGTCACTGTGCACTGGCAAAAGTTGGCAGAGTAGATGCAATAGGCTTCACACACACGCCTGTGGGCTGGCAACTGATATTCAATCGATTACAGTCAAAAAAGTGTTCTTTTATTTCACTGTACACTACGGTTGCACTAGATATGAGTGTCACTGTGCACTGGCAAAAGTTGGCAGAGTAGATGCAATAGGCCTCACACACACGCCTGTAGGAAGGCAACTGATATTCAATCGATTACAGTCAAAAAAGGGTACTTTTATTTCACTGTACACTACGGTTGCACCATATATGAGTGTCACTGTGCACTGGCAAAAGTTGGCAGAGTAGATGCAATTGGCCTCACACACACGCCTGTAGGCAGGCAACTGATATTCAATCGATTACAGTCAAAAAAGGGTTATTTTATTTCACTGTACACTACGGTTGCACTAGATGTTAGTGTCACTGTGCACTGGCAAAAGTTGGCAGAGTAGATGCAATAGGCCTCACACACACGCCTGTAGGCAGGCAACTGATATTCAATCGATTACAGTCAAAAAAGGGTTATTTTATTTCACTGTACACTACGGTTGCACTAGATGTTAGTGTCACTGTGCACTGGCAAAAGTTGGCAGAGTAGATGCAATAGGCTTCACACACACGCCTGTAGGCAGGCAACTGATATTCAATCGATTACAGTCAAAAAAGGGTTCTTTTATTTCAATGTACACTACGGTTGCACTAGATGTGAGTGTCACTGTGCACTGGCAAAAGTTGGCAGAGTAGATGCAATAGGCTTCTCACACATGCCTGTAGGCAGGCAACTGATATTCAATTGATTACAGTCAAAAAAGGGTTGTTTTATGTCACTGTACACTACGGTTGCACCAGATATGAGTGTCACTGTGCACTGGCAAAAGTTGGCAGAGTAGATGCAATAGGCCTCATACGCAGGCCTGTAGGCAGGCAACTGATATTTAATCGATTACAGAAAAAAAAGGGTTCTTTTATTTCAATGTTCAATACGGTTGCACCAGATATGAGTGTCACTGTGCACTGGCAAAAGTTGGCAGAGTAGATGCAATAGGTTTCACACACACGCCTGTAGGCATGCAACTGATAATCAATCGATTACAGTAAAAAAAGGGTACTTTTTTTCACTTTACACTACGGTTGCACCAGATATGAGTGTCACTGTGCACTGGCAAAAGTTGGCAGAGTAGATGCAATATGCTTCACACACACGCCTGTAGACAGGCAACTGATATTCAATCGATTACAGTCAAAAAAGGGTTATTTTATTTCACTGTTCACTACGGTTGCACTAGATATGAGTGTCACTGTGCACTGGCAAAAGTTGGCAGAGTAGATGCAATAGGCCTCACACACACGCCTGTAGGCAGGACAAGATAAATGACAGATCCTAAATTTTAGTTCTGATTGTCACCAAAGCTATGGCCTTCACAGACAACCTCATTTTTTCTAATTGTATATATACTGCTGGATTATAAAATTGCAGAAAAAAAAGGGTTCTTTTACTGCAATGTACACTACGGTTGCACCAGATAAGAGTGTCACTGTGCACTGGCAAAAGTTGGCAGAGTAGATGCAATAGGCTTCACACACACGCCTGTAGGCAGGCAACTGATATTCAATCGATTACAGAAAAAAAAGGATTCTTTTATTTTACTGTACACTACGGTTGCACTAGATATGAGTGTCACTGTGCACTGGCAAAAGTTGGCAGAAAAGATGCAATAGGCTTCACACACACGCCTGTAGGCAGGCAACTGATATTCAATCGATTACAGTCAAAAAAGTGTTCTTTTATTTCACTGTACACTACGGTTGCACCATATATGAGTGTCACTGTGCACAGGCAAAAGTTGGCAGAGTAGATGCAATAGGCTTCACACACACGCCTGTAGGCAGGCAACTGATATTCAATCGATTACAGTCAAAAAAGTGTTCTTTTATTTCAGTGTACACTACGGTTGCACTAGATATGAGTGTCACTGTGCACTGGCAAAAGTTGGCAGAGTAGATGCAATAGGCCTCACACACACGCCTGTAGGAAGGCAACTGATATTTAATCGATTACAGTCAAAAAAGGGTACTTTTATTTCACTGTACACTATGTTTGCACCAGATATGAGTGTCACTGTGCACTGGCAAAAGTTGGCAGAGTAGATGCAATAGGCTTCACACACATGCCTGTAGGCAGGCAACTGATATTCAATTGATTACAGTCAAAAAAGTTTTTTTTTATGTCACTGTACACTACGGTTGCACCAGATATGAGTGTCACTGTGCACTGGCAAAAGTTGGCAGAGTAGATGCAATAGGCCTCATACACATTCCTGTAGGCAGGCAACTGATATTCAATCGATTACAGAAAAAAAAGGGTTCTTTTATTTCAATGTTCAATACGGTTGCACCAGATATGAGTGTCACTGTGCACTGGCAAAAGTTGGCAGAGTAGATGCAATAGGCTTCACACACACGCCTGTGGGCTGGCAACTGATATTCAATCGATTACAGTCAAAAAAGTGTTCTTTTATTTCACTGTACACTACGGTTGCACTAGATATGAGTGTCACTGTGCACTGGCAAAAGTTGGCAGAGTAGATGCAATAGGCCTCACACACACGCCTGTAGGAAGGCAACTGATATTTAATCGATTACAGTCAAAAAAGGGTACTTTTATTTCACTGTACACTACGTTTGCACCAGATATGAGTGTCACTGTGCACTGGCAAAAGTTGGCAGAGTAGATGCAATAGGCTTCACACACATGCCTGTAGGCAGGCAACTGATATTCAATTGATTACAGTCAAAAAAGTGTTGTTTTATGTCACTGTACACTACGGTTGCACCAGATATGAGTGTCACTGTGCACTGGCAAAAGTTGGCAGAGTAGATGCAATAGGCCTCACACACAGGCCTGTAGGCAGGCAACTGATATTTAATCGATTACAGAAAAAAAAGGGTTCTTTTATTTCAATGTTCAATACGGTTGCACCAGATATGAGTGTCACTGTGCACTGGCAAAAGTTGGCAGAGTAGATGCAATAGGTTTCACACACACGCCTGTAGGCATGCAACTGATAATCAATCGATTACAGTAAAAAAAGGGTACTTTTTTTCACTTTACACTACGGTTGCACCAGATATGAGTGTCACTGTGCACTGGCAAAAGTTGGCAGAGTAGATGCAATATGCTTCACACACACGCCTGTAGACAGGCAACTGATATTCAATCGATTACAGTCAAAAAAGGGTTATTTGTTTTCACTGTACACTACGGTTGCACTAGATATGAGTGTCACTGTGCACTGGCAAAAGTTGGCAGAGTAGATGCAATAGGCCTCACACACACGCCTGTAGGCAGGACAAGATAAATGACAGATCCTAAATTTTAGTTCTGATTGTCACCAAAGCTATGGCCTTCACAGACAACCTCATTTTTTTTAATTGTATATATACTGCTGGATTATAAAATTGCAGAAAAAAAGGGTTCTTTTACTGCAATGTACACTACGGTTGCACCAGATAAGAGTGTCACTGTGCACTGGCAAAAGTTGGCAGAGTAGATGCAATAGGCCTCACACACAGGCCTGTAGGCAGGCAACTGATATTTAATCGATTACAGAAAAAAAAGGGTTCTTTTATTTCAATGTTCAATACGGTTGCACCAGATATGAGTGTCACTGTGCACTGGCAAAAGTTGGCAGAGTAGATGCAATAGGTTTCACACACGCCTGTAGGCATGCAACTGATAATCAATCGATTACAGTAAAAAAAGGGTACTTTTTTTCACTTTACACTACGGTTGCACCAGATAAGAGTGTCACTGTGCACTGGCAAAAGTTGGCAGAGTAGATGCAATATGCTTCACACACACGCCTGTAGACAGGCAACTGATATTCAATCGATTACAGTCAAAAAAGGGTTATTTTATTTCACTGTACACTATGGTTGCACTAGATATGAGTGTCACTGTGCACTGGCAAAAGTTGGCAGAGTAGATGCAATAGGCCTCACACACACGCCTGTAGGCAGGACAAGATAAATGACAGATCCTAAATTTTAGTTCTGATTGTCACCAAAGCTATGGCCTTCACAGACAAACTCATTTTTTTAAATTGTATATATACTGCTGGATTATAAAATTGCAGAAAAAAAGGGTTCTTTTACTGCAATGTACACTACGGTTGCACCAGATAAGAGTGTCACTGTGCACTGGCAAAAGTTGGCAATGTAGATGCAATAGGCTTCACACACACGCCTGTAGGCAGGCAACTGATATTCAATTGATTACAGAAAAAAAAGGATTCTTTTATTTTACTGTACACTACGGTTGCACTAGATATGAGTGTCACTGTGCACTGGCAAAAGTTGGCAGAGTAGATGCAATAGGCTTCACACACACGCCTGTAGGCAGGCAACTGATATTAAATCGATTACAGTCAAAAAAGTGTTCTTTTATTTCACTGTACACTACGGTTGCACCATATATGAGTGTCACTGTGCACTGGCAAAAGTTGGCAGAGTAGATGCAATAGGCTTCACACACAGGCCTGTGGGCAGGCAACTGATATTCAATCGATTACAGTCAAAAAAGTGTTTTTTTATTTCACTGTACACTACGGTTGCACTAGATATGAGTGTCACTGTGCACTGGCAAAAGTTGGCAGAGTAGATGCAATAGGCCTCACACACACGCCTGTAGGAAGGCAACTGATATTTAATCGATTACAGTCAAAAAAGGGTACTTTTATTTCACTGTACACTATGTTTGCACCAGATATGAGTGTCACTGTGCACTGGCAAAAGTTGGCAGAGTAGATGCAATATGCTTCACACACATGCCTGTAGGCAGGCAACTGATATTCAATTGATTACAGTCAAAAAAGTGTTGTTTTATGTCACTGTACACTACGGTTGCACCAGATATGAGTGTCACTGTGCACTGGCAAAAGTTGGCAGAGTAGATGCAATAGGCCTCATACACAGGCCTGTAGGCAGGCAACTGATATTCAATCGATTACAGAAAAAAAAGGGTTCTTTTATTTCAATGTTCAATACGGTTGCACCAGATATGAGTGTCACTGTGCACTGGCAAAAGTTGGCAGAGTAGATGCAATAGGCTTAACACACACGCCTGTGGGCAGGCAACTGATATTCAATCGATTACAGTCAAAAAAGTGTTCTTTTATTTCACTGTACACTACGGTTGCACTAGATATGAGTGTCACTGTGCACTGGCAAAAGTTGGCAGAGTAGATGCAATAGGCCTCACACACACGCCTGTAGGAAGGCAACTGATATTTAATCGATTACAGTCAAAAAAGGGTACTTTTATTTCAATGTTCAATACGGTTGCACCAGATATGAGTGTCACTGTGCACTGGCAAAAGTTGGCAGAGTAGATGCAATAGGTTTCACACACACGCCTGTAGGCATGCAACTGATAATCAATCGATTACAGTAAAAAAAGGGTACTTTTTTTCACTTTACACTACGGTTGCACCAGATATGAGTGTTACTGTGCACTGGCAAAAGTTGGCAGAGTAGATGCAATATGCTTCACACACACGCCTGTAGACAGGCAACTGATATTCAATCGATTACAGTCAAAAAAGGGTTATTTGTTTTCACTGTACACTACGGTTGCACTAGATATGAGTGTCACTGTGCACTGGCAAAAGTTGGCAGAGTAGATGCAATAGGCCTCACACACACGCCTGTAGGCAGGACAAGATAAATGACAGATCCTAAATTTTAGTTCTGATTGTCACCAAAGCTATGGCCTTCATAGACAACCTCATTTTTTTTAATTGTATATATACTGCTGGATTATAAAATTGCAGAAAAAAAGGGTTCTTTTACTGCAATGTACACTACGGTTGCACCAGATAAGAGTGTCACTGTGCACTGGCAAAAGTTGGCAGAGTAGATGCAATAGGCTTCACACACACGCCTGTAGGCAGGCAACTGATATTCAATCGATTACAGAAAAAAAAGGATTCTTTTATTTTACTGTACACTACGGTTGCACTAGATATGAGTGTCACTGTGCACTGGCAAAAGTTGGCAGAGTAGATGCAATAGGCTTCACACACACGCCTGTAGGCAGGCAACTGATATTCAATCGATTACAGTCAAAAAAGTGTTCTTTTATTTCACTGTACACTACGGTTGCACCATATATGAGTGTCACTGTGCACTGGCAAAAGTTGGCAGAGTAGATGCAATAGGCTTCACACACACGCCTGTGGGCAGGCAACTGATATTCAATCGATTACAGTCAAAAAAGTGTTCTTTTATTTCACTGTACACTACGGTTGCACTAGATATGAGTGTCACTGTGCACTGGCAAAAGTTGGCAGAGTAGATGCAATAGGCCTGACACACACGCCTGTAGGAAGGCAACTGATATTTAATCGATTACAGTCAAAAAAGGGTACTTTTATTTCACTGTACACTACGTTTGCACCAGATATGAGTGTCACTGTGCACTGGCAAAAGTTGGCAGAGTAGATGCAATAGGCCTCACACACAGGCCTGTAGGCAGGCAACTGATATTAAATCGATTACAGAAAAAAAAGGGTTCTTTTATTTCAATGTTCAATACGGTTGCACCAGATATGAGTGTCACTGTGCACTGGCAAAAGTTGGCAGAGTAGATGCAATAGGTTTCACACACACGCCTGTAGGCATGCAACTGATAATCAATCGATTACAGTAAAAAAAGGGTACTTTTTTTCACTTTACACTACGGTTGCACCAGATATGAGTGTCACTGTGCACTGGCAAAAGTTGGCAGAGTAGATGCAATATGCTTCACACACACGCCTGTAGACAGGCAACTGATATTCAATCGATTACAGTCAAAAAAGGGTTATTTTATTTCACTGTACACTACGGTTGCACTAAATATGAGTGTCACTGTGCACTGGCAAAAGTGGGCAGAGTAGATGCAATAGGCCTCACACACATGCCTGTAGGCAGGACAAGATAAATGACAGATCCTAAATTTTAGTTCTGATTGTCACCAAAGCTATGGCCTTCACAGACAACCTCATTTTTTTAATTGTATATATACTGCTGGATTATAAAATTGCAGAAAAAAAGGGTTCTTTTACTGCAATGTACACTACGGTTGCACCAGATAAGAGTGTCACTGTGCACTGGCAAAAGTTGGCAGAGTAGATGCAATAGGCTTCACACACACGCCTGTAGGCAGGCAACTGATATTCAATTGATTACAGTCAAAAAAGTGTTATTTTATTTCACTGTACACTATGGTTGCACCAGATATGAGTGTCACTGTGCACTGGCAAAAGTTGACAGAGTAGATGCAATAGGCCTCACACACACGCCTGAAGGCAGGCAACTGATATTCAATAGATTGCAGTCAAAAAAGTGTTCTTTTATTTCACTGTACACTATGGTTGCACCAGATATGAGTGTCACTGTGCACTGGCAAAAGTTGGCAGAGTAGATGCAATAGGCCTCACACACACACCTGTAGGCAGTACAAGATAAATGACAGATCTTAAATTTTAGTTCTGATTGTCACCAAAGCTATGGCCTTCACAGACAACCTCATTTTTTTTAATTGTACATATACTGCTGGATTATAAAATTGCAGAAAAAAAAGGGTTCTTTTACTGCAATGTACACTACGGTTGCACCAGATATGAATGTCACTGTGCACTGGCAAAAGTTGGCAGAGCAGATGCAATAGGCCTCACACACACGCCTGTAGGCAGGCAACTGATATTCAATTGATTACAGAAAAAAAAGGATTCTTTTATTTTACTGTACACTACGGTTGCACTAGATATGAGTGTCACTGTGCACTGGCAAAAGTTGGCAGAGTAGATGCAATATGCTTCACACACACGCCTGTAGACAGGCAACTGATATTCAATCGATTACAGTCAAAAAAGGGTTATTTTATTTCACTGTACACTACGGTTGCACTAGATATGAGTGTCACTGTGCACTGGCAAAAGTTGGCAGAGTAGATGCAATAGGCCTCACACACACGCCTGTAGGCAGGACAAGATAAATGACAGATCCTAAATTTTAGTTCTGATTGTCACCAAAGCTATGGCCTTCACAGACAACCTCATTTTTTTTAATTGTATATATACTGCTGGATTATAAAATTGCAGAAAAAAAGAGTTCTTTTACTGCAATGTACACTACGGTTGCACCAGATAAGAGTGTCACTGTGCACTGGCAAAAGTTGGCAGAGTAGATGCAATAGGCTTCACACACACGCCTGTAGGCAGGCAACTGATATTCAATCGATTACAGAAAAAAAAGGATTCTTTTATTTTACTGTACACTACGGTTGCACTAGATATGAGTGTCACTGTGCACTGGCAAAAGTTGGCAGAGTAGATGCAATAGGCTTCACACACACGCCTGTGGGCAGGCAACTGATATTCAATCGATTACAGTCAAAAAAGTGTTCTTTTATTTCACTGTACACTACGGTTGCACTAGATATGAGTGTCACTGTGCACTGGCAAAAGTTGGCAGAGTAGATGCAATAGGCCTCACACACACGCCTGTAGGAAGGCAACTGATATTTAATCGATTACAGTCAAAAAAGGGTACTTTTATTTCACTGTACACTACGTTTGCACCAGATATGAGTGTCACTGTGCACTGGCAAAAGTTGGCAGAGTAGATGCAATAGGTTTCACACACACGCCTGTAGGCATGCAACTGATAATCAATCGATTACAGTAAAAAAAGGGTACTTTTTTTCACTTTACACTACGGTTGCACCAGATATGAGTGTCACTGTGCACTGGCAAAAGTTGACAGAGTAGATGCAATAGGCCTCACACACACGCCTGAAGGCAGGCAACTGATATTCAATAGATTACAGTCAAAAAAGTGTTCTTTTATTTCACTGTACACTATGGTTGCACCAGATATGAGTGTCACTGTGCACTGGCAAAAGTTGGCAGAGTAGATGCAATAGGCCTCACACACACACCTGTAGGCAGGACAAGATAAATGACAGATCTTAAATTTTAGTTCTGATTGTCACCAAAGCTATGGCCTTCACAGACAACCTCATTTTTTTTAATTGTATATATACTGCTGGATTATAAAATTGCAGAAAAAAAGGGTTCTTTTACTGCAATGTACACTACGGTTGCACCAGATATGAATGTCACTGTGCACTGGCAAAAGTTGGCAGAGCAGATGCAATAGGCCTCACACACACGCCTGTAGGCAGGCAACTGATATTCAATCGATTACAGAAAAAAAAGGATTCTTTTATTTTACTGTACACTACGGTTGCACTAGATATGAGTGTCACTGTGCACTGGCAAAAGTTGGCAGAGTAGATGCAATATGCTTCACACACACGCCTGTAGACAGGCAACTGATATTCAATCGATTACAGTCAAAAAAGGGTTATTTTATTTCACTGTACACTACGGTTGCACTAGATATGAGTGTCACTGTGCACTGGCAAAAGTTGGCAGAGTAGATGCAATAGGCCTCACACACACGCCTGTAGGCAGGACAAGATAAATGACAGATCCTAAATTTTAGTTCTGATTGTCACCAAAGCTATGGCCTTCACAGACAACCTCATTTTTTTTAATTGTATATATACTGCTGGATTATAAAATTGCAGAAAAAAAGAGTTATTTTACTGCAATGTACACTACGGTTGCACCAGATAAGAGTGTCACTGTGCACTGGCAAAAGTTGGCAGAGTAGATGCAATAGGCTTCACACACACGCCTGTAGGCAGGCAACTGATATTCAATCGATTACAGAAATAAAAGGATTCTTTTATTTTACTGTACACTACGGTTGCACTAGATATGAGTGTCACTGTGCACTGGCAAAAGTTGGCAGAGTAGATGCAATAGGCTTCACACACACGCCTGTAGGCAGGCAACTGATATTCAATCGATTACAGTCAAAAAAGTGTTCTTTTATTTCACTGTACACTACGGTTGCACCATATATGAGTGTCACTGTGCACTGGCAAAAGTTGGCAGAGTAGATGCAATAGGCTTCACACACACGCCTGTGGGCAGGCAACTGATATTCAATCGATTACAGTCAAAAAAGTGTTCTTTTATTTCACTGTACACTACGGTTGCACTAGATATGAGTGTCACTGTGCACTGGCAAAAGTTGGCAGAGTAGATGCAATAGGCCTCACACACACGCCTGTAGGAAGGCAACTGATATTTAATCGATTACAGTCAAAAAAGGGTACTTTTATTTCACTGTACACTACGGTTGCACCAGATATGAGTGTCACTGTGCACTGGCAAAAGTTGGCAGAGTAGATGCAATAGGCTTCACACACATGCCTGTAGGCAGGCAACTGATATTCAATTGATTACAGTCAAAAAAGTGTTGTTTTATGTCACTGTACACTACGGTTGCACCAGATATGAGTGTCACTGTGCACTGGCAAAAGTTGGCAGAGTAGATGCAATAGGCCTCACACACAGGCCTGTAGGCAGGCAACTGATATTTAATCGATTAAAGAAAAAAAAGGGTTCTTTTATTTCAATGTTCAATACGGTTGCACCAGATATGAGTGTCACTGTGCACTGGCAAAAGTTGGCAGAGTAGATGCAATAGGTTTCACACACACGCCTGTAGGCATGCAACTGATAATCAATCGATTACAGTAAAAAAAGGGTACTTTTTTTCACTTTACACTACGGTTGCACCAGATATGAGTGTCACTGTGCACTGGCAAAAGTTGGCAGAGTAGATGCAATATGCTTCACACACACGCCTGTAGACAGGCAACTGATATTCAATCGATTACAGTCAAAAAAGGGTTATTTTATTTCACTGTACACTACGGTTGCACTAGATATGAGTGTCACTGTGCACTGGCAAAAGTTGGCAGAGTAGATGCAATAGGCCTCACACACACGCCTGTAGGCAGGACAAGATATATGACAGATCCTAAATTTTAGTTCTGATTGTCACCAAAGCTATGGCCTTCACAGACAACCTCATTTTTTTAATTGTATATATACTGCTGGATTATAAAATTGCAGAAAAAAAGGGTTCTTTTACTGCAATGTACACTACGGTTGCACCAGATAAGAGTGTCACTGTGCACTGGCAAAAGTTGGCAGAGTAGATGCAATAGGCTTCACACACACGCCTGTAGGCAGGCAACTGATATTCAATTGATTACAGTCAAAAAAGTGTTATTTTATTTCACTGTACACTATGGTTGCACCAGATATGAGTGTCACTGTGCACTGGCAAAAGTTGACAGAGTAGATGCAATAGGCTTCACACACACGCCTGAAGGCAGGCAACTGATATTCAATAGATTACATTTAAAAAAGTGTTCTTTTATTTCACTGTACACTATGGTTGCACCAGATATGAGTGTCACTGTGCACTGGCAAAAGTTGGCAGAGTAGATGCAATAGGCCTCACACACACACCTGTAGGCAGGACAAGATAAATGACAGATCTTAAATTTTAGTTCTGATTGTCACCAAAGCTATGGCCTTCACAGACAACCTCATTTTTTTTTAATTGTACATATGCTGCTGGATTATAAAATTGCAGAAAAAAAAGGGTTCTTTTACTGCAATGTACACTACGGTTGCACCAGATATGAATGTCACTGTGCACTGGCAAAAGTTGGCAGAGCAGATGCAATAGGCCTCACACACACGCCTGTAGGCAGGCAACTGATATTCAATCGATTACAGAAAAGAAAGGATTCTTTTATTTTACTGTACACTACGGTTGCACTAGATATGAGTGTCACTGTGCACTGGCAAAAGTTGGCAGAGTAGATACAATAGGCTTCACACACACGCCTGTAGGCAGGCAACTGATATTCAATCGATTACAGTCAAAAAAGTGTTCTTTTATTTCACTGTACACTACGGTTGCACCATATATGAGTGTCACTGTGCACTGGCAAAAGTTGGCAGAGTAGATGCAATAGGCCTCACACACACGCCTGTAGGCAGGCAACTGATATTTAATCGATTACAGTCAAAAAAGGGTACTTTTATTTCATTGTACACTACGGTTGCACCAGATATGAGTGTCACTGTGCACTGGCAAAAGTTGGCAGAGTAGATGCAATAGGCCTCACACACACCCCTGTAGGCAGGCAACTGATATTCAATCATTTACAGTCAAAAAAGGGTTCTTTTATTTCACTGTACACTACGGTTGCACTAGATGTGAGTGTCACTGTGCACTGGCAAAAGTTGGCAGAGTAGATGCAATAGGCTTCACACACACGCCTGTAGGCAGACAACTGATATTCAATCGATTATAGTCAAAAAAGGGTTCTTTTTGTTCACTGTACACTACGGTTGCATCAGATGTGAGTGTCATTGTGCACTGGCAAAAGTTGGCAGAGCAGATGCAATAGGCTTCACACACATGCCTGTAGGCAGGCAACTGATAATCAATCGATTACAGTCAAAAAAGTGTTGTTTTATGTCACTGTACACTACGGTTGCACTAGATATGAGTGTCACTGTGCACTGGCAAAAGTTGGCAGAGTAGATGCAATAGGCCTCACACACACGCCTGTAGGCAGGCAACTGATATTCAATCGATTACAGTCAAAAAAGGGTTCTTTTATTTCACTGTACACTACGGTTTCACCAGATATGAGTGTCACTGTGCACTGGCAAATGTTGGCAGAGTAGATGCAATAGGCCTCACACACGCCTGTAGGCAGGCAACTGATATTCAATCGATTACAGTCAAAAAAGTGTTCTTTTATTTCACTGTACACTATGGTTGCACCAGATATGAGTGTCACTGTGCACTGGCAAAAGTTGGCAGAGTAGATGCAATAGGCCTCACACACACACCTGTAGGCAGGACAAGATAAATGACAGATCTTAAATTTTAGTTCTGATTGTCACCAAAGCTATGGCCTTCACAGACAACCTCATTTTTTTTTAATTGTACATATACTGCTGGATTATAAAATTGCAGAAAAAAAAGGGTTCTTTTACTGCAATGTACACTACGGTTGCACCAGATATGAATAACACTGTGCACTGGCAAAAGTTGGCAGAGCAGATGCAATAGGCCTCACACACACGCCTGTAGGCAGGCAACTGATATTCAATCGATTACAGAAAAAAAAGGATTCTTTTATTTTACTGTACACTACGGTTGCACTAGATATGAGTGTCACTGTGCACTGGCAAAAGTTGGCAGAGTAGATGCAATAGGCTTCACACACACGCCTGTAGGCAGGCAACTGATATTCAATCGATTACAGTCAAAAAAGTGTTCTTTTATTTCACTGTACACTACGGTTGCACCATATATGAGTGTCACTGTGCACTGGCAAAAGTTGGCAGAGTAGATGCAATAGGCTTCACACACACGCCTGTGGGTAAGCAACTGATATTCAATCGTTTACAGTCAAAAAAGTGTTCTTTTATTTCACTGTACACTACGGTTGCACTAGATATGAGTGTCACTGTGCACTGGCAAAAGTTGGCAGAGTAGATGCAATAGGCCTCACACACACCTGTAGGCAGGCAACTGATATTTAATCGATTGCAGTCAAAAAAGGGTTCTTTTACTGCAATGTACACTACGGTTGCACCAGATATGAATGTCACTGTGCACTGGCAAAAGTTGGCAGAGCAGATGCAATAGGCCTCACACACACGCCTGTAGGCAGGCAACTGATATTCAGTCGATTTCAGAAAAAAAAGGGTTCTTTTATTTCACTGTACACTACGGTTGCACCAGATGTGAGTGTCACTGTGCACTGGCAAAAGTTGGCACAGTAGATGCAATAGGCTTCACACACATGCCTGTAGGCAGGCAACTGATATTCAATTGATTACAGTCAAAAAAGTGTTGTTTTATGTCACTGTACACTACGGTTGCACCAGATATGAGTGTCACTGTGCACTGGCAAATGTTGGCAGAGTAGATGCAATATGCTTCACACACACGCCTGTAGACAGGACAAGATAAATGACAGATCTTAAATTTTAGTTCTGATTGTCACCAAAGCTATGGCCTTCACAGACAACCTCATTTTTTTTAATTGTATATATACTGCTGGATTATAAAATTGCAGAAAAAAAAGGGTTCTTTTACTGCAATGTACACTACGGCTGCACCAGATAAGAGTGTCACTGTGCACTGGCAAAAGTTGGCAGAGCAGATGCAATAGGCCTCACACACACGCCTGTAGGCAGGCAACTGATATTCAATCGATTACAGAAAAAAAAGGATTCTTTTATTTTACTGTACACTACGGTTGCACCAGATATGAGTGTCACTGTGCACTGGCAAAAGTTGGCAGAGTAGATGCAATAGGCCTCACACACACGCCTGTAGGCAGGACAAGATAAATGACAGATCTTAAATTTTAGTTCTGATTGTCACCAAAGCTATGGCCTTCACAGACAACCTCATTTTTTTTAATTGTATATATACTGCTGGATTATAAAATTGCAGAAAAAAAAGGGTTCTTTTACTGCAATGTACACTACGGTTGCACCAGATAAGAGTGTCACTGTGCACTGGCAAAAGTTGGCAGAGCAGATGCAATAGGCCTCACACACACGCCTGTAGGCAGGCAACTGATATTCAATCGATTACAAAAAAAAAATAATTATTTTATTTTACTGTACACTACGGTTGCACCAGATATGAGTGTCACTGTGCACTGGCAAAAGTTGGCACAGTAGATGCAATAGGCTTCACACACACGCCTGTAGGCAGGCAACTGATATTCAATCGATTACAGTCAAAAAAGTGTTCTTTTATTTCACTGTACACTATGGTTGCACTAAATATGAGTGTCACTGTGCACTGGCAAAAGTTTGCAGAGTAGATGCAATAGGCCTCACACACACACCTGTAGGCAGGCAACTGATATTTAATCATTTACAGTCAAAAAAGGGTTCTTTTATTTCACTGTACACTACGGTTGCACTAGATGTGAGTGTCACTGTGCACTGGCAAAAGTTGGCAGAGTAGATGCAATAGGCTTCACACACACGCCTGTAGGCAGACAACTGATATTCAATCGATTATAGTCAAAAAAGGGTTCTTTTTGTTCACTGTACACTATAGTTGCATCAGATGTGAGTGTCATTGTGCACAGGCAAAAGTTGGCAGAGTAGATGCAATTGGCTTCACACACATGCCTGTAGGCAGGCAACTGATATTCATTCGATTACAGTCAAAAAAGTGTTGTTTTATGTCACTGTACACTACGGTTGCACTAGATATGAGTGTCACTGTGCACTGGCAAAAGTTGGCAGAGTAGATGCAATAGGCTTCACACACACGCCTGTGGGCAGGCAACTGATATTCAATCGATTACAGTCAAAAAAGTGTTCTTTTATTTCACTGTACACTACGGTTGCACTAAATATGAGTGTCACTGTGCACTGGCAAAAGTTGGCAGAGTAGATGCAATAGGCCTCACACACACGCCTGTAGTCAGGCAACTGATATTCAATCGATTACAGTCAAAAAAGTTTTGTTTTATGTCACTGTACACTACGGTTGCACTAGATATGAGTGTCACTGTGCACTGGCAAAAGTTGGCAGAGTAGATGCAATAGGCCTCACACACACGCCTGTAGGCAGGCAACTGATATTTAATCTATTACAGTCAAAAAAGGGTACTTTTATTTCACTGTACACTACGGTTGCACCAGATATGAGTGTCACTGTGCACTGGCAAATGTTGGCAGAGTAGATGCAATAGGCTTCACACACACACCTGTAGGCAGGCAACTGATATTCAATCGATTACAGTCAAAAAAGGGTTCTTTTATTTCACTGTACACTACGGTTGCACTAGATGTGAGTGTCACTGTGCACTGGCAAATGTTGGCAGAGCAGATGCAATAGGCTTCACACACATGCCTGTAGGCAGGCAACTGATATTCAATTGATTACAGTCAAAAAAGGGTACTTTTATTTCACTGTACACTACGGTTGCACTAGATGTGAGTGTCACTGTGCACTGGCAAAAGTTGGCAGAGTAGATGCAATAGGCCTCACACACACGCCTGTAGGCAGGACAAGATAAATGACAGATCTTAAATTTTAGTTCTGATTGTCACCAAAGCTATGGCCTTCACAGACAACCTCATTTTTTTTGTATTGTACATATACTGCTGTATTATAAAATTGCAGAAAAAAAGAGTTCTTTTATTGCACTGTACACTACGGTTGCACCAGTTATGAGTGTCACTGTGCACTGGCAAAAGTTGGCAGAGCAGATGCAATAGGCCTCACACACACGCCTGTAGGCAGGCAACTGATATTCAATCGATTACAGAAAAAAAGGGTTCTTTTATTACACTGTACACTACGGTTGCCCCAGATATGAGTGTCACTGTGCACTGGCAAAAGTTTGCAGAGTAGATGCAATAGGCTTCACACACGCCTGTAGGCAGGCAACTGATATTCAATATATTACAGAAAAAAATGGGTTCTTTTATTTCATTGTACACTATGGTTGCACTAGATATGAGTGTCACTGTGCACTGGCAAAAGTTGGCAGAGTAGATGCAATAGGCTTCACATACACGCCTGTAGGCAGGCAACTGATATTCAATTGATTACAGTCAAAAAAGGGTTCTTTTATTTCACTGTACACTATGGTTGCACTAGATATGAGTGTCACTGTGCACTGGCAAAAGTTGGCAGAGTAGATGCAATAGGCCTCACACACACGCCTGTAGTCAGGCAACTGATATTTAATCGATTACAGAAAAAAAAGGGTTCTTTTATTGCACTGTACACTACGGTTGCACCAGATATGAGTGTCACTGTGCACTGGCAAAAGTAGGCAGAGCAGATGCAATAGGCCTCACACACATGCCTGTAGGCAGGCAACTGATAATCAATCGATTACAGTCAAAAAAGGGTTCTTTTATTTCACTATACACTACGTTTGCACTAGATATGAGTGTCACTGTGCACTGGCAAAAGTTGGCAGAGTAGATGCAATAGGCCTCACACACACGCCTGTAGGCAGGACAAGATAAATGACAGATCTTAAATTTTAGTTCTGATTGTCACCAAAGCTATGGCCTTCACAGACAACCTCATTTTTTTTAATTGTATATATACTGCTGGATTATAAAATTGCAGAAAAAAAAGGGTTCTTTTACTGCAATGTACACTACGGTTGCACCAGATAAGAGTGTCACTGTGCACTGGCAAAAGTTGGCAGAGCAGATGCAATAGGCCTCACACACACGCCTGTAGGCAGGCAACTGATATTCAATCGATTACAAAAAAAAAATAATTATTTTATTTTACTGTACACTACGGTTGCACCAGATATGAGTGTCACTGTGCACTGGCAAAAGTTGGCACAGTAGATGCAATAGGCTTCACAAACACGCCTGTAGGCAGGCAACTGATATTCAATCGATTACAGTCAAAAAAGTGTTCTTTTATTTCACTGTACACTATGGTTGCACTAAATATGAGTGTCACTGTGCACTGGCAAAAGTTTGCAGAGTAGATGCAATAGGCCTCACACACACACCTGTAGGCAGGCAACTGATATTCAATCATTTACCGTCAAAAAAGGGTTCTTTTATTTCACTGTACACTACGGTTGCACTAGATGTGAGTGTCACTGTGCACTGGCAAAAGTTGGCAGAGTAGATGCAATAGGCTTCACACACACGCCTGTAGGCAGACAACTGATATTCAATCGATTATAGTCAAAAAAGGGTTCTTTTTGTTCACTGTACACTATAGTTGCATCAGATGTGAGTGTCATTGTGCACAGGCAAAAGTTGGCAGAGTAGATGCAATTGGCTTCACACACATGCCTGTAGGCAGGCAACTGATATTCATTCGATTACAGTCAAAAAAGTGTTGTTTTATGTCACTGTACACTACGGTTGCACTAGATATGAGTGTCACTGTGCACTGGCAAAAGTTGGCAGAGTAGATGCAATAGGCTTCACACACACGCCTGTGGGCAGGCAACTGATATTCAATCGATTACAGTCAAAAAAGTGTTCTTTTATTTCACTGTACACTACGGTTGCACTAAATATGAGTGTCACTGTGCACTGGCAAAAGTTGGCAGAGTAGATGCAATAGGCCTCACACACACGCCTGTAGTCAGGCAACTGATATTCAATCGATTACAGTCAAAAAAGTTTTGTTTTATGTCACTGTACACTACGGTTGCACTAGATATGAGTGTCACTGTGCACTGGCAAAAGTTGGCAGAGTAGATGCAATAGGCCTCACACACACGCCTGTAGGCAGGCAACTGATATTTAATCTATTACAGTCAAAAAAGGGTACTTTTATTTCACTGTACACTACGGTTGCACCAGATATGAGTGTCACTGTGCACTGGCAAATGTTGGCAGAGTAGATGCAATAGGCTTCACACACACACCTGTAGGCAGGCAACTGATATTCAATCGATTACAGTCAAAAAAGGGTTCTTTTATTTCACTGTACACTACGGTTGCACTAGATGTGAGTGTCACTGTGCACTGGCAAATGTTGGCAGAGCAGATGCAATAGGCTTCACACACATGCCTGTAGGCAGGCAACTGATATTCAATTGATTACAGTCAAAAAAGGGTACTTTTATTTCACTGTACACTACGGTTGCACTAGATGTGAGTGTCACTGTGCACTGGCAAAAGTTGGCAGAGTAGATGCAATAGGCCTCACACACACGCCTGTAGGCAGGACAAGATAAATGACAGATCTTAAATTTTAGTTCTGATTGTCACCAAAGCTATGGCCTTCACAGACAACCTCATTTTTTTTGTATTGTACATATACTGCTGTATTATAAAATTGCAGAAAAAAAGAGTTCTTTTATTGCACTGTACACTACGGTTGCACCAGTTATGAGTGTCACTGTGCACTGGCAAAAGTTGGCAGAGCAGATGCAATAGGCCTCACACACACGCCTGTAGGCAGGCAACTGATATTCAATCGATTACAGAAAAAAAGGGTTCTTTTATTACACTGTACACTACGGTTGCCCCAGATATGAGTGTCACTGTGCACTGGCAAAAGTTTGCAGAGTAGATGCAATAGGCTTCACACACGCCTGTAGGCAGGCAACTGATATTCAATATATTACAGAAAAAAATGGGTTCTTTTATTTCATTGTACACTATGGTTGCACTAGATATGAGTGTCACTGTGCACTGGCAAAAGTTGGCAGAGTAGATGCAATAGGCTTCAGACACACGCCTGTAGGCAGGCAACTGATATTCAATTGATTACAGTCAAAAAAGGGTTCTTTTATTTCACTGTACACTATGGTTGCACTAGATATGAGTGTCACTGTGCACTGGCAAAAGTTGGCAGAGTAGATGCAATAGGCCTCACACACACGCCTGTAGTCAGGCAACTGATATTTAATCGATTACAGAAAAAAAAGGGTTCTTTTATTGCACTGTACACTACGGTTGCACCAGATATGAGTGTCACTGTGCACTGGCAAAAGTAGGCAGAGCAGATGCAATAGGCCTCACACACATGCCTGTAGGCAGGCAACTGATAATCAATCGATTACAGTCAAAAAAGGGTTCTTTTATTTCACTATACACTACGTTTGCACTAGATATGAGTGTCACTGTGCACTGGCAAAAGTTGGCAGAGTAGATGCAATAGGCCTCACACACACGCCTGTAGGCAGGCAACTGATATTCAATCGATTACAGTCAAAAAAGTGTTGTTTTATGTAACTGTACACTACGGTTGCACTAGATATGAGTGTCACTGTGCACTGGCAAAAGTTGGCAGAGTAGATGCAATAGGCGTCACACACACGCTAGCAGGCAGGCATATGCAATTAGATTACACAAAAAAAAGTAATAAAATAAAATAAATTATGTTCTAGCCCTAAAAAGGGCTTTTTGGGTTGCTATCCCTGCAGCAGATATCAAATGAGTCCTTCAGGTGTGTAGTGAAAGCTAAATTTAGAAACAGCCAATAGAAAATGAGACCACCATCATTACAGCAGTAAAACATGGAGGTTACATGTCAATATTCGATGGGACTCCCAATCACTCAAAACACAAAATTATGAAACCGAATGCCAATACTGTTCTAGTACATATGGGTGGCTTGATATGTATTAACTTATTGATTCCCGAGATCGATTAAACCCAGAAATGACACATGAAAAAAAAATGTTATTACTGATTTGCAAGCTTGAGACTGTTGTGCAATTAATTCTATTGTCTTTTATCACTTTCCCCATCATTTACAGTGCAGTATTGATTTTTTATTTGCAGTCAGAGTGCTGCGGACAGGGGTTAAACCACGTAGGACCGTAGGATTTTCTCCTACATTTGCCATTTACGGGGATGAAAACATTTGCGGGCTTGTTTAATTGTAGTAATTCAATAGCGATTTGCGTTTTTTGCGATCGCAACTCTTGTGGCCGTGAAAGATCAAAGGCATCAGGAGGCTGCAAGTTACAAGTTTGACAACCGCAAGGTTTTCAAGGCCGTAACCCATAACCCGTTTTATTTGCATTCAGAGTGCTGCGGACAGGGGTTAAACCACGTAGGACCGTAGGATTTTCTCCTACATTTGCCATTTACAGGGATGAAAACATTTGCGGGCTTGTTTAATTGTAGTAATTCAATAGCGATTTGCGTTTTTTGCGATCGCAACTCTTGTGGCCGTGAAAGATCAAAGGCATCAGGAGGCTGCAAGTTACAAGTTTGACAACCGCAAGGTTTTCAAGGCCGTAACCCATAACCCGTTTGGAGCACACAAAAAGACGCCAATTGGATAGCAAAGAAACTTACGGCCTCACTTACAGGCTCTAGTATTTTACGATTGCTCAATTGAATCAGGCTCTTAGTCTACATTAAAGCTAACAACAATCATGTCTTAGATGTCTGGCTATATGATATATTTAATATTGTGGGAGCCACATGTTAAGGGGGGCTGTCATTGCAGGAATCTGTACCGGAGAGGCACTGGGAAAATATTACTCTTAATAATTTTCCTTCACAATGCTTGCAGATGCAGTATATGCCTTC
The DNA here is from genome assembly GCA_027410445.1 of Discoglossus pictus. Lineage (NCBI taxonomy): Eukaryota > Metazoa > Chordata > Amphibia > Anura > Alytidae > Discoglossus > Discoglossus pictus. The sequence goes on along the minus strand of CM050163.1, from coordinate 339,056,275 downwards.
ATGGACAAAAACATAGTGATTTGTCAGCTTCATGGATTTAATGACACAGCCAACTATCTCTTGTTAATTCCATAGACTTGACATGTCAGTGTCCTTGTTGGTTATCATGTATATGTGTAGTGTGTGTGTGATGTACTTGGTGTGGCATGTTGGTGTATGCGATATTTACCTGACATGGAGGCTGGATCCTGCGGTGGGTACTTGGCTCAATAGTTCCTTGGCGACCCTCTCCCGCTCGTTGTAATGGACTGTCACTTTGGGGCCACCTCTTGGTGTTGCAGCTTGCCTGTCCTCCTTGGCCATCATCCTCGCCTTGGTTCTGATTTTGTGGTGCCTCACAGACATCACATCCCTTTCCGCTATACCCATTACTGTTACTGCGGCCTCTACCTCCTTCCATGCCGGGGTCCTAGGGCCAGGGCTACCTTCGTTCTCCACAATTTATTAACCCCCTCATTCATGGGGATCAATACAGATCCCCATAAACCCCTATTTAACCCTGTCATTCATGGGGTCAATATAGACCCCCATAAGCCCTTCATTAACTGTGTCACTCATGGGGGTCAATAAAGACCCCCATAAGCACTTCATTAACCCCCTTACTCATGGGGTCAATATAGACCCCCATAAGCCCTTCATTAACCCTTTTACTCATGGGGGTCAATACAGACCCCCATAAGCACTTAACCCCCTCACTCATGGGGTCAATACAAACCCCCATAAACCCCTAATGAACCCTGTCCCTCATGGGGGTCAATATAGACCTTCATTAGCCCTTCATTAACCCTGTCACTCATGGGGGTCAATACAGACCCCCATAAGCACTTAATTAACCCCCTCACTCATGGGGGTCAATATAGACTTGCATAAGTCCTTAATTAACTCTGTCAATCATGGTGGTCAATACAGACCCCCATAAGCCCTTCATTAACCCCGACACTCATGAGGGTCAATATAGACCCCCATAAGCCCTTCTTTAACCCTGTCACTCATGGGGGTCAATGCAGACCCCCATAAGCACTTTACTAAACCCCTCACTAATTGGGATCAATACAGACCCCCATAAGCCCTTCATTAGCCCTGTCACTCATGGGGGTCAATATAGACCCCCATAAGCACTTTATTAACACCCTGACTCATGGGGATCAATACAGACCCCCATAATACATATAATTAACCCTGTCACTCATGGAAGTCAATAAAGACCCACATAAGCCCATAAATAACCCTGGCATCCTTAATTAACCCCGTCACTCAGGAGGGTCAATACAGCCCCCCATAAGCCCTTAAGCCCCTCACTCATGGGGGTCAATACAGACCCCCATAAACCCCTAATTAACCCTGTCACTCATGGGGTCCATACAGACCCTCATAAGCCTCTATTTAACCCCATCAGTCCCATAAGGGTATATTAAGACCATTATGGGCCTTTTTCAACCCAACATTAACCACATAAGTGCCATGACCGTCCTCAAGGACCATCATGACACTAAGTATAAACACTACACTGCACTATACCCCCCCAATAAAACATTAAATATCAACTAAACACCATCTACACTAACCTATTAACACCTACACTACCTACCTACATTAACTACCGCCTAATAACCCCCTCTCCACCACTGTAATTACAGAAAATAAAAAAAAACATCTTTGTCTAGTCCGCTTTCTATTAGCTGAGAGGACTGCGTCGCATTCCATTATACCGTGATTGGATCGTAACTGCGGACTGCATCTAGTCCAACCCATTAACAGTTTGCGGCCGTGGGAGGGCTTTACAGGCTTGAGGCTTTGGCCCCTTACTTGCACCCTTGCTCAATTGAATAGCGCCGGATTTGCAGACGACCGCGAGCCTGCAACAGGCCCGCAGACATACGGCCTATATACAGAGAGATGCGTCCATCAAATTGAATGAGGCTGTAAGAAATCTATTCTATTTATGCAATGTAATTATTGTTGCTCCATAAAATTTACTGCGGGACATTTGTTCCTGTATCTTACGCACTTATTCAAGGGTCCGCAGCCATAATCTTACTGACTCACTCCCGGATCGCCCCCTTCCCTGCTCAAACCATATCCCCCTACCCAATCTCCCCATCTACATAAATATGGGGGTCCGTTGAGGTGTTTAGGGTAGGGTGAAGTTTTTCGAGCAGAGAAGGAGGTGATCGGAGAGTGAGTGAAGAGGGGAATTTAGTAGCAAATGCATTTTTATGCCTTTGCAAGTCCTTTGGTTTAATATGTTTTTAAAAAAATCTGAGATTTTAGGAGTTTTGAGTGCTAAGTAATTTTAAGTTATTGTGGACCTAATTTGGAGGTCAATAAATTCCTGATGTGGGAAAATTATTGGGATGGTTGCCTTATTTTGCGTCTCTGGTTTGTCGCTGTCATCAGGGGTAGTACTCTCACAATTATCCTGCGATGGGGGAAAAGGATAGCTAGGGAGATTTACTTTGCACTTAATGATGGTGTAACTTTGTCATACAGGGAATAGAATAGGGCTCTTAGTTGTAGTGGGTGATACCTTTTAAGCAACAATCGTAGATTTTTGCCCTAAGGAGACCTCTAAAGAGGACAATGACTGTATTCATGACAGGATTTTACCCTTCTATACTTCTACAATTTCTAATAAGGACAATGACTCAATGCATGACAAAATTCCACATATCTCTTACAGTATACACCCAATACAAAGCTTCCTTGCTTCCATTTTTATTCCTTTATATACTTTACTGTTTACTATATGCTAAAGATAGCTTGGTTAGTTATGATCAACCCTGTAATTTATTGGTAGAAAGAGTTACTACTTGTGCATCAGTAAAAAATTACATAAAAATGGTTTCATGTATTAGATTTATAAGCATTAACTCAAGTTCCCACTTCCTTGCTTACATTGTCTATGAAATACTTTCTTATTAGATCAATATTTTTGGCCATGGCCTATTAATTTTCACATTTTTCACAGGTAATCTAATACTATTTCCTTCATACTCTATATTACTAACTATAGTAATTACACTGCTTCCCCTTACCTATGGAATCATACATGGGGGTTATCTAATCTAATGCATGTACCTATTTTTATGTAGTTGTCTACTTTTAGTACTATTTTATTGTACTAATCATCTGGGACAATATTGATGGCTTAATCATGTGATTGTTACTGCTTTGTGTGGGGGAGGAGCTATAACCTCCATAAACACACAACGAATTTGGCACTCTAATATGTAAGCAACATGTTCCTTTAGATGGGAACCAATCTCAATGTGCCGTTACTTCTTCACAGCTTGACCATCTAATAAATTGCACCTATACTTTGGTGATGGCTGTTGACATAATTTTGCTTACAATACTATTTATACACTGTCATACACAGGGGCCATTGGGGTCTCTGGGGAATTATACAATCAGCCTGTGCCCTGGGAGGACATTATTATTATTATTATAGTTTATTTATAATGCGCCGACATATTCCGTAGCGCTGTACTTAAATTTGGTTCAGACAAAGCTAAATACAGATTTATATTTAGCAAAGGAAGGAGGGCCCTGTCTTTGAGCTAGGAATCCAATGTCCATGGTGAATTCCCAAGTACATAGGATAGAAACTCGCAGACTTACAATCTAAGGTATAGTGAGTGGTAAAAGAGGGAGAGAGAGGTGATAAGTGTGTTAGGGTCGAAGGTGATACGCTTCTTTAAAGAGATGTGTTTAAAGTGAGGTTTTAAATGTTTTGAGGCAGGAGGATAATCTGATGGAGCGAGGCAAGGAGTTCCAGAGACTAGGGGAAGAACAAGAAAAATCCTGGAGGCGGGAGTTAGAGGAGGTGACAAGAGTTGTACAAAGAAGAAGGTCAATAGCAGAACGAAGAGGGCGGGTGGGGGGAGTATTTGGAGATGAGAGCAGAGATGTAAGGGGGAGCATTATTTTTGAGGGCTTTGTAAGTTAGGGTCATGATTTAAAATGTTATACTTGAGGCTAAGGGAAGCCAGTGGAGTGATTGACAGAGAGAAAATTCTGACACTGAACGTTGTGTATGGAAGATGAGTCTAGCAGAGGCATTCATAATGGATTGAAGTAGAGACAGTCGGTGGTGGGTAGGCCAACAAGAAGCGAGTTGCAGTAGTCTAGTCGAGAGACGATTAGAGAGCGTATAAGGATTTTAGTTGTGTCTTGTGTAAGATAGTGATGAATTCTGGAGATGTTTTTTAGATGGAGAAGACAAGATTTAGTTAGTGATTGTATGTGAGGGATGAAAGACAATGCGGGGTCCAGTAGAACTCCAAGACAACTGGCTTTAGAGGAGGGGGTGATGAATTCTTTGTTGACAGTGAGAGAGATGTGAGGAATTTACACTGTGGGAGAGGGAGGGAAGATTAGGAGTTTTAGACATGTTGAGTTTGAGATGGTGGGTGGACATCCAAGATGATATACTAGAGAGGCAGTTGGAGACATGTATTAGAAGAGAGGGGTATATATCTGGTGTGGAGAGGTAGATTTGAGTGTCATCTGCATAGAGATCATAATTAAGCCCAAAAGAGTTTATGAGGGTACCAAGTCAGGAAGGGTAGATGGAGGAGAGGAGGGGGCCAAGGACACATCCTTGGGGTACACCAACAAACAGGGGGTGAGGAGAAGAAGAGGTGTCAGAGAAGGAGATACTGAATGATCGATTGTGTAGGTATGATGAGAGCCACGAGAGAGCAGTGTCTCGAATACTGAGGGAGAAGAGGATATGGAGTAGAAGTGGATGGTCGACAGTGTCAAAGGCAGCAGAGAGATCTAGAAGAAGAAGAATTTAGAAGTGACCTTTTGACTTGGCAGTAAGCAGGTCATTTGTGACTTTAGTGAGAGCTGTCTCAGTGTCCCAGTAGTAAGGGAGAGGTTGAAAATATGTGAGCTGGGATTAGTGTGGTAGAGAGGAAAGATATGAGCTGAAAAACTCCAACCATTGTTTTTTTTCCCCATTGATTAACTAAAGGACTAATAATAACATTAAAATCTGTCTTCTCTTCCAACAACACAATGACACTCACCAACAGTTGGTTCTCTTTCTCAGGGTCTCTTCAAGTGTAGTCATTGAACAACCAGTCCAAAAAAGTCTGCAGCCACAGAGTGCTTGGACTGTGACTTAACACCGCCCAGTCACAGGTATATCTCATGTACTGATACCCTTGAGGGTCTATAGCCTTCCAGTGTCTCAGTTGGCTTCCTATCATATATATACACCACTGCTTACATCCCAAATAAAGATCACATTGTGATCTAAGAGGGGAATGAAGGGGTTAAAATATTCTGCTGATGAAGGGGTTAACATATTTTGCTGACACAAAGCCTAAACATAATATCATGTTCCTACCCTTGGGATGTTTTGCGACCTTACTAAAACACAAAACATTTCTAGTTGTTCTAAGAAACAGAAAACACCTGATTATATGTCCTTGCAACTGACTAACGTGAACTGTGAAATTCGTACTGGAAGTAACACACACACAAAAGCTTTCTCAGTACTAATTCCGTCTATTGCCACGTGATTGCATAGAATTTATACTTGCAAAAGAAGGCGGATATTAGAGCGATTTTCATAGTTCACGTTAGTCAGTTGCAAGGACATATAATCAGGTGTTTTCTGTTTCTTAGAACAACTAAAAATGTTTTGTGTTTTATCTAAAGCCATTCTATTCTACAAAGTGACCATTCTAATTTTGCACCTGCTCCTAGTTTAGTTTCTAAATTGCTTCAGCAGAGCTATTCAGGGCCTTCTGTACTAGTAGAGAAAGGATGGATAGGATGGATAGTTCTACCAGTAGTGTGGGAAGGTTATAGCTAGGGTGTCTAGGAATATTTTCCACCCGCTCTATATCCCTCATGTTCCTGATGCGGCCTTGTGAAAGTGTTGGGGTTGTATATATATATATGGGATTACTTGACCTAAATAACAACTGCCCACCCAATTAGGGGGCAGCCATCGAAATGACTGAGGAAGGTGGCATACGGTGGAAGAGATTAGACACGGACCCATTACTGTTGCTACAACCAGTACCATTAATTGATGTATTATGTAAAAGAGAAAATAAGTAGGGACATCCAAGACCACTATAGCTCCAAGGTGTACAACTCTTGTACAGGTCAGAAAGGGAGGAGGTACTATAAAAATAAGTGTGGTATGGGAGCAAGTGGACCAACCAACAGATTTACCTTTTCCTAGGGCCCTAAAACAGTTATACCGTGGATTAGTGTGGTTTAACATAAATTATACACTCTTATTATATTTTGATGGGAAATACGTGCGTATGAGGTGTTGCATCCATATAGAGTTAAGTGGTGTGGCTGATTGTACATAAGTAAAGAAATTCCATTTGCGGGGTTGTGTACTGCCATTGTAATATATGTGAGTGAAGTTTTCTGCTGGAAGGCCAAATAGAGGCATATCTATTTCCCCATGTGTAGAGACGTGTGCACATACCCAGCAATTGGAAATGTTAAAGGAGTGAGCATATCCTTGTAATGTATTACGTTCCCAGGGATGATTTTATATAATTGCGTTATCACATGTGGATCTCTTGTGCCTATGAGGTGAACTAGTATTGGTGTGAGTGTTATTGTGTTTACCACAAACAGACTTTAATGGTCCCAGTTCGTCTGGGTCATAATGGCAATTAAGAAATGTCCATAAGGGCAAATAAATCAGGAGCATAATGCACATCAACAGGAGAAAGTTCTTGCATGCATTCTGTGGATGCAGGAGTAGGTTTGAAATTTTTATTATCGCTGTCTTCAATCTCTTTCACGGGGACTTTGTCACCTGCTTCACCCCTCTTTGGACACAGCTTCAGACGTGATGCGTGGATCCAGATGTCCTGTGAGTCAGTGAGGACGGCAGGCCTGGTTACTGCTACATCGGTAGTCGGTGATCCCAATGGGGAGCCTCCCTTCTTTGCTCTGTTCGGTTGTCGGACACAGACGAGGTCACCTGGCTGGAACGGATGTGTTGGTTCCTGTTAGGCTAAAGGAAAGCAAGAAGACACATCACCATAGATGCCATTCAATTAATCAATCAATTGTTGCACATATTGTTCTCTTATAAGATCAAGATCACCAGACATAATTACAAGTGGGCCTTTTACCCAAGGAGTTGGAAATGGTCTTCCCATTAGAATCTCAAAAGGGGACAATTTAGTAGACTTATTAGGAGTCATCCTATTTTCTGCTAGAATGGCAGATAAGTATTTCTGCCAGTTCACCCATGTACCTGCAGTGGCCTTTGTAAGTTTCTCCTTAATAGTGAGGTTCATTCTTTCCACTATGCCTGAACTCTGAGGATGGTAAGGGATATGGAATTTCCAGGTTATCTGTAGCCATTGTACCAGTTCCTTAATTACTGCACTAATAAAGGCTGGTCCATTATCATAATTAATTTGCAATGGGCATCCATATCTCGGTATTACCTCGGTAGTTAATATTTTAGCTACCGTCTTAGCATCCTCTCTTTGTGTTACAAAGGCCTCAGGCCACCGTGAGAACTGGTCTACTATCACCAACAGGTACAATTGCTTTGATCCTGTCGTTGGGATATGAGTAAAATCAATTTTAAATGGGTGAATGAAGCTGTGGGTGGAGGCAGATGATCATGTAATGCTTTGTTAGGTACTGTAGAGTTATTCTGTAGACACTGTATATATCTTTGTATGTATGTCTGGCAGTGTGATTTTAAGATTCTGATGCAAAATTGACACTTGCAACTGTTGCTACCCTGTCAGCTAAAGCATTACCTCTAGATATAAAATCATTGCGATTCTTTGTACTTGCTGTGTGTTATCAGTTTTACTAGTTTCGTTTTCAGTGTACTACTGGATGCTGTCAGAGCAGCTGAAGGGCGGGGCTGCTTTCTGTACGGCCACATCGCAAGGACCCAAATGTTTGGAGACACCCCAGCATCCCCTGGACCGGAGTAGGGACTACTTTGGAAAATAATGCAACGGGACACATACTACCTCCGTGATCTTGGGCACAGACCGCGGCCATGGTTTTACAGTTGTCCCTTGCATACAAATGAAATGGTTTACAATAATCAGGTAGTCCTAAAGCGGGGGCCTGCATAATGCTAACTTTTAAGGTCACATAAGCTTCAGTCATGCCTGGAGTCCACTGAATATGTTTTGGGCTGTCCCCCTTAGCAGCTGTACGTAAAATGGAGTCATAGTGAGAATTCAGGGATCCATGCCTGCAATAATTAATCATCAACATGTGTTGCCCCCATTTGTATTTTGTTTTTAGTTACCTTGTGACCTTCAGCTGCTAGGTGTTGTAGCAAACTGAGTGAATCCTATCTATTGGCTTCCCCGTTAGGAGTACATACCAAACAGTAAGTCATTTGACGTACTGAATGGGGACAGAACCATAACACGGGTCCATGACCGCAAGGTATTGTTGGAGCACCAGTGAGTAAGCAGCTGGTGAATCCACGTAGCCTTAGGGGAAGATGGGTCCATGTTATTTGGCACCCATCAAGAATGAAAAGCCATTAAGTAGTTGTGTCTCAAAGTCCAATGGGACCAAAAATAATGCGTTTGATAAATCAATAATAATAAATATAGTGGCGTCATGGGAAATGGCCGTAATGAGAGCAGTGATATCAGGGACAATCGGGGCAATTGGGATGACTAAGTAATTAATTGCCCTTAAATCCTGGACAAATCTAAAGTCATTGTCACGTAATGGAAGGGACGTTAGTTCAATTCCATCCTGACTCTGTATCAAAGTCTAAAAGTCTGTATAAGAAGTCTGATGTCAGTCTGAGTCATGGTGTCCTTGGGACATTCATTTCAGATACATCATATATGTAGAAGGATTAATTTGGGGGGTTAAGGGCTGGCTCTTTGCTCTTTCCGTATTTACTATTTGCAATCTATTCAAAAACAAACTCCATTTTGGATCAAATTCACATACAAAATCTCTCTTCCAAATCACTTGCTATTTCCCATCATTTCCGTACTTAACTTACAACGACAATAATTCCCAACTAACACTCTGCTTCTTCCTGAGACATCTCCACAAACATATAACTACAAATACTGGAATCCACCTTAAAATGTTTAACAACAACATTCCATACACATGACAGTTTTCTTATCCAAACTAAATAAGACCTTAAGAATTTTCTTAATTTTCTTTTTTTTTTTTGGGGGGGGGGGCGGATATAAGTGTTAGCAAGCCTTAAAATAGAATAAACACACTGTCTTACACTAACAAACAAGATAGACCATAAATCCTCCACTTTTACATATTTCTGGAAAAAGATTTCCTTTTTTTTACATATATATGCCAGCTTTAGAAATATATTTCAGTGGTGGACACGATCTCTACAGCCTTAAAGACACAGACAAAAAATCTCTAACCTGCATTTCTCAATTGTATTGCAAAGAAAAGAAAGTACAGCAAACACTCACAAATTTATTTGCAGCAAAACACAAGACAATCCATCTACTTTATAAACAAAAGCAATCAGAATATTATATAAATGTATGTAACGAAAAAGTTCCTATTTCTTTGTTCCTATTTATTTTATTATTCCTTATCTCATTTGCTCTTTCACAGGACCTGATGTTTCGCTGTGTATATAATTACATATGACAGCTTTGCATGATTCTCCCGGGTTGGGAGGTGGGTATTGTTCAGACTGGGAAGTAACCATTTCCAACTATCCTTCTAAAAAAAACTTTAGGTGGTTGTCTCAATAGACAACGTAACCTTATTTGCTATCACGTTTTTTTAATCCAAGAACAGGATTCGTCTGTACTGAGCTGAAATAGCTCTGACAATTCCGAAAGATATTCTCGAATTAACGGGTTGCCCCTAGACACAGAGACGGTGCGTCTTACAGTGTCCAGAGCTATACTTACTTCCTGATTTTTACACAGAATAATAAAACATTTCTTATCTTAAACAGCATATCAATACAGCAAAATTAATGAGAAAGCAAAAAGCGGATTTTGGGCACTGTAAACCAAGCCGTCAAGTATATATTTATATCAATTTTATCCTTTCTATTCCCACCTTAGGAATAATATATATATATATATATATATATATATATATATATATATATATATATATATATATATATATATATATATATATCCTTGATATATATATGGCCTTCCAGAGGCCTAATTTTACACTCTCTTCCTTAGAGAGTCTCCCTACCTTTTAGGGATTATACCTACAGTCTACCAAAGACTTAATTCTTAATTCTCCCTACCACAGGGAGTGTGTGCCCAACTTGTTTACTTGTATACAGTTTACAAAGAACGACGAGAGTGGGAGCAAAGGAAGGTGCAAATAGACACAATTCACTCTACTCACCCACTCCGTCATACTTCGATCTCTGTATCCCACTCGTCTGACACCAGTTTGTTGGGTCTCCTAATCAGTAGTTGGCAGCTTGGAAACACAGGGCCCAAACAGAATTCTGTGAAATTTGTACTGGAAGTAACACACACACCAAATTTTTCTCAGTACTAATTCCATCTATTGCCACGTGATTGCATAGAATTTATACTTGCAAAAAAGGGTGGATATTAGAGCGATTTTCACAGTTCACGTTAGTCAGTTGCAAGGACATATAATCAGGTGTTTTCTGTTTCTTAGAACAACTAGAAATGTTTTGTGTTTTAGTAAGGTCGCAAAACATCCCAAGGGTAGGAACATGATATTATGGTTAGGATATGTGTCAGCAAAATATGTTAACCCCTTCATCAGCAGAATATGTTAACCCCTTCACTGATCTATATAGGCCCAAATAGTACCTAAAAACCCACATTATACCATGCTGGTCTATATAGGCTCAAACCAAACCTAACAACCCACATTATACCATGGACGTCTATATAGGCCCAAACAGTAACTAAAAACGCAAATTATGCCATGCATGTCTATTTCCCCTCCTCTTCTCCGTCTACACATCCTCACTTGGTACCCTAATAAACTATTTTGGGCTTCATTATCATTTATATTCAGATGACACCCAAATCTACCTCTCAGCGCCATATTTATCCCCCTCTCTTCTAACACACATCTCCAACTGCCTCTCTAGTATATCCTCTTGAATGTCCACCCACCATCTCAAACTCAACACGTCTAAAATTGAATTCCTAATCTTTCCTCCTTCTCCCACAGCGTCAATTCCACACATCTCTATCACTGTCAAAAACAACATCATCGCCCCCACCTCCCAAGCCCGATGAAGTTCTACTGGACAATCACTAACTAAATCTTGTCTTCTCCATCTAAAAAACATCTCTAGAATTCATCACTATCTTACACAAGACACAACTAAAATCCTAATAAACTCTCTCATCATCTCTCGACTAGACTACTTCAACTCGCTTCTTGTTGGCCTACCCACCATGCAACTATCTCCACTTTAATCCATTATGAATGCCTCTGCTAGACTCATCTTCTGTACACAATGTTCAGTTTCGGCATAACCTCTCAATCACTGGCTTCCCTTAGCCTCAAGAATAAAATTAAAAATCATGACCCTAACTTACAAAGCCCTGAACAATAACACTTCCCCATACATCTCTGCTGTCATCTCCAAATACTCCCCCACCCACCCATTCTGCTAATGACCTTCTTCTTTCTACAATTTTTGTCACCTCCTCTCACTACTGCCTCCTTTTCTCGTGCTGCCCCTAGTCTCTGGAACTCGTTGGCTTGCTCCACCAGATTATCCTCTTGCCTCAAAACATTTAAAACTTTACTAAGAAGCGTATTACCTTCCACCCTAATACGCTTATCACCTCTCTCTCCCTCTTTTACCACTCACTTTACCTTAGATGGTAAGTCTGTGAGTTTCTATCCTAAGTACTTTGGGAATGCACCATGGACATTGAATTCCGAGCTCAAAGACAGGGCCCTCCTTGCTTTGCTACAGTATATGTTAATTTGTATTTATCTTTGTCTGAACTTAACGTATGTACATCGCTACGGAATATGTCTGCGCATTATAAATGAACTATAATAATAATAATAATAATAATAATAATAATAATATAGGCACAAACAGTACCTAAAAATTATACCATGCAGGCCTGTATAGGCCCAAATCATAACAAACACCCCACAATATACCATGCAAGTCTATACAGACCCAAACAGTACTTAAAAACCCACATCATACCATGCTGGTCTATATAAACCCAAACAGTACATAAAACCCCACATTACAACAAGCGGGACTATATAGGCCCCAACCAGACCTTAAAAAACTTAAAATACCAAGAGGGACTATATAGGCCCAAACGAAACCTTATTTACTATATAGGCCCAAACCAAACCTAAAAACCCACATTATACCATGCACGTCTATATAGGACAAAACAGTACTTCAAACCCCACATGATACCATGCAAGTTTATACAGGCCCAAACAGTACCTAAAAACCCACATTATATCATGCATGTCTATATAGGCCCAAACAGTACCTAAAAACCCACCTTATACCATGGACATCTAAATAGGCCCAAACAGTACCTAAAAACCCACATTATACCATGCAGGTCTGTATAGGCTGAAATCATAACTAAAAACCAACAATATACAGGCCCAAACAGTACCTATAAGTCTATACAGGCCCAAACAGTACCTATAAAACCCACATTATACCATGCTGGTCTATATAGACCCAAACAGTATCTAAAAACCCACATTACATCAAGTGGGACTATGTAGGCCCCAGCCTGACCTTAAAAAAACACATTACACCAGGCGGGACTATATAAGCCCCAACCCGACCTTAAAAACCTTAAAATACCAAGCGGGACTATCTAGGCCCCAAGCAGACCTTATTAACCCACATTACACCAAGCAATACCATATAGGCCCCAACCGGACTTTAAAAATCTTAAAATACCAAGTAGGACTATATAGGCCAAAACTGTATATAGGCTCCAACCGGACCTGAAAAAAACCCACATTACACCAACTTGGACTATATAGGACACAACTGGACCTTGAAGTCTATACAGGCCTAAACAGTACCTATAAAACCCACATTATACCATGCTGATCTATATAGACCCAAACAGTACCTAAAAACCCACATTACATCAAGTGGGACTATATAGGCCCCAGCCTGACCTTAAAAAGACACATTACACCAGGCGGCCTATATGGGCCCCAACCGGACCTTAAAAACCTTAAAATACCAAGCAGCACTATATAGGCTCAAACCAGACCTTAAAAACCCACATTACACCAAGTGGACCATACAGGCCACAACCGGACCTTTAAAACCTTAAAATACAAAGCGGGACTAAATAGGCCAAAACTGTACCTAAAAACCCACATTACACCAAGCAGGACCATATGGCCCCAACTGGACCTTTAAAACCTTAAAATACCAAGTGGGACTATATAGGCCCAAACAGTACCTAAAAACCCACATTATACCATACTGTTCTATATAGGCCCAAACCAAACCTAAAAATCCACATTATACAATTAAGTCTATAAAAACCCACATTACATAATTGCGAGCCTCTCCCCCCCTCTACTTTACTGGCCTTACGATGTGCGCCTTCGGAGTTCATCACGGGCCTCACAATGAGTGCCTTTGGCCTTTGGCACTCATTGTGAGCCTCTTCCCCCTCTACCACCTCTACTATACTGGCCTTGCGATGAGCACCTTTGGCGCTCATCACAGGCCTCACAATGAGTGCCTTTGGCTCTCATTGCAAGCCTCTCCCCCCCTACCATTTAGTGTATGGTGAGGAACAAGAGAAGCCTCCACCATACAGAGTACAGAAACAGATAATACATATATATGTTTATATATTCACCCCCCTTGGCACTTTTTGTGTTTTGTTGCATCATAACCTGGAATTAACATGGATTGTTTGAGGATTTACATCATTTTAATTTACAAAACATGCCCACAACTTTGAAGATGTTTTTTTATTTTTTATTGTGAAGCAAACAACAAATAGGACAAAATAACAGAAAAAAGTCAACTTGCATTATTCACCCCCCTAAAGTCAGCTCCAAGTCACTTTGGATAAGTCTCTATGCACTTGCCACATCTTACCACTGGGATTTTTACATATTGCTCCTTGCAAAACTGCTCCAGCTCCTTCAAGTTGGATGGTTTGCGCTTGTGAACAGCAATCTTTAAGTCTGACCACCGTTTTTCTAGTATATTGAGGTCTGGGCTTTGTCTAGGCCATTCCAACACATTTACATGTTTCCCTTAAACCACTCAAGTGATTCTCTAGCAGTGTGTTTGGGGTCATTGTCCTGCTGCAAGGTGAACCTCCGTACTGGCACACTGATTAATTTTTAAAAGTTAATATCAAAGTTAAGTTTTTCTACCCTATAATTTGAGTTTGTTTTAAGACGTTTTTTTTTTCGTCTTTCCCTTTTTTCTGTTGTAGAATATACTGTTTACTACCAAGCTGCTCTGAGACATTTGAAGAAGAAAATTGTATAGTTTCAAAAGCACTGTAATCCATCTATGAAGGGTTTTCTTTTTCAGTTGGTCCTGTAAAAGGTATGACCCACTTGCTTTTTCCAAGGACCAAGGGCCTCATTCATTGCTATATTCTAGAGATCCGGGCTAGCAAATGGACGTTGCAAGCTACTTTCCTATTCAATTGCCTTCCATTTGTGTGCTCTGATCTAGTTACGTCCTACGAGCTACGATTGCTAGAGCTTTGGTCAATCACAGCTTACTAGCCTCAAAGCCTTTGATCTTTCACATCCGCAAGATTTGTGGCCGCAAAATATCCTGATTCGCTATTCAATTGCTCCGATTTACCCTTCCGTCAAGCCCGTAAATGGCTAAACTCCAACCACAGATTACTTGGCCCAAGGAAGTGTTGCAAAGGGCGTACTTATAAATTGTAGCACTTTAAAAGCAAATAAAAAAGCAATCTTGTACTTTTATTAAAACTGAAAGTGATGTTAGGTCTTAGAATTAATAGCACAACATTCTCAAGCTTGCAAATCGGCATAAATAAATACTTTATTTCCTGTTCAATTTTTGTCATAAAGTCCAACGGGCTTCAAACTCCAAGCCCGTATGACTTTGGAATCCAACCTCCATATTTCATTGAAGTCCTACAGGTTTGAATAATGAGTTACGGGCTTCGAGGTCATTCAAGACCGTAGGACTTTGGACGGAGATTAAACATGAAATAAAGTATGGTATTTTGGCGATGTGTTAGCTTGAGAATGTTGTGCTTTTAATTATAATGTCGCCCATTGTGTTCCTCATCATTTACAGTGCTTTACAGTGCTGTATTGAATATATATTTGCATTTACTGTGCTCCGAGTTTGCGGGCTTGAAAAAAGTTGGCTATATGATTAAGAATCAATGTGTACATTATCCGCTAACCTTATTCTCACGTAATGATAATAATTATTAATAGAGTGGGACAGAGTTTCTCTTATATACTTTTTAATCATCATATTTTATTGTTTTGAGCTTATTCATTATAATATTATATTGTGGTACCAATAAAAGTAATTTTTTATATAAATTTACAATTGGTCCTTATTTCTTCATATTATCCAACTTACAGTTGGTAGCTATTATATGGAAAATTTGGTCAGATACAAAGATGTCTTTTCTGTCTCTGTGGAATAATGCTGAATGTACGCTTTCAGTGTCTGATTGATCATGATCAGCCATTGTGTCTCTAAAGGCCTGGATGCGTCAAAAGAAGTATGTTGTAGCAAATGAGTTGGATGAGATTCAGGCTTCCATGAGAAGCGTAGGTTGGTAGAGTATGATATCATAGACGATGATGTCTACTGAGTGAACAGTTTGTTCTTGTATGGGTGATACAGATCAATGATTGGAGAGTTTGGAGTATAGTGAGGTGAAATGATGGAAGGGATTGGGTAGATATAATCGTGACTTGAATTTACTAGTGAAAAGTGGGTAATGAACAGCTGACTAGCAATAGCATGTAAGAGGCTAGAATACTAGGGAATGAATTAGGGGATGTGGCGGTAAAGGTGTCTGGGTGACGGGATTGATTAGAGTGGGATGACAGTAATGAAGGGGTGTCGTGATGATGCATAAATAGAAGAGGGATGGGACACTGTGGATCAGGTAGTAAATGAGTGGGCAGGTGTGACAGCGTCGGAATGAATAAATGTGCTATGAGTGAAATTACATGAATTGGTAAATGAGTGAGAGACGGGTATAGCGGCCTTATATGGATGAGATGAGACCAAAAGCAAAAGTGGTGTGGATTAATAAGTGCATAGAATAGGGTGGATAACTGTGACTATAATGGGGCATAAGTGTAGGTTTAGGGCTGTGTGTTAAAGATGAAGTAAGTGTAAGGAGTGTGGGGAATGAAGGGAGTGTATCAGAGTGTATCACTGTGCATATGTTTAAATTGAACTGGAAAGAATTGAAGTGTAAAGGGTTACTGTCGCTTTAAGGGTGTCTCGCATTACATAGCAATGAGATGCATTCAGCGGCAATAGCGTGGAGGACAGGGAAATGGCTGTCTGTTATCAGGCATGAAGCAAAAGGAGCCCAAAAAGACAGAGAGGTAGGAAGGAGGGAAGAGGAGATGGAGGGAATCCAGAATAGGCAGAGTAGTCACGAGGAGGTGAGGGAAAGCAGGCAATAAGCACAGAGGCTGCAGGAGGGGGAGAGGAGGGAGAGTGGGCAACACTCACAGAGGCAGCAGGAGGGGGAGAGGGGCAGTACAGGCCAAAGGAGGGGCAGCAGGGCAGATGAGAGGACCCACCAGGAGAGGGCAACGAGCACAGAGGCAGCACAGGCCAAAGGAGAGGCAGCAGGGCAGGAGAGAGGACTCATCAGGAGTGGGCAATGAGCACAGAAGCAGCAGGAGCGGGAGAGGAGGCAGCATGGGCCAAAGGAGGGGCAGCAGTGCAAGAGAGAGGACTCACCAGGGGAGGCTGGGGGCACAGTAATGAAGCACGACGTTCAACGGCAAATGAAGCAACATGGACAGGTAGGAGAGGCTGGATTGGGTATTTATGGGCCAGGCTCCTCCCACAAATTCCAGGTTCATCTGGACACATATGATTTCATCATTAATTATGCATTGTTGGAATATAATATCCCTGCTGCAAATGTCGGCCAAAATCTTACGGGTTCTAAATAGAACACACAAAGGATTTAAAGACTCGTTTGTAACACTGCAAAAAACAATAAAAACACACCAATGGACTTTAAAATATGGGCAAAGCAGTGGGTGACATTAGAATCCATTGCATAACAATTATTAATAGCTTCAAAAATTTGATTTTTTTTCATATGTTGTAATAGTCATGCATATGCCAATATGAAAAGTCATTCTTTAAGATGAAGAAAGCAATTAAAGAGACACTCCTTGATAAAATTGTAACATGGCTGCCATATTAATCCTTTCTCCCTCACAGAGACTCTAATGTGGACCCTAAAAATACAAAGATCATCTTATACACATCTAACTCATCACATCTACATTGGGAAAACAAATAGTGGCCAAATTACACCACCATATGACATATATCAAGTACCAGTGGAACATTTTAGATTTGGTTGTTCAGTCCCTCAGTTTGGTTGTTCAGTCCCTCAGTCCCTCAGTTGTCCGACTCTCTGGGACCCTATGGACTGCAGCACACTTACTTATGTCTCTGTCTGTGCGTATCCACAAGGTTTGCATGGAAAACATACTGGAGTGGCTTGCCAGTTTCTTCTCCAGTGGACTGTGATTTGTCTGACCTTTCTGCTATGACCTGCCCACCTACAGCTTCATTGAAGTACACAAGCCCCTTCACCACCACCAGTTAGCAATCCAGAAGGAGAACAGGGGAACATACACCACACTAATCTACTCTAACCCATTAGGAAGGGCCACAAAAACACATGTAGTCTGTGCAGAGACACATGGAGCAACAGCTAACTCATCTCCATCATGGATAATTGCCACTACGCCCATCCTAGAAAGTCCCACGCCATTGCTGGTGGCCATGTGTTAATATGTATTCCCATTATCATGTGGTGACATCCCATTAAATATTTTGCTATCAATCAATTCACATTATCACCTGTCATATTGTTATCAGGCCTTCTGGGGAATGTTGCTACTCCACAGTATCACAAATTGAACTTTGCATGTGTACATCCAGGAGAATATACTAAAGAGGCAGTTGGCATCTTTAGCTAGAGGAGAGGGGGGAACGTTCTGGTGCCAAGGGGTAGATTTGAGCGTTGTCTGCATAGAGATGATGTACAAAATATTTAATTAGGGTACTAAGGGCGGATGTACAGGAAGTGCAGAATTATTAGGCAAATGAGTATTTTGACCACATCATCCTTTTTATGCATGTTGTCTTATTCCAAGCTGTATAGGCTCGAAAGCCTACTACCAATTAAGCATATTAGGTGATGTGCATCTCTGTAATGAGAAGGGGTGTGGTCTAATGACATCAACACCCTATATCAGGTGTGCATAATTATTAGGCAACTTCCTTTCCTTTGGCAAAATGGGTCAAAAGAAGGACTTGACAGGCTCAGAAAAGTCAAAAATAGTGAGATATCTTGCAGAGGGATGCAGCACTCTTAAAATTGCAAAGCTTCTGAAGCGTGATCATCGAACAATCAAGCGTTTCATTCAAAATAGTCAACAGGGTCGAAAGAAGCGTGTGGAAAAACCAAGGCGCAAAATAACTGCCCATGGACTGAGAAAAGTCAAGCGTGCAGCTGCCACGATGCCACTTGCCACCAGTTTGGCCATATTTCAGAGCTGCAACATCACTGGAGTGCCCAAAAGCACAAGGTGTGCAATACTCAGAGACATGGCCAAGGTAAGAAAGGCTGAAAGACGACCACCACTGAACAAGACACACAAGCTGAAACGTCAAGAAATATCTCAAGACTGATTTTTCTAAGGTTTTATGGACTGATGAAATGAGAGTGAGTCTTGATAGGCCAGATGGATGGGCCCGTGGCTGGATTGGTAAAGGGCAGAGAGCTCCAGTCCGACTCAGACGCCAGCAAGGTGGAGGTGGAGTACTGGTTTGGGCTGGTATCATCAAAGATGAGCTTGTGGGGCCTTTTCGGTTTGAGGAGGGAGTCAAGCTCAACTCCCAGTCCTACTGCCAGTTCCTGGAAGACACCTTCTTCAAACAGTGGTACAGGAAGAAGTCTGCATCCTTCAAGAAAAACATGATTTTCATGCAGGACAATGCTCCATCACACGCGTCCAAGTACTCCACAGCGTGGCGGGCAAGAAAGGATATAAAAGAAGAAAATCTAATGACATGGCCTCCTTGTTCACCTGATCTGAACCCCATTGAGAACCTGTGGTCCATCATCAAATGTGAGATTTACAAGGAGGGAAAACAGTACACCTCTCTGAACAGTGTCTGGGAGGCTGTGGTTGCTGCTGCACGCAATGTTGATGGTGAACAGATCAAAACACTGACAGAATCCATGGATGGCAGGCTTTTGAGTGTCCTTGCAAAGAAAGGTGGCTATATTGGTCACTGATTGGTTTTTGTTTTGTTTTTGAATGTCAGAAATGTATATTTGTGAATGTTGAGATGTTATATTGGTTTCACTGGTAAAAATAAATAATTGAAATGGGTATATATTTGTTTTTTGTTAAGTTGCCTAATAATTATGCACAGTAATAGTCACCTGCACACAAAGATATCCCCCTAAAATAGCTAAAACTAAAAACAAACTAAAAACTACTTCCAAAAATATTCAGCTTTGATATTAATGAGTTTTTTGGGTTCATTGAGAACATGGTTGTTGTTCAATAATAAAATTAATCCTCAAAAATACAACTTGCTTAAAAATTCTGCACTCCCTCTATAGATGAAGAAAAGGAGGGGGCCTAGGACTGAGCTTTGTGGTACACCAACAGTCAGAGAGCGAGGCAAAGAAGAAGTGCCAGAGAAGGAAACACTAAAATTTTGATTTTCAAGATAAGATTTTAACCATGAGAGAACAGTGTCACAGATGCCAAAAGAGTATAGCATTTGAATGTGAACAGGGTGGTCAACTGTGTCAAAAGCATCTGAGAGATACAGTAGAATTAGAATGGAGAATTGAGTTAAAATATGTTCATTCACTATTTTTATGTATCCTGTTTATCAAGTATGGGTAAATGTCAACTGTTCGATAAACAGCTTATTTAGAAAACATATATGTTATATTTAACTTCACTATTTTATTGTAACCTATTCCCAGTTCAATACATATTCCCCATTAACTATTCACTCAGTTTACCATAATCTTACAAAGATATAACTTGCAGAAAGATTATTGAAAAACTGTTCTAAAACAGTTACTGTTCAGTTCACTGCAAAATATAATCAACATTTGACATACCTCCTGAAGCAGTCCCCATCAGATTAGACAGATAGCTGGCTGCTCCCTGACATCAAAGAAATCCATCATAATTTGTTAGGTTTTTTTAAAATAAGCTTACAAATTACACATAGAAGATGAGGATGAGCTTCTCTCCTCAGCCTTTGTTTCCGTTTCTAGAAAATGATTGATTGACAGGCCCAGAAGGGCTGAATCAATTGATCATAATGGAGTAGCTTCTGGATGTAAAGACTGGTCATTATTATTCTTCGACGCTTATCCCGAGCCCCTCCCAGCATCTACATTACGGCCCTCGCAATGATCGCCTTGTCGCTCATTGCTGGCCTTGGCCAACCCCCCACTTGTCCTGGCCAACCTGCCCTGTGTCTTTTCCCCACCTCTACCTCCCCTGTGCCTCCTTCCCCCACCTTCCCCCACCCCCTGTGTCTTCTTCCCCTCCCCTTCTCTCCCCTGGGTGTCCTTTTCTACTCCCTCTCCTTTATATTAACACTCATCAGGTATATGGAAAATTTGTCATAGTATGATAAAAAAAAAAAAATACAGTAATAAACTCTAAAATATAAACAAATGTGACTTATACACACAAAATATACAAACTGAAATGTAACCTACAAAAATAAAGAGCATCAATTGGGCAATTGGAAGCTGTAAACTAGAGACCATAATGGAGCCCGTAAGCTAATTTGCTATTCAATTGGCTTTTTTTGCGAGCAGCACACGGTCTACGGGTTACGGTCCTTGCGGTTGTTAAAACTGAAACTTATAGCCCATCAAAGCCTTTGATCTTTCAAGTCCGCAAGAGTTAAAATCGCTAAAATCGTTAAAGTCGCAAATCGCTAATCAATTAATACAATTCCTCAAGACCACAAATGTATTCAAGCCCGCAAACAGCAAATATCGGCCAGAATCTTACAGGTTCCAAATAAGATGAGCAAAGGGTTTACAGGCTAGTTCGTAACACTTCAAAATACAATAAAAACACACCAATGGACTTTAAAATATGGGATAAGCAATGAATGGTATTAAAATTGATTGCACAGCAATTCCCAATTAACAAATAGCCCTTAAAAAAAATTCATATGTTAGAAGAGTCATACATATTTCAAATTGGAAAGTCATGCTGCAAGATGCTGAAAGCAATTAAAAACACGCTACCTGATTAAATAGCAACACAAAAACATGAAAATGGCTGCCATATCATCCCTTTCTCACTCACAGGGGCTCTAATGTGGATCCTAAAAATACAAAGATGATCACATCTTCATAAGAAAACAAATAGTGGCCACATTACACTGCCACGTGGCATATATCAAGTACCAAGGGGAATATTTTTTTATGGTTCTTCAGTCCTTCTGTTGTGTCTGACTCTCTGTGAACCTATGAACTGAAGCACAATTAATTATGTCTCTGTCTGTGCTTATCCACAAGGTTTGCATGGAAAACATACTGGAGTGGGTTGCCAGTTCTTTCTCCAGTGGAAAGGAATTTGTCTGACATCTCTGATATGACCTGCCCACTTAGAGTGGCTCTACATGGTATAGCTCACAGCTTCATTGAGGTACCCAAGCCCCTTCACCACCACAAGTTAGCAATCAAGCAGGAGAACATACACCACACTAATCTACTCTAACCCATCAGGAAGGGCCGCAAACTCACAAGTAGGCTGTGCAGAGTCACATGGAGCAACAGCCAACTCATCTCCATCAGGCATAATCTCCACTATGGCCATCTTGGAAAGTCTCACGCCATTGCTGTTGGCAAGTTCCAAGATGTATACCCATTATCATCTGGTGACATCCCAATACGTATTTTGCTATCAATCAATTCACATTATCACCTGTCATATTGTTATCAGGACTTCAGTGGAATGTTGATACTCCACCGTATCACAAATTGGAGACTTTACATGTGTATTAACCCTATATATATATATATATATATATATATATATATATATATATATATATATTAAATGTAATCTTATGATATTAGTATTATTATATTAATATTATTATGACACGTATTAACCTATTGCATAGTAACTGGAGCTCAATAATTTACTGATAAAGGAATGTGACACAAATGTGATGTGTCCCAAAACCTCAACTGTTGAAAACACACTAACACGACAAGGACGGTATAACAAAGCTTTATTTCATACACAGAGCACAATCAGAAATGTACAAGACTGTGCATTAATCATGGGTGTGGTGTGGGCGGATCCCGGGAGGGCAAAAGGATTTTTTTGGGAAAAAGAGCATATCTAAAGGGCGAACTGTCATAGTCTAGAATAATCATTGTGCATATCACCTACCAGGGTCACATGTGGTCCCTACACCACTGCAACCGGAATCTGATAAAAAAAAGGATCATCACAAATCACTACAAAACATTTAATTGAAGAAAACATTAATGTGCATAGCACTTACAACTGGTAAATATCTGCTCAATGAAACAGATGCATTAACCTCTGGACTGTGTAATCCAATCCAGTTTCACACATACAGTGTGTTCCCAAAACAAATATCTGAAAAGAAGTGTTAAAAAAAAAAAGGCCTATGTCCCTGCACTTGATGTGCCTATCTCTATGGGCACCCTGCCACCTCCTACCTCCTCTACTCCACTATCCTCCTCTTCTCCGCTCTCCACCTCCTCCACCCCTCCACTCTCCTCTCTGCCACTCTCCTCCTTCTCCTTTCCTCCACTACTCCTCCCCTCGCCCTGCTGTTCCTCCTCCTCTCCACCACTTCCCACCTCCTCCATCTCCTCTTCTTCTCCTCCACCACTCCTCACCTTCTCCTTCTCCAACTCCTCCATCTCCTCCTCTCCTCCACCACTCCCCAGGGCCACGTCTCTCTCCTCCTCGCCTCTCCAATCCTCTCCCCTCCCTCCATTTAAATCCCAAAAAGAATATAACATTGTGTTTTATGTGCATTTATTAACTGTTGGGGGATGGGATGTGGGGTATGTGATTGTAAAATGAGCTCTAATATGTAGTATATCATGGGCCCTATTAAATGTCTAAATCGCAATTACCGAAGCCCATAATGTAGTCCACAGAAGTTACTGATATTTAATTGGTCTCCTCTAGCTACCCACAATCCATTTGCGAGCTACAGGCTGAAAAGTCCTGTGGTTGTCAAAATCGTAATTCCAATCGCTATTTAATTGCAACAATTCCACAAACCCGCAATTGCTTTCAAACCTGTAAATGGCAAATGTATAAAAAATTCTAAGAGTACTAGAGAGGACTCACAAGGTGTATAAACACCTTTTTGTAATACTATAAAAGCAAATAAAAACTAAATACTGACTTTAAAATACAGGAAAAGCGATGATAGACATTAAAATTAATTGTACAACAGTCTCAAGTTCGCAAAACTGCAATAGAATTTTTTTTTAAATGTTTAATCAACCTCAGAAATCAAGGAGTTAATACATATCAGGCCACCCACATGGGCTAGAACAGTTTCTTCATTCATTTTTATTGATTATTGTGAGCCCGATCACATATCGGACATCTAAACACTAATTGATTGAAGTGTACATGCCATGTTTTACTGATGTCATGATGACAGTCTCATTAACTATTGGCTGTTTCTAAAAACCTACTTACGGGCTTGTTTAATTTACCATGATCATGCCCTAAAATGCTATGTACGGTTACATGGTTTACAGATTTGGTTTTTGGCCATGTAATTGTGGACTTGTTCAATTCAATTGCTCTGTAAAACTGTTGCAAATTTCTAACCCATAGACTTACGGTCTGTTTGAAGGCAACTGCGGGCTTGGAATTTAATAAGGCCCCATGTGTGTGAAAAATAGTAGACAAGACCTCTTGTTTAATGCAAAGCAAATAACAATGTTTGTATGACCCTACAAATAAGGAAATGTAGAAAAAAAACTCTGTCCATCTGTTTGTCTATCTATCTATCTATCTATCTATCTATCTATCTATCTATACTGGTACAGTTATCTACCTATTGTTTTGTTTTTTTACAGAGCTACTATAACTGAAATCCCATTACTGCAACAAACCTTAATGTACATTTTCCCCAGTCTTCATGTTTCTTGATCAGCTAATTATGAACTCTGTATTGAGAGTTGAGATTTGAAGTCTTATTAAAATATTTTGGATGTGTATTGATTTGAACATTGCAATTAAATTATTTAAAATGTATTTACAGGTATAATATTGCAAATGCTATTATAGTTAAATATTAATATGAATGATTGATAAGACAATGATTTCAAAATTCTGCACTGTTTTAAAAAAAAAGATTTTGCTAATTATTGTTAATGGAGTTATTTTACTTGTTAAAGGAGTTCTGTTTTATGAATTATATATATACTAGTATCTTGCCCGTCAAAAATGACGGCAATCACATTTGACAATGCTGTTTACCACACAATGTAAGGCTCTTTGCCTCTCCCCTCATGTACTTCAAGTGTCCTGCTTTGCAACGACCACCTTTGGCATTCATTGCGAAGACAGATATATAAGTACAGTGTACAACAAAACATTTTTTGAGTACAGTGAATTTATAAAGTAATATGAATTAATACATTAATAAACTTTACCTATTTATATTTAATATACAGCAATCAATATCCTGAAGAGCTAACAATCTATTTGTATTTTCCTGCATCTGAAAATGTACAGTTGGACTGTTGATCATCTGAGCAGAAAGTGTCAGCAATGTGGCAAGTGTGCAGTATAAATAGGCTGCAAGTGCAAACCGTTTGTTTAGGCGGGTAAAGCGGCATTTTAGAATCCTAATTTTATTAGTTGAAAGTTAGTGTTGTAAAATTTCTTTTTTTTTCTATGTGTTACTTGGCTTGCAAGCATTTTCTGTCTGCTGTAATGGTATATTGTGTATCTCCTACGTTCCTGTGTAATTTGTACGGGCCTGGCGGTGATTTTTGAAACTCTGTGTCCTTTAGCCTCGTTTTCATTTTTTTTGTCCGCCATGTTTTTTTCTGCGGGTCGTAATTCTTATTTTTAAAAGTCGTACATCCTTGTTGTTGTTTGCGCGCTTCAGGGTCGTGTAGCCATGTTTTAATTTTTTTGGGCCACCATTTTTTTCTTGCTTAGCCGATTTTAAAGTGCCAAAACTACTTAAATGCAACCTAAATTGGCGTGCAACCTCACTCCCAGATGTCCTGGCTGCCCCCCCTCCCCCCGTGCTGTGTGTGATGTTTGTTTTATGTTATATTTTTGTTGTTGATGTTCTTTTCGTGTTTGTCGATGTGCGCAGTTCAGCCATTAACCTTGTATTTTTTCAACCTCATTTTATTTTTTTCTAAGTTCTGCGGGTCGTAATTCTTATTTTTAAAAGTCGTACGTCCCTGTTGGTGTTTTGCGTGCTTTTGGGTCATGTAGCCTCGTTTTCATTATTTTTCTGCCATTTTTTTTTCTTGCTTAGCCGATTTTCAAGTGGTGAAACTCCTTAAATTTGACTTTAATTTGCATGCAACCTCACTCCCAGATGTCCTGGCTGTCCTCCCATGCGGTGTGTGAGTTTTTTTTATGTTTTGTTTTACAGTCCTGTGGGTCGTATTTTTTTTTCTAAGTCCCGTTTTCCTCATCCCATTTCTTTTTTTATTTTTGTGAGTCCTGCGGCTCGTATTTTTTTGTTTTAAAGTCCCACTTTTCTAGGTGTTTTTTTACTGAGATTGAGGTGCCGTAGAGCCGCCACCTCTGTAAATGTGGCCCCTCGCTTAGCGAGGGTTTGTATTTGCATCCTGCATTGAGCCTTTGGCTCCTTCCAGCTGGCTTGGGATCCTCCACCTCCACAAATGCGGCCCTCGCTTTACAAAGTCCACATTTGCGGCCTGATCTGCGTCCCTTGCTTAGGAACTAGCGAGGGACTCAGTTCTGCAAGCTTGTTTTGCGAGCTCGCAAAGCGTGACGACAACTCACAGTTTGACAAATATAATATGTGATATATATAATCAGATGAACACCTGAAATTGTGGGGGATCCCTCTCCCCACGCCACCTATTTAAACCCCACTCACCTGTCTTCATCAAGCACACCGACAGTCAATTTGTTTGGGGAACCTCTGACGGTCTTCTCACTCGTTGTCTCCTGTCCTCCCTGCAAATTCTCATGCTTCTCTGGCTCAGTAAGTCCCTGCACCCCCACCTACCTGCCTTTCCTCTCTCTACTACCCCATCTCATCTCGCTCCCGCTGCCCACCTCGTCTCCCGGCAGCTGTCCACTCGGCCTCTCCCGCAGGGAGCTCCTGTCTACCGCACCTTCCCTCTGGCTCCCCTCTATGCCTACCTCGCCGGTTGCCCCTTTCACCCCACTTACTCTTTTTCATCTGCACCCCGTCCCCCATCTCTTCCTCCCCGCTCTCCTACACTCGCTGCTCCCGCATGCTCTCCCGCTGCATGCCATTCCTCCCTACGCACAATGTGTCCCCTCACACAGCCCTTGTGTGTGTGTGTATGTACACATATTCAATCCCTTCATGTCACACTGCTGGTGACATTATACCCACAATGTGTCCCCTCACACAGCCCCTGTGTGTGTGTGTGTATTTGCACATATACATTCCCTCAATGTCACACCGCTGTTACAAACAGTTACAAAGTTACATAGTAATTAAGGTTGAAAAAAGACTTTCAGTTCATCAAGATCAACCTTTTAAGATCTCTTCTGATCTGCAATATGAGGGTTAGTTTTTAATTAATTAGTTGTTAATTGTTAATTAATTATTAATCAACTATTTATTTATTTATTTCTAATTAGTAATTAATCCAGAGGAAGGCAAACAGAAAAAGAACCCAAGTGAAACTTACACACTCTCTCTAATTATCCAGGATAACCCTGAATTCCCTTCTTAATTAGAAAAAAATCCAGTCCCCTTTTAAAGTTATCTATAGAATCTGCTGTCACCACCTTCCTTGGTAGAGAATTTCACAGATTAACCACCCTTACTGTGAAGATCCCTTTTCTTTCTTGAAGGTGGAATCGTTTTACTTCTAACCTCAAGGAGTGTCCTCTTGTCAGTTAAAAACCTCTTGGTACAAAAAGTTCCCTTGACAATTCATTATATTGACTCTGGATGTATTTATATAATGTAATCATATCTCCTCTTAGACGCCTTTTTTCTAGAGAAAATAAGCTTAATTTGGTTAGTCTTTCTTCATAACTTAGCCCCTCCATTTCCCTAGTTTTTTAACCCTTCTCTGTACCTTTTCTAGCTCCAAAATGTCGTTTTTATGAAGTGGTGCCCAAAATTGTACCCATATTCCAAATGAGGGCGTGCTAGAGATTTGTATAGAGGCAGAATTATATTTGCTTCCCTTGATTCAATACCCTTCTTAATAAATGCTAATATTTTATTTGCCTTTGCAGTTGCTGCTTGGCTGTGAGCACTGTTACCTAGGTGGTTGTCCACAAGTACTCCCAAATCCCTTTCAATATTTGATACCCCTATATTTGCTCCATTAAGATTATAAATTGCATGGCTATTTTTCCTTCCCAGATGCATAACTTTACATTTATTCATATTAAATCTCATCTGCCATTTAGATGCCCATTCCTCAATTTTATGTAAATTCATTTGAAGGGAAAGCATATCATTATCTAATATAATTACTTTGCACAACTTTGTGTCATCAGTGAAAATGGAGACACTACTTTCCAGTCCCACCTCTAAGTCTTTAATAAATATGTTAAAAAGGAGGGGATATTATACTGAATCCTGAGGAACCCCACTTACCACAATAGTCCAATCAGAGTATGTTCCATTTACAACAACCCTTTGCTTCCTATCTTTTAGCCAGCTCTCAATCCATCTCTTAGTTTGCTCAATATCCTCCCACGTGGCACTGTATCAAAAGCCTTTGCAAAATCCAAAAAGACTACATCCACTGAGTTGCCTTTATCAAAGTTCCTACTAACTTCCTCATAGAAACTAATTCGATTTGTTTGACATGACCTATCCCTCATAAATCTATGTTGACTCCTACTTATAATCCTGTTCAAATAGACATATTCTTGTATATTATCCCTTATTAACCCTTCTAAAAGCTTTCCCACTACAGACGTGAGGCTCACTGGTCTATAATTCCCCAGATTTGCTCTTGCTCCCTTTTTAAATATAGGTATCACATCTGCTATTCTCCAGTCATCTGGTAGAGATCCTGTGTTGAGTGAATCTTGAAAAAATAAATATAATGGTTTGGCTATTACAGAACCCAGTTCCCTCAGTACCCTTGGATGTATTCCATCAGGACCCGGGGCTTTACTAACATTTATTTTTCCCAACCTCTTTTGGATTTTTTCCTGCGTTAATCAGTTATTCATTGAAGGTAGTGTAACCCCATTATGTTGCAGTGACAAAACCACTGGTACCTCCCTTGTGTATACCAAAGTAAAGAACTTATTTAGCTCATCTGCCTTTTCCTGGTTACTTGTTTTCCGACGGCTTGTGTCACATTGTAATGTTCCTATAGCTTCCTTCCTCACCTTCTTCCCATTAATATACTTAAAAAAATATTTTAGGGTTAGTCTTACTCTCTTTTGCAATTAATTTTTCATTTTCTATATTAGCCAGTCTAATAGCCCTTTTGCAAGCCTTGTTGATTTCCTTGTACTCCCGTACAGCAGTCTCTGTCCCCTCTTGTTTGTATAATTTAGATGTCTGTTTTTTACTCCGTATCTTGGTGACATTATACCCACAATTTGTCCCCTCACACGGCCCCTGTGTGTACTGACCAGCCATGGTACAGCAGTCATTGCTGGGTCTGTTTACAGGCAGTGGGAGGGTCCTGCCATCAGGAGGGGGCAGGCCGAGGTTGTGGCGGGGGACACGAGGACGCACACTGTGAGTACTGCCATGGGCCCTGCAATGTCAGGCCTGCGTGTATTGTGCACATCTGTACCTTATATTATGTGGCATCTCTACGTGCTTTCTTTCCTCTATTTCTCTCTCACACACCTATGGTGGTGATGCTGCATGTCATGTGAGGGTCCCAAATGTGTTACCAGCTGCCCAACTCCTGACACACTCCTGACATTGTGCCCTACTGCAGGCTGATGTAACACACTGGGGCCTCTGTCTGCTCTGAGCCTGTACTCTAACCCCTCCTTCTATATCTAGGTCCTGGAAGGACCATACCCCACTCCCCAGACACAGGTCTGGTACATCCTGCATGTATATATCTGTTATACATCTACCTGAAATAACTATAAAGATGAAATGCTGTGAAAATGCATATGAAACAAATAAATCCTAATTAGAGATGTCGCAGACAGTTCGCCTGCGGACTATTCACAGTGATTTTGGCATGTTCGCGTTCGCAGCGGACAGCGAACACATGCGCTTTACGGTTCGCCCCTTATACTTTATCATTGAGGAAACTTTGACCCTGCACCTCACATTCAGCAGACACATTCCAGCCAATCAGCAGCATACACTCCCTTTCAGAGCCTTCCATCTGAAGGACAGAGTACATTTTAGAATCATTCTGAAGCTGCATTCGTTGCGAGAGGACAGATAGTGTAGCTGCTGGAGATTTAATAGGGAAATAGATAGCCAGGCTGTGTATTTAGCGTCCATTACAAACCTGAAGGACTCATCTGATATCTGCTGCAAGGACAGCAACCCAAAAAGCCCTTTTTAGGGCTAGAACATAATTTATTTTATTTTATAGTTTTTTTCTGTGTAATCTAATTGCATATGCCTGCCTGCCAGCGTGTGCGTGTGACAGGCTAACACCTAACAGCTTATATTGTGCTTATTTTCACTACTAATACATGCTGGTGTACCATACATTGAAAACAACCATTTTTTTCCAGTAATCTAATTTCAGTTGCCTTTCTGTGTCAGGTTCACAGCTTATATTGTGCTCAGTGAAATAAAACAACACTTTTTTGACTATAATAGATTGAATAGCAATTGCCTGCCTACAGGCGTGTGTATGAAGCCTATTGCATCTACGCTGCCAACTTTTGCCAGTGCACAGTGATACGTCATATCTGGTGCAACCGTAGTGTACAGTGACATAAAACAACACTTTTTTGACTGTAATCGATAGAATATCAGTTGCCTGCCTACAGGCGTGTGTGTGAGGCCTACAGCTCCTACTCTGCCAACTTTTGCCAGTGCACAGTGACACTCATATCTGGTGCAACCTAGTGTACAGTGAAATAAAAAAAAACTTTTTTTACTGTAATCGATTGAATATCAGTTGCCTGCCTACAGGCGTGTGTGTGAGGCCTACAGCGCCTACTCTGCCAACTTTTGCCAGTGCACAGCGACACTCCTATCTGGTGGCACCTTAGATTGCATGCGCAGTGCCCCAAATTTGAAGTGGGAGGACCGACCAAACATCTTTTTCCATCTCCTGCTTCCAAAAATCCATGCCATATCCACGTCCCCTGATAGGTGACTTAACAGGTATCAAACTGATAGGAATAAATAGTACAACTGAGCACACCACTCCTATCTGGTGGCACCTTAGATTGCACGTGCAGTGCCCCAAATTTGAAGTGGGAGGACCGACCAAGCATCTTTTTCGATCTCCCTGTTCCAAAAATCAATGCCATATACACGTCCCCTAATAGTGGACATAACAGGGTTTAAACCAATAGGAATAGTACTACTTAACAGTACACACCTTATAATAACGCAGACAGAGGCAACGCAGAGAGAGGAGTCTGAAGAAGAGGAGTCAGAGGAGGAAGGTGGCTTTGAGGAGGTGGAAGACCAAACACAGCAGGCGTCCCAGGGGGCTTGTTGTCACCTTTCGGGGACCCTTGGTGGCTGGGTGGAGGAAGAGACCTTCAATGACATCAGTGAGGACAAGGAACGGGACATGGCTAGCTTGGTATCCAACCTTGTGCAAATGGGTCCAGGTGTTAGTCCCCTTGAAACAACTTTCCCATCACTATTGTGGCCAGAAAGAGTCCCTGTGGGTTTTAAAATTCGCCTGCCCATTGAAGTCTATGGCGGTTTGCTGGGTTCGCCTGTTCGCGAACATTTGATGGAAGTTCGCATCCGCTGTTCGCGAACCGAAAATTTGATGTTCGCGACATCACTAATCCTAATATATTTCAGCTGCTTACCCTTTTCTGCCTTTGCATATTTCCCTTTTCTTTATCTTCCTCTAAAAAATAAAGAAATAAATAAATAATTAATAATATATATATATACATAACCAACCGTACATCGTATATATATATATATATATATATATATATATACAGTGGATATAAAAAGTCTACACACCCATGTTAAATGGTCAGGTTTCTGTGCAGTAAAAAAACGAGACAAAGATAAATCATTTCAGAACTTTTTGCACCTTTAATGTGACCTATAAACTGTACAACTCAATTGGAAAACAACCTGAAATCTTTTAGGTAGAGGGAAGAAAAAATATAAAAATGAAATAATATGGTTGCATAAGTATGCACACCCTTAAACTAATACTTTGTTGAAGCACTTTTTGATTTTATTACAGAAGCCTGAAGGTTTTCTGCCAATATTGACTGGTATTTGGAACTGTTTATAATTCCCTCTATCTTAACTAAGGCCCCAGTTCCAGCTGAAGAAAAACAGCCCCAAAGCATGATGCTTCACTGTGGGTATGGTGTTCTTTTGGTCATGTGCAGTGTTGTTTTTGCGCCAAACATATCTTTTGGAATTATGGCCAAAAAGTTCAACCTTGGTTTCATCAGACCATAACACCTTTTCCTACATGCTTTTGGGAGACTTCAGATGTGTTTTTGCAAAATGTAGCCTGGCTTGGATGTTTTTCTTCGTAAGAAAAGGCTTTCGTCTTGCCACTCTACCCCATAGCCCAGACATATGAAGAATACGGGAGATTGTTGTCACATGTAACACACAGCCAGTCCTTGCCAGATATTCTTGCAGCTCCCTTAATGTTGCTGTAGGCCTCTTGGTAGCCTCCCAGATCAGTTTTCTTCTTGTCTTTTCATACATTTTAAAGGGAGCAGCAGTTCTTGGTAATGTCACTGTTGTGCCATATTTTCTCCACTTGATGATGACTGTCTTCACTGTGTTCCATGGTATATCTAATGCTTTGGAAATTCTTTTGTACCCTTCTCCTGACTGATACCTTTTAACAATGAGATCCCTCTGATGCTTTGGAAGCTCTCTGTGGACCATGGCTTTTGCTGTGGGATGCGACTAAGAAAATTTCAGGAAAGACCAACTAGAGCAGCTGAACTTTATTTGGGGTTAATCAGAGGCACTTTAAATGATGGCAAGTGTATGCTGACTCCTATTTAACACGATTTGGAATGTGATTGCTTAATTCTGAGCACAGCTACATCCCCAGTTATAAGAGGGTGTGCAGACTTATGCAACCACATTATTTTTATTTTTTATTTTTCTTCCCTCCAACTAAAAGATTTCAGTTTGTTTTTCAATTGAGTTGTACAGTTTATAGGTCACATTAAAGGTGGAAAAAGTTCTGAAATGATTTATCTTTGTCTAATTTTTTTACAGCACAGAAACCTGACATTTTAACAGGGGTGTGTAGACCTTTTATATCCACTGTATACAGTATATATATATATATATATATTGTATATGTCCCTTGCCAGGTTCCCAGAGTGCAGTGCAATAAGTGTATTACTTGGCATTCTAAGCACGGAAATAAATATTTTTCTCTTCAGGCGCTCAGTCTCGGCGCTCCATCCAGTTCTCCAACCAGATGCTCTAACCAGATGCTCAGTCTCAGCGCTCAGTGCCCTACCAGTCGCCCTAACCTGATGCTCAGTCTCGGCACTCGGCCTTGGCGCCCTACCAGTCACTATAACCAGATGCTCAGTCTCGGCACTCTCTCGGCGCCCTACCCAGTCGCTCTAACCAAATGCTCAGTCTCGATGCTCTCTCTGCGCTCTATCCAGGTGTCCAGTCTCGATGCTCTATCCAGGTGTCCAGTCTCGGCATTCTATCCAGGTCCTCTATCCAGGCGCCTAGTCTTGGCGCTCTATCCAGTCACTCTATCCAGGTGCCCAGTCTTAGTGCTCTATCCAGGCGCTCTATCCAGGTGCTCAGTCTCGGCGCTCCATCCAGTTGCTCCAACCAGATGCTCTAACCAGATGCTCAGTCTCAGCGCTCGGTGCCCTACCAGTCGCCCTAACCAGATGCTCAGTCTCGCAACTCGGCCTTGACACCCTACCAGTCACTCTAACCAGATGCTCAGCCTTGGCGCTCTCTCAGCACCCTACCCAGTGGCTCTAACCAAATGCTCAGTCTCGGCGCTCAGTCCTGGTGCTCAATCCAGTTGCTCTATCCAGTCGCTCTATCCAGGCACTCTATCCAGGTGCTCTATCCAGGCTCCCAGGCTCGGCACCCTACCTAGTCGCTCTAAACAGTAGCCCTACACAGTCGCCCAGTCTCGGGACCCTACCCAGTCGCCCAGTCTCGGCGCACTACCCAGTCGCTCAGACTCAGCGCCCTACCCGGCACTCAGACTTGGCGCCCTACCTAGTCGCTCACTCGGCACGCTACACAGTTGCTCAGTCTCAGGCACTCTACCCAGCTGCTCAACCCAGCTGCTCAGTCTCAGGCGCTTTTTGGCCTTTGCAGCCCACTAAATCACCCTACACCTCCACCCATCCACAATTAAAACCTATCCCACAGGATCCCAATTCCACCTCCTCTACTATCCTCTTCATTGGTCAAACTCTCAAGGCCTTACTAATACCTTCGAACCTACTAAACCCCCATGTCTCCCCATCGATAGCTACCTTTCCAAGTAAATCATGACCTCCCTTTCTCCAAACCCATTCAGCAACGTCAAATCCCTTACTATCTCAGCCGCCTCAATAACGTCCTTTTTTAGATTCCGAATGCACCACATCCCAATTTCAATCTGTATACTTTACCAAACAGGACAACTCATTGATCAAAGACACATGCAAAATCACCCTATCATCCACTAACACCAGCCGCACTCCAGTAACCATAACCTACTATCCTGCCTAGTCACCACTCTTTGCCATCTCCATTCAGCATTACACCACAAACCAAGCCTTCACCCATTACTAAGCATCTCAGGCCAGCTACTATCTACCCCCACACTCACCCACTACATCAGACTAGTCCTCGCCCGCCTTAGCCAGAACCCCTTTAAATACTCAGGCCACTACTTCAGAAATGGAGCAGCCTAATCAGCTGCACGTATTAAAACACCGGTCCATATATTAAAATCCTTTGGACGGTGGAAAACCAACTGCTACGCCAGATACATATCTAACCCAAACTAGAGCTAAGAGAAGCTTCAAACGGCTTACTCAATAAATGTCTAGCCGATTTTTGGCCCTTTTTTCAGGCCAAGATAGCTTTGGCCACACACCAGCTACCCGGGGAGATAGTCCCTACTACAAATAATCAGGTGAACACCTGAAATTGTGGGGGGTCCCTCTCCCCACGCCACCTATTTAAACCCCACTCACCTGTCTTCATCAAGCAAGCAGACAGTCAACCCACCCACCTCTCCCCTTTTTCACAACACTCCTTTCTATGCCTTGGCCCTCTTTTCAGGCCAAGATGACGTTGATTTGGCTCAACACCAGCTACTAGGGGAGAGGGTTCCTACTACAAATATATTTATATATATATATATATATATATATATATATATATAAATGTATTTCAGTTATTAAATACACTGAGAACTATGAATCAAATAATAATCACTGTGTTCAGCATCACAAGAGTTATGGAATTATGATAAAAGAGTAATACCTTACATAGGTTACTGTATTGTTGAATATTCATTTCTTCATCACTATATTGTTTTTAATACTTGAGACTTGGAAATCCAATATTGTCACACAAAGTGTTGCTCTATATTTATCATGGCCAATAGATATTCACAGGATAGTGCCACATCCTTTCCACCAGGTTGCTTGCTATGGCAAAGAAAGAAGATATTGAAGTAGAGTAAGCAATATGTACTTACAATATATAAGTATTCACAACATTTCATATCTCAACAAAGTGTTTACTCTCTTGGTAGCCTTGCCCTGTTTGCCCCAAGGCGGGTAAGAGCAGTGTCAGTATGTTACATCTGTATAAGGCATTTGTGCTAAATGAGAAAATACAAATATTATGACATATGTTTATTCAAGTACTGTGGAGAATAATCTTTCTGCAAGACTGTAATGACACATACAAGGTATGATGTTGATTGTGATTGTTACTGACAAAGAACTAAGCTATTTCTGGATGAGAAGACAGGTCTGTTATGTTGAGAGACGTGTATAGTCTGGAGGATATGTTCAAGAGAATAAGTGCAATAACTATTTCAATGGCATGTAGATATCTAATAAAAAATATTAAGTTACATATGTCATCTCTGAAATCAGAAGTGGACAAGGAGGAGTCAACAGTATCTGCCAAATCCTCTACGTCAGGAAAGATACCATCTAAAGTCAGACATAGGTCATCCAGGTGCCTCATGTGTCATATAAAACTACATAAAGCATACAAAAATAAAGTATGTCAAGAATGGTTGAAGGTTTGAGTGTAGGTACCATTACAACTATCTCAACAGACAAAAAAGTTATTCTGCTGATTCCAGTCATCCTTGAAAAAAATGTTGGCAGTGGTCAAAACAGGGCAACTAACAACTAAAACCATAAATTCACAGAAAAATAAAGGGGAGGATCCTAGAAGACCCGAACACTAATCTGATTTGTCATATGAAACTATCAGGAAGCTGAGTTAGCAGGAATAGCACACAGATCTGATTGAGCAGGAGAAACAATTTCAAGAAGGTGAAAAAAACATGCTTTTTTCAGAAGGTCAATTAAACATGTTAATTGCTGAGGTCAAACTGGCTCTGAAATTTGAAGGGACCACAAAGGGTCTGTAACGGCAACCCCGGTAGTGAGAGGGTATCAGCCGTTGGAGACGTCCTTTTCCATGGCAAGCTGCTGTGTAAAAGTGAAGTTGGTATAATCCCATCCAAGAGTTCCAGAGGGAGAGTCAGGTTCAGCATTAAATATCCATATAGAAGCACTGCGCAGTCTCAGAAGCCCAGACCACCCATATTGGACAACACTCAATTGGGAGTCAAAGAATACTGTATTTATTTTGTTATATGCAGAAATATATATACACATCTCTTTCCACAGGAAATACACATCCCCCATATTTGGCCACACAATACACATAGAGAGACAATAGGTGTGGTCACACCCCCCAGTGATGGCTCTGGAAGGTGGCGGGGCTCATATCCTTATTTGGTCACTGATATAAATGTCATCTTAGGACTCCCAGGATATGACTCAGTAGCCATCTTAGGACACTCAGGATACAGCTCAGTCGCCATCTTAGGACTCTCAGGATAAAGAATAAAAGTAATTAGTGCCTTATCTTATGATATATTGTAGGGAAAGGAATGCAGCATGGACATAATATACATTTTCATGAATTTCGTCCACAACACTAGTAGCTGTGGTATTCTGAGCCAATATATTCTGTAGAACATAAACCAACATATCTACAGTATAGCAATGTGATCATATTTTAACCATAAGAATTAAATAACCATAAAACAGGGTAAAACAGTGATGGGTTCCATTACAGGGTCTTTTTTTGAATAAAAGAGTTCAAGATAGAACCTTTTTATTTTAGTCCATTGAAAGGAACAACAAGTTCCCTCCCTATCCACCGTGTCATTAAAGAGGTGGTTGCAAAGGAATGGAAGTTTCCAGAAATAAATCTTACAGTTCTTAAATACCTGAAGCAGGTTTTAGAGTTAGAGGTTATGGAAAATAAAAATGTGATTAATCTAAAGTCGATGTGCCCATTGCATGTTAATAAGTTAACAAATCTACTGGAGGAAGGCTCTGCATTGAAGGAACTGATGGACAAGATGGCAGAATGCACAATACGGTGGAGTTTCCAGTGTCTACATGCTTTTTAAGAGCTATGCAGCTCTGGCTAACACCTGTGGAAGAGACAATTTTATAGAAGAAATTTCTCTGCCAGCTTTGAGGAATGCAGCTGATTTTCCGATGATATAGCATGGGAAATGTTATAATGGCAGCAAAAGAGAAAGTTATTATCAAACGTGACTCACATTGCAATGTGGTTGAAGGATTGGAGAGCAAACAATGCATCCATGAATAGACTATGTGGAATGCACCTTGACAGGAGTTATTTGTTGCTGGACTAAACACTTTCATGCAGTTATTGGCAGAGGACAAGTCTAAGTTACCTTAAGATATTTTTTAAATAGAAAGTTCCCTTATTCCTGTTGTGAGAAGTTACGGTCAAAAAATGGTCAAAGAGAGAGGGAATGTTTTCAGAGACATGCAGATACTCCGAATATTCATCAACAAGAGGAAGTGAGCAATTAAATAAATAAGCAGAAATTCCTCAAGTGCATCCACTAATATGAAAACTTCATTCTGATGCCATAATAGCATGTAAAGACATTACACAAGGAGGCATGATGCATTATTTTGCCACAGTTGTAAAGGAAATTACTTTGGATTGTTTGATTCTAAGCATTGGTCAAGCGGGTTACAAAGTAGAACGTTTTAAGGTCAGTTCTATCAAGACAGGCTGGAAAAAGGAGATCAATATTACTGACCATTCAAGATTTCATAAGTCAAGAAGTACTGGTCCCAGTTCTATAGGCTTTAATACTAAAAGGAATATAATGCAATTACATCAAACTGGAACATTTTTTAAACTATCCAAACTATCCACATAGTATTATGTTGGTGCATCGTCACAATAAATTTTTTTAGAGATATTTGTAGCAGTGAATTTGGTGACTTTAAAATATGGGATAAGCAATGAATGGTATTAAAATTGATTGCACAGCAATTCCCAATTAACAAATAGCCCTTAAAAAAAATTCATATGTTAGAAGAGTCATACATATTTCAAATTGGAAAGTCATGCTGCAAGATGCTGAAAGCAATTAAAAACACGCTACCTGATTAAATAGCAACACAAAAACATGAAAATGGCTGCCATATCATCCCTTTCTCACTCACAGGGGCTCTAATGTGGATCCTAAAAATACAAAGATGATCACATCTTCATAAGAAAACAAATAGTGGCCACATTACACTGCCACGTGGCATATATCAAGTACCAAGGGGAATATTTTTTTATGGTTCTTCAGTCCTTCTGTTGTGTCTGACTCTCTGTGAACCTATGAACTGAAGCACAATTAATTATGTCTCTGTCTGTGCTTATCCACAAGGTTTGCATGGAAAACATACTGGAGTGGGTTGCCAGTTCTTTCTCCAGTGGAAAGGAATTTGTCTGACATCTCTGATATGACCTGCCCACTTAGAGTGGCTCTACATGGTATAGCTCACAGCTTCATTGAGGTACCCAAGCCCCTTCACCACCACAAGTTAGCAATCAAGCAGGAGAACATACACCACACTAATCTACTCTAACCCATCAGGAAGGGCCGCAAACTCACAAGTAGGCTGTGCAGAGTCACATGGAGCAACAGCCAACTCATCTCCATCAGGCATAATCTCCACTATGGCCATCTTGGAAAGTCTCACGCCATTGCTGTTGGCAAGTTCCAAGATGTATACCCATTATCATCTGGTGACATCCCAATACGTATTTTGCTATCAATCAATTCACATTATCACCTGTCATATTGTTATCAGGACTTCAGTGGAATGTTGATACTCCACCGTATCACAAATTGGAGACTTTACATGTGTATTAACCCTATATATATATATATATATATATATATATATATATATATATTAAATGTAATCTTATGATATTAGTATTATTATATTAATATTATTATGACACGTATTAACCTATTGCATAGTAACTGGAGCTCAATAATTTACTGATAAAGGAATGTGATACAAATGTGATGTGTCCCAAAACCTCAACTGTTGAAAACACACTAACACGACAAGGACGGTATAACAAAGCTTTATTTCATACACAGAGCACAATCAGAAATGTACAAGACTGTGCATTAATCATGGGTGTGGTGTGGGCGGATCCCGGGAGGGCAAAAGGATTTTTTTGGGAAAAAGAGCATATCTAAAGGGCGAACTGTCATAGTCTAGAATAATCATTGTGCATATCACCTACCAGGGTCACATGTGGTCCCTACACCACTGCAACCGGAATCTGATAAAAAAAAGGATCATCACAAATCACTCCATTTAATTGAAGAAAACATTAATGTGCATAGCACTTACAACTGGTAAATATCTGCTCAATGAAACAGATGCATTAACCTCTGGACTGTGTAATCCAATCCAGTTTCACACATACAGTGTGTTCCCAAAACAAATATCTGAAAAGAAGTGTTAAAAAAAAAAAGGCCTATGTCCCTGCACTTGATGTGCCTATCTCTATGGGCACCCTGCCACCTCCTACCTCCTCTACTCCACTATCCTCCTCTTCTCCGCTCTCCACCTCCTCCACCCCTCCACTCTCCTCTCTGCCACTCTCCTCCTTCTCCTTTCCTCCACTACTCCTCCCCTCGCCCTGCTGTTCCTCCTCCTCTCCACCACTTCCCACCTCCTCCATCTCCTCTTCTTCTCCTCCACCACTCCTCACCTTCTCCTTCTCCAACTCCTCCATCTCCTCCTCTCCTCCACCACTCCCCAGGGCCACGTCTCTCTCCTCCTCGCCTCTCCAATCCTCTCCCCTCCCTCCATTTAAATCCCAAAAAGAATATAACATTGTGTTTTATGTGCATTTATTAACTGTTGGGGGATGGGATGTGGGGTATGTGATTGTAAAATGAGCTCTAATATGTAGTATATCATGGGCCCTATTAAATGTCTAAATCGCAATTACCGAAGCCCATAATGTAGTCCACAGAAGTTACTGATATTTAATTGGTCTCCTCTAGCTACCCACAATCCATTTGCGAGCTACAGGCTGAAAAGTCCTGTGGTTGTCAAAATCGTAATTCCAATCGCTATTTAATTGCAACAATTCCACAAACCCGCAATTGCTTTCAAACCTGTAAATGGCAAATGTATAAAAAATTCTAAGAGTACTAGAGAGGACTCACAAGGTGTATAAACACCTTTTTGTAATACTATAAAAGCAAATAAAAACTAAATACTGACTTTAAAATACAGGAAAAGCGATGATAGACATTAAAATTAATTGTACAACAGTCTCAAGTTCGCAAAACTGCAATAGAATTTTTTTTTAAATGTTTAATCAACCTCAGAAATCAAGGAGTTAATACATATCAGGCCACCCACATGGGCTAGAACAGTTTCTTCATTCATTTTTATTGATTATTGTGAGCCCGATCACATATCGGACATCTAAACACTAATTGATTGAAGTGTACATGCCATGTTTTACTGATGTCATGATGACAGTCTCATTAACTATTGGCTGTTTCTAAAAACCTACTTACGGGCTTGTTTAATTTACCATGATCATGCCCTAAAATGCTATGTACGGTTACATGGTTTACAGATTTGGTTTTTGGCCATGTAATTGTGGACTTGTTCAATTCAATTGCTCTGTAAAACTGTTGCAAATTTCTAACCCATAGACTTACGGTCTGTATGAAGGCAACTGCGGGCTTGGAATTTAATAAGGCCCCATGTGTGTGAAAAATAGTAGACAAGACCTCTTGTTTAATGCAAAGCAAATAACAATGTTTGTATGACCCTACAAATAAGGAAATGTAGAAAAAAAACTCTGTCCATCTGTTTGTCTATCTATCTATCTATCTATCTATCTATACTGGTACAGTTATCTACCTATTGTTTTGTTTTTTTACAGAGCTACTATAACTGAAATCCCATTACTGCAACAAACCTTAATGTACATTTTCCCCAGTCTTCATGTTTCTTGATCAGCTAATTATGAACTCTGTATTGAGAGTTGAGATTTGAAGTCTTATTAAAATATTTTGGATGTGTATTGATTTGAACATTGCAATTAAATTATTTAAAATGTATTTACAGGTATAATATTGCAAATGCTATTATAGTTAAATATTAATTTGAATGATTGATAAGACAATGATTTCAAAATTCTGCACTGTTTTAAAAAAAAAGATTTTGCTAATTATTGTTAATGGAGTTATTTTACTTGTTAAAGGAGTTCTGTTTTATGAATTATATATATACTAGTATCTTGCCCGTCAAAAATGACGGCAATCACATTTGACAATGCTGTTTACCACACAATGTAAGGCTCTTTGCCTCTCCCCTCATGTACTTCAAGTGTCCTGC
The DNA here is from genome assembly GCA_027410445.1 of Discoglossus pictus. Lineage (NCBI taxonomy): Eukaryota > Metazoa > Chordata > Amphibia > Anura > Alytidae > Discoglossus > Discoglossus pictus. The sequence goes on along the minus strand of CM050163.1, from coordinate 339,014,671 downwards.
TTTGCAACGACCACCTTTGGCATTCATTGCGAAGACAGATATATAAGTACAGTGTACAACAAAACATTTTTTGAGTACAGTGAATTTATAAAGTAATATGAATTAATACATTAATAAACTTTACCTATTTATATTTAATATACAGCAATCAATATCCTGAAGAGCTAACAATCTATTTGTATTTTCCTGCATCTGAAAATGTACAGTTGGACTGTTGATCATCTGAGCAGAAAGTGTCAGCAATGTGGCAAGTGTGCAGTATAAATAGGCTGCAAGTGCAAACCGTTTGTTTAGGCGGGTAAAGCGGCATTTTAGAATCCTAATTTTATTAGTTGAAAGTTAGTGTTGTAAAATTTCTTTTTTTTTCTATGTGTTACTTGGCTTGCAAGCATTTTCTGTCTGCTGTAATGGTATATTGTGTATCTCCTACGTTCCTGTGTAATTTGTACGGGCCTGGCGGTGATTTTTGAAACTCTGTGTCCTTTAGCCTCGTTTTCATTTTTTTTGTCCGCCATGTTTTTTTCCGCGGGTCGTAATTCTTATTTTTAAAAGTCGTACATCCTTGTTGTTGTTTGCGCGCTTCAGGGTCGTGTAGCCATGTTTTAATTTTTTTGGGCCACCATTTTTTTCTTGCTTAGCCGATTTTAAAGTGCCAAAACTACTTAAATGCAACCTAAATTGGCGTGCAACCTCACTCCCAGATGTCCTGGCTGCCCCCCCTCCCCCCGTGCTGTGTGTGATGTTTGTTTTATGTTATATTTTTGTTGTTGATGTTCTTTTCGTGTTTGTCGATGTGCGCAGTTCAGCCATTAACCTTGTATTTTTTCAACCTCATTTTATTTTCTAAGTTCTGCGGGTCGTAATTCTTATTTTTAAAAGTCGTACGTCCCTGTTGGTGTTTTGCGTGCTTTTGGGTCATGTAGCCTCGTTTTCATTATTTTTCCGCCATTTTTTTTTCTTGCTTAGCCGATTTTCAAGTGGTGAAACTCCTTAAATTTGACTTTAATTTGCATGCAACCTCACTCCCAGATGTCCTGGCTGTCCCCCCATGCGGTGTGTGAGTTTTTTTTATGTTTTGTTTTACAGTCCTGTGGGTCGTATTTTTTTTTCTAAGTCCCGTTTTCCTCATCCCATTTCTTTTTTTATTTTTGTGAGTCCTGCGGCTCGTATTTTTTTGTTTTAAAGTCCCACTTTTCTAGGTGTTTTTTTTACTGAGATTGAGGTGCCGTAGAGCCGCCACCTCTGTAAATGTGGCCCCTCGCTTAGCGAGGGTTTGTATTTGCATCCTGCATTGAGCCTTTGGCTCCTTCCAGCTGGCTTGGGATCCTCCACCTCCACAAATGCGGCCCTCGCTTTACAAAGTCCACATTTGCGGCCTGATCTGCGTCCCTTGCTTAGGAACTAGCGAGGGACTCAGTTCTGCAAGCTTGTTTTGCGAGCTCGCAAAGCGTGACGACAACTCACAGTTTGACAAATATAATATGTGATATATATAATCAGATGAACACCTGAAATTGTGGGGGATCCCTCTCCCCACGCCACCTATTTAAACCCCACTCACCTGTCTTCATCAAGCACACCGACAGTCAATTTGTTTGGGGAACCTCTGACGGTCTTCTCACTCGTTGTCTCCTGTCCTCCCTGCAAATTCTCATGCTTCTCTGGCTCAGTAAGTCCCTGCACCCCCACCTACCTGCCTTTCCTCTCTCTACTACCCCATCTCATCTCGCTCCCGCTGCCCACCTCGTCTCCCGGCAGCTGTCCACTCGGCCTCTCCCGCAGGGAGCTCCTGTCTACCGCACCTTCCCTCTGGCTCCCCTCTATGCCTACCTCGCCGGTTGCCCCTTTCACCCCACTTACTCTTTTTCATCTGCACCCCGTCCCCCATCTCTTCCTCCCCGCTCTCCTACACTCGCTGCTCCCGCATGCTCTCCCGCTGCATGCCATTCCTCCCTACGCACAATGTGTCCCCTCACACAGCCCTTGTGTGTGTGTGTATGTACACATATTCAATCCCTTCATGTCACACTGCTGGTGACATTATACCCACAATGTGTCCCCTCACACAGCCCCTGTGTGTGTGTGTGTATTTGCACATATACATTCCCTCAATGTCACACCGCTGTTACAAACAGTTACAAAGTTACATAGTAATTAAGGTTGAAAAAAGACTTTCAGTTCATCAAGATCAACCTTTTAAGATCTCTTCTGATCTGCAATATGAGGGTTAGTTTTTAATTAATTAGTTGTTAATTGTTAATTAATTATTAATCAACTATTTATTTATTTATTTCTAATTAGTAATTAATCCAGAGGAAGGCAAACAGAAAAAGAACCCAAGTGAAACTTACACACTCTCTCTAATTATCCAGGATAACCCTGAATTCCCTTCTTAATTAGAAAAAAATCCAGTCCCCTTTTAAAGTTATCTATAGAATCTGCTGTCACCACCTTCCTTGGTAGAGAATTTCACAGATTAACCACCCTTACTGTGAAGATCCCTTTTCTTTCTTGAAGGTGGAATCGTTTTACTTCTAACCTCAAGGAGTGTCCTCTTGTCAGTTAAAAACCTCTTGGTACAAAAAGTTCCCTTGACAATTCATTATATTGACTCTGGATGTATTTATATAATGTAATCATATCTCCTCTTAGACGCCTTTTTTCTAGAGAAAATAAGCTTAATTTGGTTAGTCTTTCTTCATAACTTAGCCCCTCCATTTCCCTAGTTTTTTAACCCTTCTCTGTACCTTTTCTAGCTCCAAAATGTCGTTTTTATGAAGTGGTGCCCAAAATTGTACCCATATTCCAAATGAGGGCGTGCTAGAGATTTGTATAGAGGCAGAATTATATTTGCTTCCCTTGATTCAATACCCTTCTTAATAAATGCTAATATTTTATTTGCCTTTGCAGTTGCTGCTTGGCTGTGAGCACTGTTACCTAGGTGGTTGTCCACAAGTACTCCCAAATCCCTTTCAATATTTGATACCCCTATATTTGCTCCATTAAGATTATAAATTGCATGGCTATTTTTCCTTCCCAGATGCATAACTTTACATTTATTCATATTAAATCTCATCTGCCATTTAGATGCCCATTCCTCAATTTTATGTAAATTCATTTGAAGGGAAAGCATATCATTATCTAATATAATTACTTTGCACAACTTTGTGTCATCAGTGAAAATGGAGACACTACTTTCCAGTCCCACCTCTAAGTCTTTAATAAATATGTTAAAAAGGAGGGGATATTATACTGAATCCTGAGGAACCCCACTTACCACAATAGTCCAATCAGAGTATGTTCCATTTACAACAACCCTTTGCTTCCTATCTTTTAGCCAGCTCTCAATCCATCTCTTAGTTTGCTCAATATCCTCCCACGTGGCACTGTATCAAAAGCCTTTGCAAAATCCAAAAAGACTACATCCACTGAGTTGCCTTTATCAAAGTTCCTACTAACTTCCTCATAGAAACTAATTCGATTTGTTTGACATGACCTATCCCTCATAAATCTATGTTGACTCCTACTTATAATCCTGTTCAAATAGACATATTCTTGTATATTATCCCTTATTAACCCTTCTAAAAGCTTTCCCACTACAGACGTGAGGCTCACTGGTCTATAATTCCCCAGATTTGCTCTTGCTCCCTTTTTAAATATAGGTATCACATCTGCTATTCTCCAGTCATCTGGTAGAGATCCTGTGTTGAGTGAATCTTGAAAAAATAAATATAATGGTTTGGCTATTACAGAACCCAGTTCCCTCAGTACCCTTGGATGTATTCCATCAGGACCCGGGGCTTTACTAACATTTATTTTTCCCAACCTCTTTTGGATTTTTTCCTGCGTTAATCAGTTATTCATTGAAGGTAGTGTAACCCCATTATGTTGCAGTGACAAAACCACTGGTACCTCCCTTGTGTATACCAAAGTAAAGAACTTATTTAGCTCATCTGCCTTTTCCTGGTTACTTGTTTTCCGACGGCTTGTGTCACATTGTAATGTTCCTATAGCTTCCTTCCTCACCTTCTTCCCATTAATATACTTAAAAAAATATTTTAGGGTTAGTCTTACTCTCTTTTGCAATTAATTTTTCATTTTCTATATTAGCCAGTCTAATAGCCCTTTTGCAAGCCTTGTTGATTTCCTTGTACTCCCGTACAGCAGTCTCTGTCCCCTCTTGTTTGTATAATTTAGATGTCTGTTTTTTACTCCGTATCTTGGTGACATTATACCCACAATTTGTCCCCTCACACGGCCCCTGTGTGTACTGACCAGCCATGGTACAGCAGTCATTGCTGGGTCTGTTTACAGGCAGTGGGAGGGTCCTGCCATCAGGAGGGGGCAGGCCGAGGTTGTGGCGGGGGACACGAGGACGCACACTGTGAGTACTGCCATGGGCCCTGCAATGTCAGGCCTGCGTGTATTGTGCACATCTGTACCTTATATTATGTGGCATCTCTACGTGCTTTCTTTCCTCTATTTCTCTCTCACACACCTATGGTGGTGATGCTGCATGTCATGTGAGGGTCCCAAATGTGTTACCAGCTGCCCAACTCCTGACACACTCCTGACATTGTGCCCTACTGCAGGCTGATGTAACACACTGGGGCCTCTGTCTGCTCTGAGCCTGTACTCTAACCCCTCCTTCTATATCTAGGTCCTGGAAGGACCATACCCCACTCCCCAGACACAGGTCTGGTACATCCTGCATGTATATATCTGTTATACATCTACCTGAAATAACTATAAAGATGAAATGCTGTGAAAATGCATATGAAACAAATAAATCATAATTAGAGATGTCGCAGACAGTTCGCCTGCGGACTATTCACAGTGATTTTGGCATGTTCGCGTTCGCAGCGGACAGCGAACACATGCGCTTTACGGTTCGCCCCTTATACTTTATCATTGAGGAAACTTTGACCCTGCACCTCACATTCAGCAGACACATTCCAGCCAATCAGCAGCATACACTCCCTTTCAGAGCCTTCCATCTGAAGGACAGAGTACATTTTAGAATCATTCTGAAGCTGCATTCGTTGCGAGAGGACAGATAGTGTAGCTGCTGGAGATTTAATAGGGAAATAGATAGCCAGGCTGTGTATTTAGCGTCCATTACAAACCTGAAGGACTCATCTGATATCTGCTGCAAGGACAGCAACCCAAAAAGCCCTTTTTAGGGCTAGAACATAATTTATTTTATTTTATAGTTTTTTTCTGTGTAATCTAATTGCATATGCCTGCCTGCCAGCGTGTGCGTGTGACAGGCTAACACCTAACAGCTTATATTGTGCTTATTTTCACTACTAATACATGCTGGTGTACCATACATTGAAAACAACCATTTTTTTCCAGTAATCTAATTTCAGTTGCCTTTCTGTGTCAGGTTCACAGCTTATATTGTGCTCAGTGAAATAAAACAACACTTTTTTGACTATAATAGATTGAATAGCAATTGCCTGCCTACAGGCGTGTGTATGAAGCCTATTGCATCTACGCTGCCAACTTTTGCCAGTGCACAGTGATACGTCATATCTGGTGCAACCGTAGTGTACAGTGACATAAAACAACACTTTTTTGACTGTAATCGATAGAATATCAGTTGCCTGCCTACAGGCGTGTGTGTGAGGCCTACAGCTCCTACTCTGCCAACTTTTGCCAGTGCACAGTGACACTCATATCTGGTGCAACCTAGTGTACAGTGAAATAAAAAAAAACTTTTTTTACTGTAATCGATTGAATATCAGTTGCCTGCCTACAGGCGTGTGTGTGAGGCCTACAGCGCCTACTCTGCCAACTTTTGCCAGTGCACAGCGACACTCCTATCTGGTGGCACCTTAGATTGCATGCGCAGTGCCCCAAATTTGAAGTGGGAGGACCGACCAAACATCTTTTTCCATCTCCTGCTTCCAAAAATCCATGCCATATCCACGTCCCCTGATAGGTGACTTAACAGGTATCAAACTGATAGGAATAAATAGTACAACTGAGCACACCACTCCTATCTGGTGGCACCTTAGATTGCACGTGCAGTGCCCCAAATTTGAAGTGGGAGGACCGACCAAGCATCTTTTTCGATCTCCCTGTTCCAAAAATCAATGCCATATACACGTCCCCTAATAGTGGACATAACAGGGTTTAAACCAATAGGAATAGTACTACTTAACAGTACACACCTTATAATAACGCAGACAGAGGCAACGCAGAGAGAGGAGTCTGAAGAAGAGGAGTCAGAGGAGGAAGGTGGCTTTGAGGAGGTGGAAGACCAAACACAGCAGGCGTCCCAGGGGGCTTGTTGTCACCTTTCGGGGACCCTTGGTGGCTGGGTGGAGGAAGAGACCTTCAATGACATCAGTGAGGACAAGGAACGGGACATGGCTAGCTTGGTATCCAACCTTGTGCAAATGGGTCCAGGTGTTAGTCCCCTTGAAACAACTTTCCCATCACTATTGTGGCCAGAAAGAGTCCCTGTGGGTTTTAAAATTCGCCTGCCCATTGAAGTCTATGGCGGTTTGCTGGGTTCGCCTGTTCGCGAACATTTGATGGAAGTTCGCATCCGCTGTTCGCGAACCGAAAATTTGATGTTCGCGACATCACTAATCCTAATATATTTCAGCTGCTTACCCTTTTCTGCCTTTGCATATTTCCCTTTTCTTTATCTTCCTCTAAAAAATAAAGAAATAAATAAATAATTAATAATATATATATATACATAACCAACCGTACATCGTATATATATATATATATATATATATATATACAGTGGATATAAAAAGTCTACACACCCATGTTAAATGGTCAGGTTTCTGTGCAGTAAAAAAACGAGACAAAGATAAATCATTTCAGAACTTTTTGCACCTTTAATGTGACCTATAAACTGTACAACTCAATTGGAAAACAACCTGAAATCTTTTAGGTAGAGGGAAGAAAAAATATAAAAATGAAATAATATGGTTGCATAAGTATGCACACCCTTAAACTAATACTTTGTTGAAGCACTTTTTGATTTTATTACAGAAGCCTGAAGGTTTTCTGCCAATATTGACTGGTATTTGGAACTGTTTATAATTCCCTCTATCTTAACTAAGGCCCCAGTTCCAGCTGAAGAAAAACAGCCCCAAAGCATGATGCTTCACTGTGGGTATGGTGTTCTTTTGGTCATGTGCAGTGTTGTTTTTGCGCCAAACATATCTTTTGGAATTATGGCCAAAAAGTTCAACCTTGGTTTCATCAGACCATAACACCTTTTCCTACATGCTTTTGGGAGACTTCAGATGTGTTTTTGCAAAATGTAGCCTGGCTTGGATGTTTTTCTTCGTAAGAAAAGGCTTTCGTCTTGCCACTCTACCCCATAGCCCAGACATATGAAGAATACGGGAGATTGTTGTCACATGTAACACACAGCCAGTCCTTGCCAGATATTCTTGCAGCTCCCTTAATGTTGCTGTAGGCCTCTTGGTAGCCTCCCAGATCAGTTTTCTTCTTGTCTTTTCATACATTTTAAAGGGAGCAGCAGTTCTTGGTAATGTCACTGTTGTGCCATATTTTCTCCACTTGATGATGACTGTCTTCACTGTGTTCCATGGTATATCTAATGCTTTGGAAATTCTTTTGTACCCTTCTCCTGACTGATACCTTTTAACAATGAGATCCCTCTGATGCTTTGGAAGCTCTCTGTGGACCATGGCTTTTGCTGTGGGATGCGACTAAGAAAATTTCAGGAAAGACCAACTAGAGCAGCTGAACTTTATTTGGGGTTAATCAGAGGCACTTTAAATGATGGCAAGTGTATGCTGACTCCTATTTAACACGATTTGGAATGTGATTGCTTAATTCTGAGCACAGCTACATCCCCAGTTATAAGAGGGTGTGCAGACTTATGCAACCACATTATTTTTATTTTTTATTTTTCTTCCCTCCAACTAAAAGATTTCAGTTTGTTTTTCAATTGAGTTGTATAGTTTATAGGTAACATTAAAGGTGGAAAAAGTTCTGAAATGATTTATCTTTGTCTAATTTTTTTACAGCACAGAAACCTGACATTTTAACAGGGGTGTGTAGACCTTTTATATCCACTGTATACAGTATATATATATATATATATATTGTATATGTCCCTTGCCAGGTTCCCAGAGTGCAGTGCAATAAGTGTATTACTTGGCATTCTAAGCACGGAAATAAATATTTTTCTCTTCAGGCGCTCAGTCTCGGCGCTCCATCCAGTTCTCCAACCAGATGCTCTAACCAGATGCTCAGTCTCAGCGCTCAGTGCCCTACCAGTCGCCCTAACCTGATGCTCAGTCTCGGCACTCGGCCTTGGCGCCCTACCAGTCACTATAACCAGATGCTCAGTCTCGGCACTCTCTCGGCGCCCTACCCAGTCGCTCTAACCAAATGCTCAGTCTCGATGCTCTCTCTGCGCTCTATCCAGGTGTCCAGTCTCGATGCTCTATCCAGGTGTCCAGTCTCGGCATTCTATCCAGGTCCTCTATCCAGGCGCCTAGTCTTGGCGCTCTATCCAGTCACTCTATCCAGGTGCCCAGTCTTAGTGCTCTATCCAGGCGCTCTATCCAGGTGCTCAGTCTCGGCGCTCCATCCAGTTGCTCCAACCAGATGCTCTAACCAGATGCTCAGTCTCAGCGCTCGGTGCCCTACCAGTCGCCCTAACCAGATGCTCAGTCTCGCAACTCGGCCTTGACACCCTACCAGTCACTCTAACCAGATGCTCAGCCTTGGCGCTCTCTCAGCACCCTACCCAGTGGCTCTAACCAAATGCTCAGTCTCGGCGCTCAGTCCTGGTGCTCAATCCAGTTGCTCTATCCAGTCGCTCTATCCAGGCACTCTATCCAGGTGCTCTATCCAGGCGCCCAGGCTCGGCACCCTACCTAGTCGCTCTAAACAGTAGCCCTACACAGTCGCCCAGTCTCGGGACCCTACCCAGTCGCCCAGTCTCGGCGCACTACCCAGTCGCTCAGACTCAGCGCCCTACCCGGCACTCAGACTTGGCGCCCTACCTAGTCGCTCACTCGGCACGCTACACAGTTGCTCAGTCTCAGGCACTCTACCCAGCTGCTCAACCCAGCTGCTCAGTCTCAGGCGCTTTTTGGCCTTTGCAGCCCACTAAATCACCCTACACCTCCACCCATCCACAATTAAAACCTATCCCACAGGATCCCAATTCCACCTCCTCTACTATCCTCTTCATTGGTCAAACTCTCAAGGCCTTACTAATACCTTCGAACCTACTAAACCCCCATGTCTCCCCATCGATAGCTACCTTTCCAAGTAAATCATGACCTCCCTTTCTCCAAACCCATTCAGCAACGTCAAATCCCTTACTATCTCAGCCGCCTCAATAACGTCCTTTTTTAGATTCCGAATGCACCACATCCCAATTTCAATCTGTATACTTTACCAAACAGGACAACTCATTGATCAAAGACACATGCAAAATCACCCTATCATCCACTAACACCAGCCGCACTCCAGTAACCATAACCTACTATCCTGCCTAGTCACCACTCTTTGCCATCTCCATTCAGCATTACACCACAAACCAAGCCTTCACCCATTACTAAGCATCTCAGGCCAGCTACTATCTACCCCCACACTCACCCACTACATCAGACTAGTCCTCGCCCGCCTTAGCCAGAACCCCTTTAAATACTCAGGCCACTACTTCAGAAATGGAGCAGCCTAATCAGCTGCACGTATTAAAACACCGGTCCATATATTAAAATCCTTTGGACGGTGGAAAACCAACTGCTACGCCAGATACATATCTAACCCAAACTAGAGCTAAGAGAAGCTTCAAACGGCTTACTCAATAAATGTCTAGCCGATTTTTGGCCCTTTTTTCAGGCCAAGATAGCTTTGGCCACACACCAGCTACCCGGGGAGATAGTCCCTACTACAAATAATCAGGTGAACACCTGAAATTGTGGGGGGTCCCTCTCCCCACGCCACCTATTTAAACCCCACTCACCTGTCTTCATCAAGCAAGCAGACAGTCAACCCACCCACCTCTCCCCTTTTTCACAACACTCCTTTCTATGCCTTGGCCCTCTTTTCAGGCCAAGATGACGTTGATTTGGCTCAACACCAGCTACTAGGGGAGAGGGTTCCTACTACAAATATATTTATATATATATATATATATATATATATATATATATATATATAAATGTATTTCAGTTATTAAATACACTGAGAACTATGAATCAAATAATAATCACTGTGTTCAGCATCACAAGAGTTATGGAATTATGATAAAAGAGTAATACCTTACATAGGTTACTGTATTGTTGAATATTCATTTCTTCATCACTATATTGTTTTTAATACTTGAGACTTGGAAATCCAATATTGTCACACAAAGTGTTGCTCTATATTTATCATGGCCAATAGATATTCACAGGATAGTGCCACATCCTTTCCACCAGGTTGCTTGCTATGGCAAAGAAAGAAGATATTGAAGTAGAGTAAGCAATATGTACTTACAATATATAAGTATTCACAACATTTCATATCTCAACAAAGTGTTTACTCTCTTGGTAGCCTTGCCCTGTTTGCCCCAAGGCGGGTAAGAGCAGTGTCAGTATGTTACATCTGTATAAGGCATTTGTGCTAAATGAGAAAATACAAATATTATGACATATGTTTATTCAAGTACTGTGGAGAATAATCTTTCTGCAAGACTGTAATGACACATACAAGGTATGATGTTGATTGTGATTGTTACTGACAAAGAACTAAGCTATTTCTGGATGAGAAGACAGGTCTGTTATGTTGAGAGACGTGTATAGTCTGGAGGATATGTTCAAGAGAATAAGTGCAATAACTATTTCAATGGCATGTAGATATCTAATAAAAAATATTAAGTTACATATGTCATCTCTGAAATCAGAAGTGGACAAGGAGGAGTCAACAGTATCTGCCAAATCCTCTACGTCAGGAAAGATACCATCTAAAGTCAGACATAGGTCATCCAGGTGCCTCATGTGTCATATAAAACTACATAAAGCATACAAAAATAAAGTATGTCAAGAATGGTTGAAGGTTTGAGTGTAGGTACCATTACAACTATCTCAACAGACAAAAAAGTTATTCTGCTGATTCCAGTCATCCTTGAAAAAAATGTTGGCAGTGGTCAAAACAGGGCAACTAACAACTAAAACCATAAATTCACAGAAAAATAAAGGGGAGGATCCTAGAAGACCCGAACACTAATCTGATTTGTCATATGAAACTATCAGGAAGCTGAGTTAGCAGGAATAGCACACAGATCTGATTGAGCAGGAGAAACAATTTCAAGAAGGTGAAAAAAACATGCTTTTTTCAGAAGGTCAATTAAACATGTTAATTGCTGAGGTCAAACTGGCTCTGAAATTTGAAGGGACCACAAAGGGTCTGTAACGGCAACCCCGGTAGTGAGAGGGTATCAGCCGTTGGAGACGTCCTTTTCCATGGCAAGCTGCTGTGTAAAAGTGAAGTTGGTATAATCCCATCCAAGAGTTCCAGAGGGAGAGTCAGGTTCAGCATTAAATATCCATATAGAAGCACTGCGCAGTCTCAGAAGCCCAGACCACCCATATTGGACAACACTCAATTGGGAGTCAAAGAATACTGTATTTATTTTGTTATATGCAGAAATATATATACACATCTCTTTCCACAGGCAATACACATCCCCCATATTTGGCCACACAATACACATAGAGAGACAATAGGTGTGGTCACACCCCCCAGTGATGGCTCTGGAAGGTGGCGGGGCTCATATCCTTATTTGGTCACTGATATAAATGTCATCTTAGGACTCCCAGGATATGACTCAGTAGCCATCTTAGGACACTCAGGATACAGCTCAGTCGCCATCTTAGGACTCTCAGGATAAAGAATAAAAGTAATTAGTGCCTTATCTTATGATATATTGTAGGGAAAGGAATGCAGCATGGACATAATATACATTTTCATGAATTTCGTCCACAACACTAGTAGCTGTGGTATTCTGAGCCAATATATTCTGTAGAACATAAACCAACATATCTACAGTATAGCAATGTGATCATATTTTAACCATAAGAATTAAATAACCATAAAACAGGGTAAAACAGTGATGGGTTCCATTACAGGGTCTTTTTTTGAATAAAAGAGTTCAAGATAGAACCTTTTTATTTTAGTCCATTGAAAGGAACAACAAGTTCCCTCCCTATCCACCGTGTCATTAAAGAGGTGGTTGCAAAGGAATGGAAGTTTCCAGAAATAAATCTTACAGTTCTTAAATACCTGAAGCAGGTTTTAGAGTTAGAGGTTATGGAAAATAAAAATGTGATTAATCTAAAGTCGATGTGCCCATTGCATGTTAATAAGTTAACAAATCTACTGGAGGAAGGCTCTGCATTGAAGGAACTGATGGACAAGATGGCAGAATGCACAATACGGTGGAGTTTCCAGTGTCTACATGCTTTTTAAGAGCTATGCAGCTCTGGCTAACACCTGTGGAAGAGACAATTTTATAGAAGAAATTTCTCTGCCAGCTTTGAGGAATGCAGCTGATTTTCCGATGATATAGCATGGGAAATGTTATAATGGCAGCAAAAGAGAAAGTTATTATCAAACGTGACTCACATTGCAATGTGGTTGAAGGATTGGAGAGCAAACAATGCATCCATGAATAGACTATGTGGAATGCACCTTGACAGGAGTTATTTGTTGCTGGACTAAACACTTTCATGCAGTTATTGGCAGAGGACAAGTCTAAGTTACCTTAAGATATTTTTTAAATAGAAAGTTCCCTTATTCCTGTTGTGAGAAGTTACGGTCAAAATATGGTCAAAGAGAGAGGGAATGTTTTCAGAGACATGCAGATACTCCGAATATTCATCAACAAGAGGAAGTGAGCAATTAAATAAATAAGCAGAAATTCCTCAAGTGCATCCACTAATATGAAAACTTCATTCTGATGCCATAATAGCATGTAAAGACATTACACAAGGAGGCATGATGCATTATTTTGCCACAGTTGTAAAGGAAATTACTTTGGATTGTTTGATTCTAAGCATTGGTCAAGCGGGTTACAAAGTAGAACGTTTTAAGGTCAGTTCTATCAAGACAGGCTGGAAAAAGGAGATCAATATTACTGACCATTCAAGATTTCATAAGTCAAGAAGTACTGGTCCCAGTTCTATAGGCTTTAATACTAAAAGGAATATAATGCAATTACATCAAACTGGAACATTTTTTAAACTATCCAAACTATCCACATAGTATTATGTTGGTGCATCGTCACAATAAATTTTTTTAGAGATATTTGTAGCAGTGAATTTGGTGTATGCACTCTGGCAGTGACCAAGGTAACACATCACCATGTTAAATCTTACATTTTAATTGTATACATAGGTTTTAACAATTTGAAACTATGCAAGCTTTGAGTTAAAATCTGCAATAACATAACAGGAGAAATAATTTCCTTTAAGTCCATCATCTGAGACTTAGACTTTTTTCTCTCCCTAGAAAGTGCATAACAGTATCTTATATTAAAAAAAAAAAAACAATGGTAGTGGAAATTAATTAGGTTCAGGGAATAAAATGGTGATTTTATTTTACCATATACCATATACGGTATCTAGTATTTGGAAAACATTATACCTCCTAAGGCAGGTTATCAATATTAAAATCAAGAGTAAGGTAAGGTAACATCAAATGTAAGGTAACAAGTAAGGTAAGGTAACAAGGAAACTTGTTTCTTAGGTCAGATAACGCATTTTACTGTAATTTGCCTATTCACTATCATCACTGTTGTCACTACTGACTTAGCTACCAGTATTCACTTCATCACTCCCACTGTTTTCTTCACTTTCCTCCCATTGTAAGTTGTCCTCACTGCCATCCAGTGCATTTGACACACAGCATTTTTTGTACCCCCTGATGATGGACTTTGATGATATTCTTGACCATGAAGTGATAATCCATTGGCACAAAAGTGTAACTGACCGCTTTTTAATCTTCAAGACAAAAGAAGGTATTTGCCACATGGTGTGAGAGTGTTATGGATGGAAATTAGGAAAATGTCTTTTTTATGTTATTATGTTCGTCTGCCATATTCTTTTTATTCCTTACTCACTTATGTATGTATAAATGAGAAGAAGATTACTAACAATAAGTAATGTCGGAGGTTACCTAAGATGGAGGATGGACTACATCCAGTCATAACAAGATGGCTACAGAACTACACCTGGGAGTGGCCTAATGATGCAAACATCTGTGACCAAATAAGGATGCAAGCACTGCCTGCCTTCTAGACCAATAAACTGATCCTCCCTCAACTGACCACTATGACACTAACAGACTGCAGACTTTTTGAACCAATCAATAAAGCTATTAATTCCTAGACAAAGGAATCATGTGACTTTTGATCAGATAACGTTTTTACATATAAACTTGTACACTTCCATTTTGGAAAAGAGCGCTTTGAGAATTATTATACAGTAACACTGTGTCTGTGTCTTATTTCTCTGGGATGTGCACATCCAACACTAATTGGGAAAGGAACAGATATCTAACTCAGACTGTTGTGGTCTGATCCAAATCAAGAGCATGATCCCCTTCCCGAAGCCAATCTGAATACTGTTTTCGGAGGTTGTCTTTGAACGGCTTGTTCACAATGACATAAAGCACTTGTAGCTTTGAAGTCATGCCACCGGGTATAACAACGAGGTCTGTCTTTTGTAAAGCAAGTTTTTTCTTTACTTCAGGAGTTAGATGACCCTTAAATGCATCTAAAACTAGCATGGCTTTCTTAGTGAGAAGTGCTCCAGGTCTGGAACTCCAAACTACAGACAGCCAGTCAACAATTAGTTTGGTCGTCATCCAGCCTTTTCCCTGGCAACAAATCACTAAGCCCTCAGGAACGTTTTCTTTGGGCAAAGTTTCTGTATTTTTAAGGTTCTTGCAATTTCCAAGGCCTTCAGTTGGATTACTTCTCTTGAAATAGGCATCCCATCTTTTCTCATATATCACAGATAGGAAAAAACCCTAGCTTCACGTTCTTGATATTTGCCATGTTTTGGTCCCCTGAAATTTTATAGTTGAAACTGAATTTTTAAATTTCTGCTCTGAAGCAACCCAACGTCTCACATTAGAGTCCATATTTCTTTCAGCCTCTCTGTTGCTTGTGGTTTTAGCATAATTAACAACTGCAAGTTTGAAACTTACATCATAACTATGCCTCATTCCTAGGCTTGATGATGCTTTTCTCTCTAACTGATCAACCAAACCGGGAGAAACAGGCTTTCTAATCGGTACCGTCTCTATGGTAACTTCTTTTGTGGGTTACAGGCCGAAAATCAAAGCTCACAAAATGGTAAAATTGCTAAAACAGCAAATCGCTATTCAATTGCTACAATTCCGCAGTCTCAAGCCTGCAAATCTGCAATCATTTTTAAGGTCGCAAATATAAACTGCACCCGTAATTTCCAACCCGGAAATTGGGAAAAAGTGCAGTTTATATTCCGGCCAATACAGTATTACAAAGTTCCCAAATGAGTTACTAAACATGCTTCCATGCACTTTGAATGCTCTGTGAGTGCTCTCAGGGATTAATGTTTACATGTAAATGCAACCTCTCACAAGAGCAGAGAAAGGCCTTAAGTGGAGCTCAGCCCAAAAGATGATATACTCAAAAACAGGCTTCTCCACTCATTGCAATGTCAATTTCTTTCCTTGTACTTAACCCATGTGCAAATCTACACAATATATTAGAGAATTACAAATAAATATGATAATAATAATAATAATAATAATAATAATAATAATAATAATGAGTATCTTAGTAGGAGAAAATAAAACCACCAAAAAAAGCAAGCTCTCATAAAATAACATATTCAAGCCTAGACATTCTGAAACACAAAGGAAGCCATCTTAATGGTTATCACAGCCCTATGAGACAACACAAAGGAACAATAAATGTCAATGACAAATACTGCTCATAGAATTAAACACTGCCACCCACTAATAGGTCACAGCTGCCACCCACCCACCTGTTTATCTCCTGCCATTTAATTCCATGTAATAAATTAGAAATTAACATATAATATGAAGTGACTGAACTACAATGTTCATTTGCAAAAATAAGAAACCACTAAAGCTGCTACATCATAAATTCGGTCTCTAAGGCCTCCATTCCATGGCTTCTATGAAAAATCTCGGAAGGCTGACGTGCAGCTACAGGATCTTTGAAAAGCTAATCAACAGAGTTATTCTATGGCTCTTGGAAAAAAGAATATTGTAAGCTCTCTAGCTCTAGTGTGTGCTCAAAGCATTCTCGCAAAAGACTCAGAGTCTGAATCTCAGTAGTCTCCACAGCAATGCTAAAGAATGGTACCCACTAACTTATACACACTATACTCATCTCCCCATGGCAGGGAAGGCATTATAATAATAATTAATGAATGCAGGGGATAATAACCCCTGCGTCTATGACACGCTACCTCCTATGAGTCTGAGTAACCCCCAGATTCCCCCTTAATACACACTACTACCTATGAGCCTGTGCATCCTTGAGATCCCCCTTCAATATCCACTACCCTCTATGGGCCCCAGTACCCCCCCAAAAAATTTCCCGTCAATATCCTCTCCCCCCTATGAGCCAGAGGATCCCTGGGATCTCCCTCAATAACTGCTACCCCTATGAGCAAGGTAAACCCCTGGAATCCCCTAATTACCAATTAACCTATATGAGTGTGGGTATTCCCCAGGATTCCCCCTTAATACCAGCTACCCTCTTTAAGCTGGACCACCATGAAACCTAAAGTTACCCTCTATATCATGGGCCCCCAGGCACCCTTCCTACCATCACAGGGGTCCATATTGGCCACCCGTGCACTCTAACATCCTATGGGGTCCAAAAGTAAAAAATATGCTACATAAAAAAAAAAAAAAAAAAACTAATGCAGACAAAGATTCTTTACCTATCTTTTTGACACCCTCCTTGAAGCCCTTGTTCTTACTCTTCAGTCCAGGATTAACAGACACTTCCATGTTGACTCAAAAAATCCCTTGTTGCTCATCTTTGGCCTGCGGAAATGGGCCTTCTCCAAAAAAAATGCTTCTCTATAAATAAAACCTGCACCTAACGGAGCTCCTCCTCCTATAAGCTTCCGCTCCAACTAAAGGTTTTTGAGCATGTCTTTGCTATATAAACTATTTTTGCAGATTCTAATTTGCTGTCAATCATATTTCAGCCAATTAGAATTGAGTATTTGAACATGTGTTATTTTGCACTATAGTGTTATTTACTTTATACACAGTGGTATATATATTTTTCGCCATAACTGTATTGACACAAATGATTTCTTATATACCTCATATACATGGTAAATGACTTAAATTAATCTCTGCATGTGTGGCTGGAAAAAACTGTGTATATTTTTTAAATTACATATTTAATATAGTATAATTTTAATATTTAATAATAAAATAAATTTGGTTTTATGCAAAGGTGTGTAATTTCTATTCCTGTTCTACTTATATTAGATATTTTGAGTTATTAGTGGGGTTTGAGTTGGTTATTGAGAGAAGTCTTTTTTCTTTATTTGTTGATTTATAATTTATACTTCTTTACCTACTCACTCTCATTGATCTTCAAACAGGATAGATTACCTTATATAGATCCTATAATTTGAGACCCCATTACAAGGCTAATTATTCTCTAATATAGTTATGAGTTTCTTTAGAATATAAGTTGCAAGCTTTAATCTTGCAAGGTGCTTTAGGGAAAACACTAGAGATGCTAGATTTTAAGATCAAAGACAGGGCTCTCCACCTGACTGCAATATTATTTTTGACTTGTACTTAAACCCTGTACAATGCTGCAGAATATTTTGACATGTTACAAATAGTGGAAATAAATAATAATAATAATAATAATAATAATAATAATAATAATAATATAATGTACATAGACACCATTGTGAGATTACCTAACTTACTGGACATGGACCCTGCAAGGTGAGAACATTCACCACCAATCATACAACAGCATTATCCATCATGTCCACAGAATCTATACTCCCACGTCAAACAGTAATGGTTCTGCAACTCAACTGCAATGTAAATATCACATATACAATGCAGTAGATTATCATGACGAATCATGTTGCCTTGTAATGTACACAAACATTTATGTTGTCATGTTGATACTAATAATATGCCAACAGTAGTCCATATCTCCATAAGGAGACAATAAAATGCTTTCACATGTCTAAGGCCAAACAATGGATACATCAGCAAGATGTCAACCTAAAGTATTATTATTATCTCCAGACTCATAACATTATAATTAACTGACTGTACTTGTCAGGATGTTTTCAAATCTTTGCCTATTCAACCCATAATGAAAACAAAGAAGACATTATGCTTAAGAGAATTACAAAAATAAAAATCTGCTATTCTTCTTCTACAGCTCCACCAGCAATGCAGAAGCATTGAGGAACTGTCAGAATTCCCAGCCACAATGGTCTTATTTGATCAATCAACCCTCCTCCTCCAGAGATTGACCTTCTTCGATGCTGCCCTTCAAAGGTGCAGCCTGTGTATACCTATCATAGGTTTCATTTCCAGGTTTTGGGCCTCTTGTGCCTCACCATCACTAACTCAGACTCTTGAAGAGATGCCATATGGAGCAGTTTCCTGCCAATCCTCTCCTACATCAGAGTTTAAGAAGGAAATTGCTCTTCAAATTCAGCAGCAGCAACAGGAAATGGACAGATATTTCCTGGTGTTGGAGGACATAAAGAGAGCTGCTACGTGAGACTAGATGAATTAGGAACTATAACTGGAGGCATCCATAGATAGATGGACCTTCAACTAAAACATCAATGCATTCAGCACATTACTGAACTAAAATTTGATCAGGATGGAGGACCACATGGCAGCCATGCTGGAACACTTTTAAAGATGGACTGCCTCTCAAGCCACTACTATTTTTGTAATTTAGATTTTTTTTTATATAAAGCTTTACACAAATATATTGTTTTTATTATTGTTTATTTATCTTTCCCACTGAATTTTTGTAGATAATAATTATGAGTCAGTCCAGTGGCAATCTCACTCAGTGTACATCCTGTCATATGTAGGTACTACTTGGACAGATGATTCAGGGTCCATACCTCTGTGAAATGTGTAGGCATGTTGCCTCTTTGGAAGCTCAAATTGGAGAACTGGAGAGGAGAATTGCAGCACTTACTGATACTGCTCCACTGGAAAGGGAGTTTAGCTGGGCTTAGCATGGAGGGTGGAGATGCGGCTAGTGAGTATGTCCAGGGAGGTAGCTGGGTTACAGTTACAATGGGAAGCAGGGGGAACACGAGGAGGAGGCAGGCTAGTTCTGAGTTGACAAACACCAACAGATTTGCCAGATTGAGTGAAACTGTTTGGGGTGTCCAATCAGGAATGGCAATGCCAAATAGAGCTGTTCCTTCTAACATCTGGGAGAACAGTTCTACTGGAGGAGTGGGAGGGCAGAATCGGCAGAGCAACATACAAGTTTTGGTGGTAGGGGACTCTATTATGAGGAAGGTAGACATGGTAATTTGTCAACCGGATCCCAGCAAGTGATCAGTGTGCTGTCTCCCAGGTGCTCAGGTTTGGCATGTGGTGGATGTTGTGATGTAGATAAATTATTGGGAGGGGCTGGAAATAAACTGGTGTCTTGGTACATATTGGTTCAAATGACAAAGTTAATGGAAGATGGTGCGTCCTAAAGAATGATTTTAGAGAACTAGGGAATAGGCTTAAAGCAAGGCCCTCCAAGGCACGGTTTTCTGAGATACTAACTATGCCATGTGCTAGTACAGGGAGACAGAAGGAGCTTAAGAAGGTTAATGCATTGCTAAAAATGTGGTGCACTAAGGAGGGGTTTGGGTTTTTAAAGCAGACTAGACTAGATGAATGTAATGGGGTAGTAGAAAGTGTAGAGGGGATAAGGGATAAATAGAATTACCAGCAGTTAATGAAAAATTTAATTTAATATACATTACTGAAACATGGTGGAATGACTCAGGACTGGACTGTTAATCTGGATGGTTATGACCTATTTAGGAAAGACAGGGGAAATGGTAAATGGAAATAGCGGTATTGTTGAATATTTGTGGGTAGAGTTAAATAGTGAAGCAGCAAATACTAAAAGAATATTATTTGGAGTATTCTATAAACCCTCAAAAATAAATGCAAGTGACAACACAGTCTCATTTGAGATTGAATTAAAAAAAACGAAATTGTAAGGCGCCAACAAAAACTCTTAATTTTAAAAGGGCAGATTTTAACTGTCTAAGGGCAGCAATACAATGTATAGACTGGGACAGAGAACTGACAGGTACAAATACTGTACATAAATGGACAACATTTACATCCTTACTAAATATACATACTTATCATCATATACCATGTGGGAATAAAAGTAAAAGGAGTAAAATTACATCCAATGTGGCTTAACAATTATTTAAAGATCAAGATACAGAGTAAAAAACAGGCATTTAAATTATAGAAACAAGATGACAGAGACTACTTTATGGGAGTATAAGGAAGTCAACAAGGCTTGCAAGAGCTATTAGACTGGCTAAAATAGAAAATGAAAAATTAGTTGCAAAAGAGAGTAAGAGAAACCCTAAAATATTTTTTTTAATATATTATTGGGAAGAAGGCCAGAAAGGAAGATACAAGAACAATACAATTTGAAACAGGCCGTTTGATAATTAGTGACCAGGAAAAGGCAGATGAGCCTAAATAAGTTATTTTCTTTGGTATACACAAGGGAGGTACCAGGGGTTGGGACCTTCAACATAATGAGGGTACACTACCTTCAGCAAATAATTAGTTAACACAGGAAGAAATCCAAAAGTGGTTAGGAAAAATAAATGTCCTGATTAAATATATCCAAGGGTACTGAGGGAACTGGGCTCTGTAAAAGCCAAACCATTATGTCTAATTTTTCAAGATTCACTCAACACAGAGTCTCTACTAGATGACTGGAGAAAAGCAGAGGTGATACCTATATTTAAGAAGAAACCAAGAACAAATTCAGGAAATTATAGACCTGTAAACCTCACTTCTGTAGTGGGAAAGCTTTTAGAAAGGTTAATAAGGGATAATATATGAGAATATATCTATTTGAACAGGATTATAAGTAGGAGTCAACATGGATTTATGAGGGATAGATCATGTCAAACAAATCCAACTAGTTTCTATGAGGAGGTTAGAAGGAACTTTTATCAAGGCAACTCAGTGGATGTAGTCTTTTTGGATTTTGCAAAGTCTTTTGATACAGTACCACATGGAAGACTATTGTGCAAACTAAGGGATACAGGAATTGCAGTAAATATATGCTCATGGATTGAGAGCTGGATAAAAGACAGGAAGCAAAGGGTTGTTGCAAATGGAATATATTCCGATTGTACTTATGTGGTAAGTGGGGTTCCTCAGGGGTTCAGTATTAGGTCCTCTCCTTTTTAACATATTCATTAATGACTTAGAAGTGGGGTTGGAAAGTAGTGTCTCCATTTCTGTTGATGACACAAAGTTGTGCAAGGTAATAAAATCATATAATGATGTACTTTCCTTCCAAAGGGATTTACATAAATTAGAGGAATGGGCATCTAAATGGCAGATGAGATTTAATACAAATAAATGTAAAGTTATGCATCTCTGAAGGAAAAATAGCCATGCAATTTATAATCTTAATGGAGCAAATCTAGAGGTATCTGATATTAAAAGGGATTTGGGAGTACCGGTACTTGTCGACAGTCACCTAGGTAACAGTGCTCAGCTGCAAAGGCAAATACAATATTAGCATGCATTAAGAAGGGCATAGAAGGAAGGGAAGCAAATATAATTCTGACACTATACAAATCACTAGTATGATTTGTATATGGGATATGATAAATAACTTTAAAAAGGGTATGGATATATTTTTTATAAAAAAGGCATTCAGAGTTTTCCTGGTTTATTACAGAGAGAATATTGATCCAGGGAGGAATCTGTTCACCTGTATCTGAGGTCAGGAAGATTTTTTTCCCTTTTGAGATGATTGGCTATGTTTCACTTTTTTTTTGTTGTTGTTTGCCTTCCTCTTGATCAATTAACAACTAATTTGCAGATCTTAAAAGGTTGAACTTGATGGACTAAAAGTTTTTTTCAACCTCAATTACTAAGCTGATGACACAATCATTTTATGTTTGCAGGAACAATATTTCATCTTAAAATGGCTTAACTCATGTCTTAGCCTCTTGTGTTTTTATTGTTGTTCAGTCATTCAGTCGTGTCCAACTCTCTGTGACCCTATGGACCCTATGGCTTGATTTCCTTGCAGTCCAAGGGACTCTAAGTAGTTTTCACCACAACTACAATTTAAAGGCATCAATTCTATGAACCTCATACTTCTTTATGTTCCACATCTCACATCCATATATTACTACTGGTTATGTTATAGTTCTAACAGTTTGGACCTTTGTTGTTAATGTAATATATTTACTAGCTTGTCCAAGCTTACCATAGCTTTCCTCACCAGAAGCAAACATCTTTAAATTCATGGCTACAGTGAAGAGATCTTGGATGCCAGGAAAATAAAATCTGTCACTGCCTCCACTTCTTCCCCATCTGTTTGACATGAACTGGAATTTCTGTTTGCCTTGATCTTCATCTTTTTAACATTGAGCAGGATTTCAGCTTTGGCACTTTCTTATTTCACCCTCATTAATCGGTCCATCATGTCCTCCTCACTTTCAGCCATCAGAGTAGTATCATCTTCTTATCTGAGGCTTTTGATATTTCTCTTAGTGATTTACTGCTAGAAAGTAGTGATGTCGCGAACATCAAATTTTTGGTTCGCGAACAGCGGATACGAACTTCATAAAATGTTCGCGAACGGGTGAACATGGGCGAACCGCCATAGTCTTCAATGGGCAGGAGAATTTCAAAACCCACAGGGACTCTTTCTGGCCACAATAGTGATGGGAAATTTGTTTCAAGGGGACTAACACCTGGACTGTGGCATGCCAGAGAGGGATCCATGGCAATACTCCAACGGAAAATTACATAGTTGATGCAGAGTCTGTTTTTAAGCCATAAAGGGCATAAATCACCTAACATTCCTAAATTGTTTGGAATAACATGCTTTAAAACATCAGGTATGATGTTGTATCAATCAGGTAGTGTAAAGGTTACACCCGCTTCACAGTAACAGACCAATCCCCCCGTTTAATGCACCGCAAGCAACCGCAAACAGTCCCTTTGCACAACCGCAAACTCCCCATTTGCACAAGGTTGGATACCAAGCTAGCCATGTCCCGTTCCTTGTCCTCACTGATGTCATTGAAGGTCTCTTCCTCCACCCAGCCACCAAGGGTCCCCGAAAGGTGACAACAAGCCCCCTGGGATGCCTGCTGTGTTTGGTCTTCCACCTCCTCAAAGCCACCTTCCTCCTCTGACTCCTCTTCTTCAGACTCCCAGAGTCTGGGGGCTTCCACTGCCCAGCATGGAATATTATACACAGGTCAGAGTCTGGGGGCTTCCACTGCACAGCATGGAAGATTATACGCGTTGCCTTTGTCTGTGTTATTATAAGGTGTGTACTGTTAAGTAGTATTATTCCTATTGGTTTAATCCCTGTTACGTCCACTATCAGGGGACGTGTATATGGCATGGATTTTTGGAAGCGGGAGATGGAAAAAGATGCTTGGTCGGTCCTCCCACTTCAAATTTGGGGCACTGCGCTTGCAATCTAAGGTGCCACCAGATATGAGTGTCACTGTGCACTGGCAAAAGTTGGCAGAGTAGATGCAATAGGCTTCACACACACGCCTGTAGGCAGGCAATTGCTATTCAATCTATTACAGTCAAAAAAGTGTTATTTTATGTCACTGTACACTACGGTTGCACCATATATGACGTATCACTGTGCACTGGCAAAAGTTGGCAGAGTAGATGCAATAGGCTTCACACACACGCCTGTATGCAGTCAATTGCTATTCAATCTATTACAGTCAAAAAAGTGTTGTTTTATTTCACTGAGCACAATATAAGCTGTTAGGTTTTAGCCTGTCACACACACACGCTGGCAGGCAGGCATATGCAATTAGATTACCCAGAAAAAAAATATAAAATAAATGATGTTCTAGACCTTAAAAGGGCTTTCTGGTTTGCTGTCCTTCAGATGGAATGCTCTGGAAGGGAGTGTATGCTGCTGATTGGCTGGAATGTGTCTGCTGACTGTGAGGTGCATGGCCAAAGTTTCCTCAATGATAAAGAATAGGGGGCGAACCGAAAACACGAACATGCCAAAATCGGCGCGAATAGTCTGCGGGCGAACTGTTCGGGGCATCACTACTGGAAAGTAAAGGGTGTTTCCTTGCTGTATTCACTGATTTTGTACAGATGAGAGGGGAGTGGTTTTGCCTGTGCTAGCTTACAAAAAAGTGGATGACTTGTGTGGGTCTGTTTGCAACTGTGATTTACTTCTGGAAAGAAATGGTGTTTCTTTGCTGTTTGCACTGATTTTGAACAAGGGTTAGAAAAGTGTTTTGCCTTTGCTAGCTTGCATATAAGTGGGTGACCTGTGTGGGTCTGTGATTTACTTCTGAAAGGTTAAGGGTGTTTATTTGCTCTTTGTGGCAATTAATGTACAGGTGAGTAGAATTGACAGAATCTCAATTAAAAAGGGGAAGGAACCAACTTGTGAGCTTGTGAACAGGTCCATTAAAAGTGCAGTTCTAGTATAAGTGTGGGAGTTTAAATAAAAGGAAGGAGTTCAAAGAAAAGCGGTACATTGCAGAAAAGAGAAGAAAGAAACAGAAGGAAGCATAAAGGAGAAAGGAGAAAGAAAAAAATATGAGTCACTCAGTGTATACCTCCTGCCACATGTATATACTACTGGAATAGCTGATCCAGGATCCATACCTCTGTGACATGGGTGAGCATGCTGCCTCTCTTGAAGCTCAAATTGGAGAACTGGAGAGGAGAATTGCAATACTTCATGATATTGGATACACTGCAAAGGGAGTTGGTGCTCACTATGGAGGGTGGAGTTGGGGCTACTGAGGAGGTCCAGGGAGGTAGCTTGGTCACAGTTACAAGGGGAAGCATGGGGATCAGGAAGATAAGGGAGGGGATCATGTTTTGCTTCAGTATGTCACAGTACATGTTGGCATTCATGGTTCCATCAATGACTTGTAGCTCCCCAGTGTCAGCAGCACTCAAGCAGGCCCATATGTCTATATGTTTATATATGTTTTCTATAACATGTTGAGTTGATTTCCCCTATATGAATTTACCTGTTGATGTCAGATGCTACCTCCAGTCTCTCTGCATCTCTTTTTACAATGAAACTGAGAGTTTCATCTCACACCAGTGTTTTTGTGCTCTTTGTGCCTTATCCGTTTATCTGTCATTTAGGGATTATTTCAACTACCTTTCCTCAGTATAGATGTATACTTTTGGTCGTGGGAGTGTCATGGTCTGGGCCTGCATGAGTGCTGCTGACACTGGGAAGCTACAGTTCATTGAGGGAACCATGAATATCAACTTTTACTGTGACATACTGAAGCAGAGCAGGATCCCCTCCCTTCAGAAACTGAGCCGCAGGGCAGTATTCCAACATGATAACGACCACCAAACACACCTCCAAGACGACCACTGCCTTGCTAAAGAAGCTGAAGGTAAAGGTGATGGACTGTCACCAGACTTAAACTGTATTGAGCATCTGTGGGGCATCCTCAAACGGAAGGTGGGGGAGCGCAAGGTCTCTAACATCCACCAGCTCTGTGATTTCATCATGGAGGAGTGAAAGAGGACTCCAGTGGCAACCTTTGAAGATCTGGTAAACTCCATGCCCACAAGGGTTAAGGCAGTGCTTGAAAATAATGGTGGCCACACAAAATATTTTCCCAATTTGGACATTTCCACTTAGGGGTGTACTCACTTTTTTTGCCAACCGTTTAGACAACGGTGTGTTTAGTTATTTTGAGGGGACAGCAAATTTACACTGTAATACAGGCTGTACACTTACTACTTTACAGTGTAGCAGAGGAACAGTTCTTCAGTGTTGTCACATGAAAAGATATAACAAAATATTTACAAAAATGTGAGGGGTGTACTCACTTTTGTGAGATACTGTATACCTCTGACAAATTGTCCCTTTAAGTTATTGTCATGTGTTGGCAACTATTTGTTTTACACCTCAATCTTTTTAATTCAAAATGAATTATTGGAGCATGTAGTATGAGGTGGATGGTTTGATATAGAAGATGGCTGCAGGTCAGTACTTTATGCTCACTGAAATCAAGTATGATGTGTGTGCATGTCACCACCTTCCTAGTCTGCTCCTCCACATCTTGTCTGTCCCAGCACAAAGCTTTTCTGTCTCTCTGTCTCAGTACTCTGGATAATGGGAAGCTTCTCTGCAAATTAATGCAGGCTTGTATTTCCGCGATCTTGTTATGCTTTTATTATTCCACTTGTTTGTGCATCTATTGTGTTGTGTCTATGTGTATGTGTGTCTGTGTGTGTCTGTATGTGGACTACATGGTCATGATGTGTCTGGCTGACTGCCCACCTTCAGACATATAGTACACACATAAATTTAATCTACAAGCAATCTTATATGAAGCATTGTAAGGGCCGGCAGCTGGTGAGACACATTCTAATTATACACTCAGCGGTCATTTATATTACAATGGCATTACGTTTTATCATTAAAGGTCCACTGCTGTTCAAGAAAAAATACACTTATTTTTCTAGTATGTGTAAGTCATGGACATAACATTTTTGGCGGAAAATATGAATTTTTGTTGTCTGTTTCTGAGTATAGGAATCCATTGTGTTTGTTACATGCTACATGAGAGCTGGATCATGTATTTTCAGTGGAGGTAGGACTGAGGAAGGAGGGAACAGAAAGCATTTTTAATTGAATTGAAATTAACACCACACCCTTTCCCCTCACTTGCCCAGAAGCAGTCTCCTTGCTTCAGGAAATGCAACCATATCTCTCCAGAAATGTAAATGCCCATCTCACACACACAACTTCTACCTATGTATCATGGCTTTCCCCAGGGTGCAGCAGAGGTATCAAAATGTATTTTTTTCTAACTGAAAACTAGCTGTATGACTTTTTTTTTCCTGATTACTTATGTGCTTAGTTAGAGTCAACTTTTCAAACAATTGCTGTTTTCATTGTGTAGTGGCCCTTTAACTCTCATAATTGTAGTTGTTTTATTTGAGATACAAGTGATACAGTATATATATATGTGTTTATGTAACATATGCTTGCTGTCCTCCCATAGAAAAACATAAATAAAACAGCCCACCATCAAATGCATTTAAAAAACAAGTAATTGCTTGAAGTGTGTATGAGTAGCTATGTTGTAAAAATGGCTGTTCTGAGGAAATGTATGTGAGTTCCTTGCACACCAATAGAGCTATATATATGCACAGAAAGGGGAAGAATGGGTGAATGCATGCCTTGCGCAAGCACTCGCAGGGGCTCCTCCACTTTACTGCCAAGGGGCTCCAAAAAGGTATCTCCAGGCCTGCCTCTGTGGGCACACAGTCACTACTTATAATACAGCTTTGGCAGCAGTGCTTAGAAATCAACAGTAGATAGGAATGCTTACTGTAAAATTTACCAGACTATACATATCCATCCATTTTACTACTCCTTGTATTTTTTCCATACACAGAATATTCCTAAGCTCTTGTCATAATAGGTTTATTTTTTTCAATGACACTTGCTGTGTGTAGGTGAATGGTATTTCCTTCTTTTAGGTGATTTGCTCCACATTATATGGTCTTGCTACTTTGTTGACTGTGCTTCTTGTAAACTGACTAGTAATGCCACCAACAGTCCAGGATTACACTATGTTTCTGCTTGCATATTCATGTTCTCTTTGATTGAGACTAGGTGAATAACTCTATGAAATTAATTATATTCATGCACCTTGACTCAGCCTGAGAAAACATGAATGCTTAAGCAGAATGATACTGTAATCCTGGACTGTTACACTTATAATTCTGACTATTTCATGAATGTATTAAGTGTTATGTCATATGTTAAGGGGTTAGGAATCACATACTGTTTGATAAAACATTCCTAAAGTTTATTGTCATGAGCATTGTAGTTTAAACGCATCACAACATATGTTAATTCTAAACATTAAAATGTCAGGGGATACACACTGAATACTAAGAATTATTGCTGAGGGAGGTTGTAAATATATTTATATGGCAGGTGAGTAAATGCTAAATTCTAGGGCTCTTTATTAACCAGGCGTGACTTAGCATTGGTTGGGTCTAAGTTTTTAATTATGCGAGCAGGTATTTGTAATTAATGTTGTGATTGAGTTGAATGTTCTTTAATATTTTTAGTGTAAAAGACTGGGTAAGCAATTTAGAAAAGTTTATTGTATGCTTTAGGATACGTAAGCCTAGTGTTTATTTTATTAGGGTCCTGTAAAATGCTTTTTTAGGATGCTTTTTTTGGTACTGGGTTTTAATGGACATTTATTAATTTGTATTTGCCTCATTACTGTTTTCATGTTATTGGCTCTGTTATATCTCGCAAGTCTGCCTAGAATGAAATAAATAATGTTGTACTTACCTGTAAATTCTATTTCCTTGTAATCTTCAAAGGCACCACACAGATTTACCTCCCAATTAGCATTTTAAACATTATATTGTGATTATTTACAAATAGTAGCTTTAAAATTGCTAAGGGAGGTGGGTCAGATGTCTTTTTTAATCTGGGTTTGTTTGCCTGCCCTATCTAAGAGAAGTGGTTTATCTTTCAAGTTCTGTGCTGCCATTGAAAACTACCTAGGAAAAATACATTTACTAGTAAGTACAAAGTTCACAGAATTTTAGTCTTGTAACTCATTCTATAAGGGACTATATAAATCTTCCAACGCATATTTCTGATCTGACTTCTACCCACCATATGCATTGTAGCTTTGCTGAGAAGTAAAATTGGAAACTGGCAGCCTGTGGATCAGAACAGAAGTAGATTCAAGAGGCATACATTCAAACATCTAAGAGTAGATAGAAATTGTTTCCTAGTAATTAGTACAAAAGGATTGGAAGTTATATGTTCTTAATATGCAACTTATACACGTTTATTGAAAAGGATGAATTGGTCTGGAAATTGAACTTGTTTTCTTCCATTTCTTGATTAGTTGCTTTTCGAGAAACAAACTCTTTCTTCAAAAACACTGCTTATGAAGTTTAAATATTTTCTTCAGCACTGTCAATCTAGAAATATGTTTTGTGTGATAATTTACCCCAACTTTACATGATAAAGCTTGTCCAACCTTGAAGGCTTTATTCCAGCCACATTTTCAGGTTATCACTTGATCCGGCTACCAAAAACAACTTTGGTCAAGTTTGAGACAGATGTACAAGGCTTCAGGCCAAGATTTTTCTGTAAAAATAAGGAATAACAAATTAACTTGTAATATAAATAATTGTGTTTATTTTATTACATTTCACACAATGACCAAAGATCTTACATTACAGATGACATAATTAAACAAAATCCCTTATTTATATATAATACATTTATATTTTCCTTTGGATGGATTCCATTTTAGGTAATGATCATTTGCATGTCACTACCCACCCAGAAAACTGCTCACTGTGAAATTCTGTGGGGAAAAAGTCGTCTCCTGATCTGCTTGAGACATGTAAGTGTACTGAGAATGTTTTTATTTTTTTTTTTTATTTACTGTGTATACAGTGGAGGGTATTCAATCACCTTTTTCACCAACCATATCATAGTTTGTGCCTGATTAGAGGACTCTTTATAGCCTTATTTCTTCCAGCCTTCTAAAATCAAGTCCTGCGTGTTTCATTGCCTTCAGTGCTCGCCTCGCTTTGTGAGGCGAGCAGGCAATGAGCGCCTTCGGCGCTCATTGTCTTTGTGCTGCGAGTTTGATTGCCTTAAAAGCTCACCTCGCTATGCGAGGCTCCCAACGTGTAAGTGCCACACTTTAACGGCTTCTCGAGGCCTTTGGCTCTCATCGCCTAAGTGCTACGCATTAACGGCTTGCCTCGCTTTGCAAGGCTCAGGAGTGATGAGCACCTGTGTCGCTCATCGCTAAATCGTACGCACCACGTATGACGTCTCGCAGTTCGACAATTATAATATGTGATGTTTAAAGCTGTTTGATTAGCAAGGCTAACATTCTAAAATGCTTCATAGGTCTCTATAAAAAAAGCAAGTATTTGAAAAATATCAATAATTTGTTAATGGTTAACTTATTTGTGGATTTTATAAGATTCAAAGTAATTTATTGAGTGGTGTAAAAAAAAAGCATAGCTAGCATTCTCACAGTGGATAGACAGTTATTTTAAAGAGAATGAACTATTTTACATAACATTGTTATTATTATTACTCTTTATCTTAAAACCACCCACATTTTCTGTAATTCTAAATAAATAGTAGAATAGAGTAGAGTGGGTACAATTAGCACATTACCAAGGTATATACAAATCAAATGCTAAGGTAAGTAGAAATACAAGTACAGGGACAGTGCAATACAAATATGAAACAAATGGGCCAGCAGCCAACTGGTGCAACAGGAGTGAGTGCAACAGGAGTGAGTAATATATGCAAGGCAAGTTTATGTTGTTGAGCATGCAAATGCAGTTAAGGCTAAAGGTGATAAACGTCTCTAAACAAATACATTTTAAAGGAGATCTTGAGGCAGAAATATAGCCTAAAGGAGAGAGGCAAGCTTGAGAAATATCCTGAAGGAGGGAGTGAGAGGAGGTGACGAGGGGAGGAAAGAAGAAGGTCAATAGCAAAACAAAGATGGTAGTTGGTAAAATATTTTGTGATGAATGCAGAGATATAAAGAGTGCAATGTTCTTAAGGACTTTATATGTAAGGCTCATCATTTTAAGTTTTATTTTGGAGTCTATGGGAAGCCAGTGGAGTGAGTGACAGAGAGATGTGGCAGACATTAAGCATTGAGTGTGGTAGATGAGTCATGCAAAGGCATTCATTATGGGTTGGAGTGGAGACAGACAGGTGATGTAGTGGCCAGCAAGTAGTGAGTTGCAGTATTCGAGGCACGATATTAGTTGTGTAAGATGTATAAGTGTAAGATGTGTAAGTGATGTATTTTGGAGATGTTTTTAGGTGAAAATGACATGGATGTGTTATTGAATGTATGTGAGGAATGAAAAAGAGGCAAGGTTCAATAGAACACCAAGGCAATGGTACTGAGAGGTGGAAATAATGATTGCTTTGACAGCAATAATGGATATTGAAGAGTAGAGGCTGTAGCAGAGAATGGTAAGATTAGGAGCTCAGTCTTTAATATGTTGAGTTTGAGTTGATGGGTGGGCATCCAGGAGGATATGCTATTAGGGCATCAAAGATGGATGAATAGATGGAGAAAGGGAGTGGTAGTAGGACTGCACCTTGGGGTCAGCCAATCATTAGACGAAGCCATGAAGAGGTGCTAGAGAAGGAGACACAAAAGGTTTGATTTTCTAGATTTGAACCATGAGAGAGCTGTGTCAAGGATGTCTAGGGAGTGGAGAATTTGGCTAAGAAAATGGTTGTCTATGGTATCAAAGACAGCAGAGAGATCCAGGGGAATTAGAAAGAGAAGCAATCTTTTGACTTGGTGAAGAGTGGTTGAATAGATTTGTGAGAGCATGGATAAGTGTTGTAGAGATGGGAGGGATTAGCTGTGATAGAATAGAATCAAGTGTATACATTTTAAGGTGAGAGATAGATAGGACAAAAGAGACTTCACCCTTTTACAGGGTCAAAGAAGTCCATAGTAGATATGGGATTGGGGAAGGGTAAAGGCTGGGTGCTCTTGGTTTCTTAAGAGGGTGTCTTAGAAGAATTTGTTTTGGATGTTATCAATTTTATTTTTAAAGTGGCTACAAAAGTCTTCAGCTGGACAGGAATGGATAGGAGGTAGGTGGAGAACAGTGTTGAATGTAGAGAACCACATTTTGGGGTTGGAGGAAAAAGTTCATAGTAACAAGTAAAAGAAGTGATGTTTATCAAGATTGAGGCCAGAGAAGTAGGAGTGCAGAATGAAATTGTAAGGTAGGAAGTCTGATGAAGTGTAAGATTTCCTCCCTAGTCATTCAGCAGTTTGGAGCACGTCTGGATGTAGAGTGTTTGCATAGTGTGCCATGATTGTGGGTGAGAGTGAGGGCGTCAGCCTATAGTTGTGGTGGCAAATGTCAAGGATTGAAGGTATTATCTTTTTGTATTGTGAGGTGGTGAGGTGGGTGTCAGTGGAAATGTTAAAATCTCAAAAAACGAGTAAACCTAAGACAGGCAGATCTCTTAAAAAAATCACTCCCCTTTGTAAAGTCCCTTTCCCCCATTAGCTAGATAGAGGATTGTTGTGTGGTGTCTGAATAAGGTTGGTCAAAAGATGAAGCCTGGGATTTGTAAATATTTGATAACATTAAGGCAACTATGGATGTGAGAGAGTAAAAAAATAATAAAGACAAAATATGACTGTATGAATGATTGTTTGTGCATATGGGTAAAATGTCATTTTGAAGCAAGTGGAAGGTGGTGAGAAACCCAAAGATCTTGGTCCTCACACCCACATTATCCAACTGCTCTATCCCTGTATGAAAAGATACAAGAGATCTGTATGCAGGCTCCAGCAAGAGTAGTGAAGTGATATGGATCAGAAAGAAGGAAGTGATGGGATTCAGCCAGAGGCAGTCAAAAAGACAGAAAGTGTCAGTGCCTTTAGAGGGCAGAGTATCAGCATGGAAGCTAGGTTTAAAGTTCCTGTAATTATAAAGATGCTAAGATAAAAGCATCATATTGTGAAACCTACCGTTGACGGTAGAGATTCCAGTGAAGAAAAAAATAGTGAAAGACCAGGCAGTGAAGCAATGGATAGTGGGGGACCAGATAGTGAGGAGGTGAAATGTACAGGAGGATTGAAAGAAAAAAATACATCAGGGGAAACCAAAAGGGGAGAGAAAGGGCAAGAGCCCACAGCGTAAGTGTAGTAGAGACAGAAAAAGACTAGAAGAGAATAGTGCAGCAGCAGTGCTCTTGAACCTAGATCTTCAAGCAAAAACACAGGAAAAGCCAAGCAAGGACAGTCAATTAGTACAAATATTTACAATAACACTTTTTTCATTATCTAACTTTACTTGGAAAACAATTTTATTATTCCATATAAATAGTGAACCACTAGCTCTATTGGTTTCTAAACTTTTTTAATTAAAAAACATTTTAAAGGGAAATAATAAAAGTAAAAAAAATTCTCTCTCTCACGAGATCTGGTCTAAGGTGTGTCAAAATTAATTTCTTATTAGGTATGCTCTTGTTTTTTTTTTTTTTTTTTTAAATGGGATCAGTTGCCTTAAGCCTTTACATTAATACAACTTGTGGTTTTGCTCCCTTTTTGTGTATTGGTTGTGCGAGAGGCACTGATAAGGGATTTTTTACCTCAGCATTTTATGGAGAATGCAACTGTCAATATCTTTAAGGGGAGGGAGGATTTCAGCTCTGGTACACAGAGAAGCCGAGGCCATGAAAAGATATGGGTAAGCAGATGCAGCTTTTAATAAATCTGTTATAAGCTGTACATCTGTGTACAGAGTTGATTTTCATTTCATCTAAGTGAGTGGGAGTGGCACCTTCTGAAACTAACTTGCTACAAAGCACTCTTGGCAGACTGATTCTCAATTTGAGGTGAGTTCTATTTTGACTTAGATGCTTTGTAGCAGATATGGTTACATTTATATTTAGACAGTTAGTTTGGTAATACTGCTGTGTGTTAGACCACAAAAGATAAGGGGTGTGGTTAAAAATAGAGATCTAGATCCAGAAATTAAAAAAAACACTGAAACATTAATTATCTTAAAGGAGAAAAAAATAAAATTCCATCCTGACCCCAGATACTGAAAATCTGATTCTTCCCTGGATCAATACTCCTCTTTTTATTCAGGATCACCCTCCATGCCCTATTTATTTAAAAATATATCCAGCCCCTTTTTTAAGTTGTCTGTCAAATCCGTTGGCAACACATCCTTTGGTAGAGAATTCAACAGTTTAATCACCGTTACTGTGGAAAAAAAACGTATTTTTTACTTTTCCGTGTAATCTTTTTCCTTATAACCTCCAGAGTTATCCTCTTGTGAGATGAAAAGCTTTTGGCACAAAAAGTTCACTTGACAAAGCCTTATATTGACCCTGGATGTATTTATATAAGGTAAACATGTACCCTCTTAGACACCTTTTTGCTAAAGAAAATAATTTAATTTGTTTAGTCTTTAGTCATAGTTTAGCCCTCCATTCCCCTTATTAGTTTTGTTGCCCTTATCTTTACCTTTTCCAGCTCTAAAATGTTCTTTTTATGCAGTGGTGCCCAGAATTGTACTTCCTATTGCAAATGAGGTCATACTAGGGATTTGTATGGTGGCATTATATTTTCTTCCCTGGTTTCAATATCCTTCTTAAAACATGCTAACAGTTTATTTGCCTTTGCAGGTGCTGACTGGCATTGAGCAATGTTATCTAGGTGGTTGTCCACAAGCACACCTAAATCCCTTTCATACCTGATACCTCTAGATTTGCTTTATTAAGATTATAAACTGCATGGCTACTTTTCCTTCCTGAATGCATACATTTACATTTATTCCTATTAAATATCATCTGACATTTCTCTAATTTATGCAAATCCTTTTGGAGCAAAAGTATATTTTCTGATTTAATTGCCTTGCACAACTTAGTGTCATCAGCAAACATGGAGGCTATACTTTCTAGTCCTACTTCTAAGTCATTCATAAATATGTTAAAAA
Organism: Discoglossus pictus; assembly: GCA_027410445.1. NCBI lineage: Eukaryota > Metazoa > Chordata > Amphibia > Anura > Alytidae > Discoglossus > Discoglossus pictus. Next base: position 338,979,823 of record CM050163.1, on the reverse strand, counting down.
GGAGAGGACCTAATACTAAACCCTGAGGAACCCCACTTACCACATTAGTCCAATCTAAAGGCTAAACGTACGCCTTGGGTTTGCTGTTTCTCCTGTTCAGGGTAGAATTTCCTGGTATTTTGGGGATGGACCACTCTAGTGTGTGGGACCAGACAGATATACTACAAGATATTTCTCCCTGTGAAGGGCACAAGTGAGCTAAAAGAGTTTGCTCTAAGAATTGGTTACCAAGTCCATAGAACTAACCTATTAAGGTTAGTTAGTTCTCTGATTGAGCACCTCTATTTTGGTATTTTGTTTATGCAAATGACCCTTAGGTATAAGTCTCCCTAAGGGTGATAGGGTACTCTAGACGTGGATCCCTTGCTCAGTGTGCTTTAGGCAGATATCCGCTACACTTAATGAAGGCCGAAACGTACGTCTGGGGTTTGCTGTTTCTCCTGTACAGGGTAGAATTGTCTGGTATTTTGGGTCTGGACTAATCTAGTGAGCGGGACCAGACTGATATACTACAAAATATTTCTTCCTGTGAAGGGCACAAGTGAGCTAAAAGAGGTTGCTCTCAGAGTGGGTTATCGTGTCCATAGAACTAACCTATTAAGGTTAGTTTGTTCTCTGATTGAGCAGCTCTAGTTTGGTATTTTGTTTATGCAAATGACCCTTAGGGATTAGTCTCCCTAAGGGTAATAGGGTGCTCCAGACGTGGATCCCTTGCTCACTGTGCCTTAGGGAGATATCCGCTACACCCCACTGACGAGGCCCAATGTAGTCCGAAACGTACAACTGGTATTGGAGTGGTATTTTGTGGCTGCATCACTCTTATGAGTGGGACCGGACTGATATACTACAAGATATTTCTCCCTGTGAAGGGCACAAGTGAGCTAAATGAGGTTGCTCTGAGTGGGTTATCATGTCCATAGAACTAACCTAATAAGGTTAGTTCGTTCTCTGATTGGTATTTTATTTCAATCTGAGAATGTTCCATTTACAACAACCCATCATGAGCAGATATTTACTGGTATCCCTGCATCCCTTAGTTTGCACAATAGTTTTCCATGTGGCACTGTATCAAAAACCTTTGCAAAATCCAAAAAGACTACATCCACTAGTTGCCCTAATCCACATTCCTACTAACCTCATAGAAATTAATTCGATTTTTTTGGGCATTATTTATCCCTCATAAATCCGTGTTGACTCGTACTTATAATCGTGTTCAAATAAACATATTCTTGTATACTACATATTCTTGTAAAAAACTTAAGTTTTTGAGTTTGCAATCTTGTGTCTGTGCTTTGGAAAAAAGCACTATGTACATTTGATTAATCTCAAAAACAGGTCTCTCCATTCTTTGCAATGTGTTAATTTTTGTTTTTGCCATGTTTTTAACTCCTGTATAGTGCTATGGAATATGTTGGCGCGTTACAAATAAATGATAATTAAAAAGATAATTATATCCCTTATTAACCATAAGCTTTCCCACTACAGAAGTGAAACTTACTGGTCTATAACTCCCTGGATTTGCTCTTGCTCCCTACTTAAATACAGATATAACATATGCTTTCCTCCCATCATCTGGTAGTGACCATGTAGTGAGTGACTCTTGAAAAATTAGATATAATGGTTTGGCTATCACAGAACCCAATTCCCTCAATACACTTGGATGTATTCCATTAGGACCTGGGGCTTTATTAGCATTTATTTTTTCCAACCTCTTTTGGATTTGGCTCTTCCTGTGTTAACCAATTATTTGGATAAGGTAGTGTAGCCTCATTTTGTGGCAGTGTCCCAACCACTGGTAGATCCCTTGTATATACAGAAGAAAAAAAAGCTCATCTACCTTTTCCTGGTCGCTATTTATCAGACAGTCTGTTTCACATTGTAATTTTCCTCTAGCTTCCTTCCTGGCCTTCTTCCCATTAACATATTTAAAAATATATATTTTTAGTCTTACTCTTCATTTTAGCGTTGTTATTTTTCTTTTTTTTTTTATTCTGGCCTATCTGATAGCTCTATTGCAAGCCTTGTTGATTTCCTTGTACTCACATAGAGCAGTCTCTGTCCCCTCTTTTTTGTATAATTGAAATGCCTGTTTTTTTTACTTCATATCTTGATCTTTAAATCATTATTAAGCCGTATAGGATGTGATTTACTCCTTTTACTTTTATATCCACATGGTATATGGTGATAAGTATGTAAATGTAGTAAGGATTTGAATGTTGTCCATTTATGTTCAGTATTTTTAATTGTAATTTCTATATGTTATATTGCTGTCCTTAAACAGTTAAAATCTACCCCTTTAAAATTAAGAGTTTTGTTGGCCCCTTACAGCTCAGTTTCTTGTTAATTCAATCTTTAAATTAGACTGTGATGTAATCACTGTTTCCCAAAGATTCCCCTTTTATCAATATTTTATAACATATCAATATTATTCATTTCTAGGAGGTACTTGTATAACCTGGATCTGATAATGATCTCTGAGTGTACTTAAGAGCCTAAAGATCTTCCTAAAGAGGTTATAACCATCCAGATTAACAGTTTGGTCATGAGAGTTGTCCACCATGTTTTAGTAATGACTATGAAGTCATATTTCCTATTTACGGCTAAATGAGAAAGCAAGCATACACCTTATGTTGTTATGAGCTTCCAGTTTTGAAGTGCTTGCCACAATACCTCCCTGTTGACTATACTAACCCACCCTATGACTAGTTCATTCATTCCTTATCCACTCTACACTTTCTACCCCATTACTACTATCTAGACCTCACCCCCTCACCTACTAGTTTAAAAACTCATTAAGCCCTTTTCACCATCTTTTGCCCTAGCACAAAAGCTTCCTTGTCATTAAGATGCAATCCATCACTGTTTGTACCCAAGTGAGAATTCAGCCCAGTGCTCTAAAATCTCAACCCCCTCCTTAGTGAACCACATTTTTAGCCACACATTAACCTCCTTAAGCTTTTCTGTCTCCCTCGGCTACCACATGGCATTGGTAGTATCTCTGAAAATAATACCTTGGAGGTACTTGTCTTAAGCTTATTTCCTAGTTCTATAACATCATTCTTTAGGACACTCTATCCTCCACTTACTTTGTCATTGGTACCAATACATACCAAGAACATTTGTTCATTTCCAGCCCCTCTCAATAAGTTATGTACCCGATCCACAACATGCCGAACCCGAGCACCATGGATACGGCAAACTTTTTGATTTCTGGGATCTGTGTGACAAAGTCTCCACCTTCCTAATATTAGAATCCCTTACCACCAAAACCCATCTGTTGCTCTGCCTATTCTGCCCTCCCACTCCTCCAGTAGAACTGTTCTCCCGGCTGTTACAGGGAACAGCTCTATCTGGCATTGCCATTCCTGAATGGACATCCCCAACAGTTTAACTCGATCTGGCAAATATATACATGCTTGCCAACACCAAACTGGCCTGCCTCCTCTTCCTGTTCCCTCTGCTTTCCTTTGTAACTGCAGCTACAGTTGAAGAGGAAGGAGAATAAAAAAATAACATTGAAACACTACCAAAATGTTTTTTTTCTTCTACTCTCAAGGGATATCTCCTTGGCAGTGGAGAACCTCTTGGCACAAAATCTCAATTGACAAAGCATTATATTGACGATGGATGAATTCATATTTACTTTTTCTTCCTGTGGTAAACACATTTTTGGTGAAGAGTTGTTCCAGTTTCCTTAGCCACTGGAACCTCTGTTTTTCCTGGTTCCAATATTTTGTTTCCTAGCCTTGTTCTATGTTATCCAATCCCTGTTACCTCTTACCTATACCTTTCCAGTATAATTTAAATACCTACTTTTTACTCCATGTCATGATCATTAAATTATTGTTAAGTTATGTGGATTGTGATTTACTTCTTTTATTTTCATTTACCCATACCGTATTTGCCGGTATGTATGTATATTAAGTAAAGCTTAATTTTTATTTTTCTGCTAGATCTTTTTCCCAGTCTATATGCTGTATTGCAGAACTTTGTATCATTTACATTTCCTTTTTTTTAACCTTTTAAGTTTTACTAGAATAGAGTAAATATTTTGAATTACAACATTTTTTACATTCATTAAATATGGCAGAAAAAATAATAAGTAATTGTACATAAAAAAAGATTATTGATAAGAGATTTTTGTGATTATAGTGCTATATTAATATATCTTCTACTTATTTTTCTTCTTTTTTTATTATAAAATTATTTTAAGTAATAGTTTACAAATTCACTTTAACCAATGTAGATATAAACGAATTATAAAATATATAAAATGTAAGCCTAAGAAAAACAAACTAAAATAAAAGATTAACATCAATAACAAACTTATTAATAATAAAAGAAAATAAATTCTCTTATTTTCCATTATCTTCATTTCTCAGTTTGTAAGTGTTATCTGGGAGAGAAATTATGTTTTTATGGTTTGCATCTCAGGGGCTGTTAGCAGGAGCAGGAACACAGGCTCTCAACTCAATTCAGTATTGGAGTTATTTATAACATTCTTTTTCTTTTTTTATTGAATAAGAAACCAATTGTACAGCTATGACATAGTAAAGCAATATTTTTCTAAATAGAATGCACTACACAATGTTATTTTTATACAATAGAGCAAAAACAGTATGCTAATAAGTCAACTAGGTTTTATATAATATAGTTCCTGGGTTTTGTGATTGTTCAGTTATTAGAGGGAAAAGAGAACATGAGGTATTGAAGTAGGGGAATTATATAGGTATTAGGGACAAAGAATAATGATAACAATGTTGGACAGGCTTTGTTTGAAAACCATTTTGTAAGCAGCCATGATTTGATTGCCAATCAAACTGTTTTTCAACAGATCATCATGATAAGGAAATATTGAAAGGGTTACTCAATCCCTCTGTAGAGGTATTTGTATAGGAAATATATCAAAGTGGCTATCAAAAAAACTATCAATTGAAAGGGATTTGGGAGTGCTTGTGGACAACCACCTACATAACAGTTCTCAATGCCAAGCAGCAGCTGCAAAGGCAAATAAACTATTAGCATGTATTAAGAAGTATATAGAAGCAAGGGAGGCGGATATAATTCTGCCACTATACAAATCCCTAGTACGCCCTCATTTGGAATATGGAGTACAGTTTGGGGCACCAATTCATAAAAAGGACATTTTAGAACTGGAAAAAGTACAGAGAAGGGCTACAAAACTAATAAGGGGAATAGAGGGGCTAAATTATGATGAAAGACTACCCAAATTAAACTTATTTTCTGTAGACAAAAGGCTTCTAAGAGGGGATATGATTACCCAATATAAATACATCCAGGGTCAGTATAAACATTTGTCAAGGGAGCTTTTTGTGCCAAGAGGTTTTCAACTGACAAGAGGACATCCTTTGAGGTTAGAACTAAAAAGATTCCACCTTAAAGAAAGAAAAGGTTTCTTCACAGTAAGGGTGGTTAGTCTGTGGAATTTTCTACCAAGGGAGGTGGTGACAGCTGATTCAATAGATAACTTTAAAAAGGGATTGGATATATTTTTAATTAAAAAGGGCATTCAGAGTTATCCTGGTTAATTAGAGAGGGAGTATTGATCCAGGGAGAAATTCAATCACTAGTATCTGGGGTCAGGAAGGATTTTTTGTTTCCCCTTTTGAGACTATTGGCAAATTTTCACTCAGGTTTTTATGTTTGCCTTCCTCTGGATCAATTAATAACTAATCCGCATATTGCACATCAGAGAAGATATTAAAAGGTTGAACTTGATGGACTAAAAGTCTTTTTTTAACCTCAATTACTATGTAACTATGTAACTATGTAATCAAGGCAAATGACTCTTTATGATTCTTGCAATTCCTAATTGTTTCAGACCCCATTCCAGGGCCTGGACCATGGTGCATTAAGTAACCATAGAGGACATATCACCCATTGGAACATGGGTAGAGGAATTATATTGCCACATAGGAAATGTCTACAAGTGGGTGGTGGGGTGAATAGTCCCAAAACATAGGGCCATAGTGTACCACCATGTTTCATATGGTCTTATGGCATATGACTCTGTCTTATCCATTATACTATATGTAATTCCCCATGTTATATTACTATGTTCTGTGCTATGTTTAAATTATAACTAAATGATCATGAAACAGTTAAACAAAAATAGGTCCACAATGATACATTGCAGACAGACAGGAACCAGTTATTGTATTGTAATCTGTTTTGTCCCATGTTTTGCCTGATAAGCTAATTACATCTCAGACAATATGTGTGTATTGGAGGTTGGCCTATTGTTCCCAGGTGCCAGAAAGGATGCTGATGTTGCACCCTATGTGGAGTCAACCTCCTGTGTTTGTCGTCCACTCCCTGTCATTATTGTGTTTTATACCCCCCCACCGTATCTATTCCTTATAAATATTGTTTGACTTTACAAAAATAAATCAGTTCACCGCTGAGACATATAGAAATGTTATGTTCCCTTCTTTGCTCCTGGTGGTTGTGATAATGATCCTATCTCCACCCTGCAAGTAACTTATCCTGGTCAATAATACCACAGAAGGTTACTAAGACTCATGGAAGTGCTGATTGCTGATGGAGAGACCCTGACTGATACAGAAGCCAGATATCAGTGTGTTGGTGCCGAGATTTCCAAGAACCCAAACGGTCCTTGTGGGTAGGTTACATATAGTCTATAGATGGTGGCTCTGGGCAATAATAGTCCCTACCCCTGGATTGTCAAACAAATAGAGTTAAATATTGAGCTTAATAATATCTTACAACTTAATAATATCTTACAATTTTCAGTACCAATTTCAGGTCCTCATGGTTTCTAGGTTGTAAGCCATCTTGGGCCCAAAGACAGCTCATAGTGCTGGATATTTAGGGGTTAACAAGAGCAAGGGAATGGTAACATCAGCACCAAGACATCTTTGCTAAAATTCAATCAACAAGAAGGGGAAAGATCTAGTATCCTAGTCCCAGTCCAAATATGCACAGGGTTGGGAAGCATAACTTTTAGCTTATAGTAAAAATACATTTTAACCCCTTCCTCTCCTGTGAGAGATGAACCTGAAAAATGCAGTAGAGAAAAGATTAGCAAAGAAGCCATACATTTTTTAAATATAATTATCCTCAAACTATCGATAACAATCTTAAATTCATTTCTCAGTAACATAATACAGATAGCTTGATTAGTGAATGTTCTAGCAATAATTCATTCAGACAGCATCTGCATTGACTACCCTATGCCCTGACTAGAGTTCACACAGTTAACATAGCAAATGATGTGGGTTCCCATCGAGGTGATTATACCAGTAGCGATGGTATAGCGAAGAACTTAGAATTTTGAGTTTTTAATCTGGTACTACCATGTTATGGGGTAATGTAAAAGTCTGCATAACCAGTTGCACTGTTTGATACATGTTAATACTAGGGCACTGGGATGCTGAGATCTAGGGAAGTTGGAGCACCTCTAGAATCCCCAAAGAAAAATGCTGAACAAAGCTGTGGCTGACAGTTTTTTACTGGGGTAGCACAAGCCCACATCACCTTGCAGAGGTATAGCCATGTAGGGTTTTTGTAATATTAACCTGTCTTTTTAAATTAAAGAGCATTTGCTTTAAAAAATGTTTAAAAAAATAATCTTCTGCTTCTGGAAGACCTTCTCACTCTTCAGCTGCCATCTTTAACAAATACTCTTTATGGTGGAGAGACCAGGTTGATTGATTCCAACCACAGATCCTGTTTAAAGTCTGCTGCATCACAATCCAGTTGATCCACATTCAGGTTTACTATTAATACTCGATCAGACTCCATATTTATATCATACTTATCTATGTGTGCTTCACTGTCCTGGGGGCAGTTTGGGCTGAAAGTACTGAGCAGCTTCCATTCATCAAGGATTCTCTAATAATGAAAAAAAAAAGATGATTCTAAGTGCCATAGAGAAGCAACTATCAGGGTGGCAGCTCTCATGATCTACTATATCCAAAAGTAGGTTCTTGTATAACTTTGGACAGATAATGATCTCTCTAATCAAGAACTTGCTTCCCTTAGTTGAACTTAAGGTCTCATTTGTACAGTTTATTTGAGGGTAGTTAAAATCTCCAATTATTTTAGATTTTCTGCATTTCCAGTTTCAAGCTGTAATTGCAATCCATCACTGCCACTTATATTTTGGGGCTTATGGCATGTTCCTATTAATATTTATTACGGATTTAATCATCCACTATTTATTTCTACCGATAAGGCTTCAACATTATCACTAGTTCTACCATAAATATTTACTCTGACTATAGGCTTTAATTTCTGTCTTTCCAAAAATTGATTAAACCCTCCAAATTAACTGTTCAATAATGAGAATCAGCATGTTTCAGTAATTCCTATCAAACCATATTTCTTATTTACTTTTAATAATTCTAACCATCCAATTTTATGTGTCAAGCTTCTTGCACTAGGAGGCATATACATTAGGTTGCTATGTCTATGCAGGTTTGAAGTACAGTACTTGACATAAACTCCCTGTTAACTATAGTAGACTAACCCTTTCCCATGCCCCTCCCCTGTAAATAGTTAACTCATTCTTTACCCTCTCTACACTTTTTATCCTGTTTTTCTTGTTTACATGTTAGGATGCAATCAGTTCAATCAGAACAATAACTATGCATGAGCCCAGAAATCATTATGGTCAAAATATTACATTAAAAGGCCAGTTAATTCAGCTCAACTTCGAGCAGACCCCTGTAATGTACTCCTAAAATCATGTTTAAATACTTTTAGAATTTTTGAAATAGTTGCCTTTTTCACAGTAAAATCATAAATGAAGTTCTGTTCACATGAGAATTTGGCAAGTGCCCCAGGCAGACTAATAGCAAGAGTTCTGTGCAGAGAGCAGAGCATAAAGAGGGTTAACCTTTCCCACATTCATCTGTGCAGGGAAATGACTGCTAGAAACACCCAAATATGTTACTTGTGGGTTATTACATTTAAAAAAGCAGAGTAAAACCATTATTCTGTTCACGAAGCTGTTGTTGGCAGATGCTGTTAATCATAGAACAGTCAGGAAAGTGTCTGAAAACAGACCCAAGACTGCAAATATTCAGCTGTTATTAACATAATTAAAAAAGCAATAGATCAATTTAACATAAAATCGTGTGCTCTTTCATACCATGAAGAGCACTTATAGTGAGGTAAATGGCCCTTTAAGCATTATCTGCTAGTGCTTGCATGACCTTGTTCCAACATATTATCTGCTATTATGTCTCACAATACTCCATAACCTCCAAATCTCTCTAAACTCTCACATCTCCTTCCCTTTGTCAACTCTTGTTTTCAGTTCCTTGTTACTATCTTGCCAATTAATGATCTCAAATGTCCAACTATGCTGTATCATTTTGCAAGACTATTCTACTTTAATAATCACATATATAGTTGTCAACAGTGCGGGTTGTCAAAAGTTGTTGCTAATGCTGCGGCCCTCGCCTTTGGCGCTCCTTGCCAGCAACTGCAGACTTTAGGCCAGCAAATGCGGACCCTCGCAAAGCGAGGGGCCGCATTTGCGGATGTGGAGGCTCCCACCGCAACCGCAACATTTACGGACTTAGCATCTGCAAATACGAGCCGCTCCACTTAGAAAAAAAGATATTACGACCTCGCAAAAATACAACAATAGCGGCCAAAATCTGCGCACATGAAATCACTAAAACCACAAAAAATACACACAACAAACACTTGAAAAGCTTACCCACAGCAAGGGGGGCACCCAGCACCTCTAAAAGTGAAGTTACAACTCAATTTAAGTAGAAATTACAGAGTTTAGAAAAAATGAAAACGAGGCTACAGGACCCTAAACAATCAAAACACCACAAAACACATACGGATTTTTACAAAAAGACGTACGAGGTCCAAGAACAAGGACGCAAAATCAGCCACAGTCGCGTACTACACACATTAGGCTCCATTTTACAACACTAACTTACACAATGCGGAAGTACACAGCTACCCTAACGGATTTGAATTGTGCACGCACACTATTTACACTACACACTGCACAGATTGCTAACACTTAAACAGCAGCTCCACATCACTGAAAACACACATTGTATGCTGCGGCAACATCAAAACAGATTGTCAGCTCTTCAACACAATGCTTCCTGCATATATTACTTCCAAATAGGTAAAGTATATACATTTATTAATGTATTATTTATTTGATTACCATAGACCAAACAGCATTAGCTCACTTACAATTTCCTTGCCATAATTTTTTGACGGGCAATATTCTAGTCTAGTATATAATGTGCACTTTGTATAACTTTACTATGTGTGTTGGACAAAAGAGCTGGAATGTAAATATTTTCAATATTACTTACATTATATGTAAAAAATGTATAATTAAATTATTGTAATGTTCCTACCATGTTATTATAAAAATATAATTACATTGAAATCTTAATTAATTGCACAAAGAAATATGCAGAAATGTTTATTAACCTGTATTAAATAAGGAGATAATCAATATGAGATACTGTATGAACATAATGGTACACAAATATATTATACAGTTAAATAACATTATTTTGCATTCACTCCAGTGCATGCCTGCATATCACATATATAGTTGTGAGCGTACGAGTTGTTGCTAACGCTGCGGGCTCGCGCAGCGAGCCGCGGCCCTCGCGAAGCGAGGGCCGGGGCTCGCGTAGCGAGTCGCGGGCCTCGCGTAGCGAGGGCCGGGGCTCGCGCAGCGAGTCGCGGGCCTCGCAAAGCGAGGGCCGCGACTCGCGCAGCGAGTCGCGGGCCTCGCGTAGCGAGGGCCGCGGCTCGCGCAGCGAGTCGCGGGCCGCGCGTAGCGAGGGCACTGTGCCAGGTTCTCAGTTGCTGGCAGGGAGCGCCGAAGGCGCTCCTTGCCAGCAACTGAGGACCCTCGCGAAGCGAGGGCCTCAGTTGCTGGCATGGAGTGCCGCAGGCGCTCCTTGCCAGCAACTGAGGACCCTCGCGAAGCGAGGGCCTCAGTTGCTGGCTTGGAGCGCCGCAGGCGCTCCATGCCAGCACCTGAGGACCTCGCAAAGGGAGGTCTTCAGTTGCAGCAACTGCGACCCTTGCAAAAAAAAATTTACGTCGCAACACATTACGACACTCGCAAACAACATACGACACACGTTCACACACATTACGACACTCGCAAACAACATACGACACACGTTCACACACATTACGGCCTCGCAACACTCGGACGCAACTCGCGAACATTACAAAATTACAAACACAATACATACACACAGCACATACATAAAAAACTTACCTACACAAACAGGAAGCACCCAGGACCTCAAAAATGCAACTTACAACTTAATTGCACTCAAAATAAAAGAGTTTAGACACTAAATACTTTGTTAAGCGACACAAAAAATGGCCGACGAATAAAACGAAAACGAGGCTACACACGCAAACACCATACGAGACACGTTACTACACATTACGACTTCGCAAACATCGGACGCAACACGCCGACATACAAACATTTAAAACTTAACAAAGACACACAACAAACACATAAAAAGCTTACCTACAGCAAGAGGAACCAGCCAGCACCTCAAAAAAACAAGTTACACCTACATTTAAATCAAAATAAACACTTTAGACACTAATACCATCGCTAAGCGAGAGAAAAAATGGCCGACGAACAAAACGAAAACGAGGCTTCAGACGTAACTACACTACACTTACTCGCAATAATGAAACACATACTATGCGGAACGTATCACAATCATATTAAACACCATTTTGAACAGTAATACGCCTAAAATGGCGGATGGAACGCAAATTGTAAGCTGGAACGCAAATAGCGCATGCGTATTGCGTTCTAACGGTCTCACTTTCCAGAACTTTCTACAAGTTTATAAATACTGCCTATTTCCAACTAAAAAATACATTTCTCCTCAGGTGATCAACGGAGTGACTTCTGCTTTTACTTGAGAAGACAATTCTTTACTAATTTACTACTTTACATTGTGCAAATTACAACTGACAGGTAAGCTATAATATATTACATTTTATTATCAGGTCAGGTCAAACAAATAAAAAAATAAACTAGGATTTATGTAGTCATCATGTATTGCACATTTATGTGTATAGGCTCACAAAAAAAAATAAACTGAGCTTTATGTATAGTGACCTCTGACACGCACATATATGTCTATAATGTATAGTCACATGTGACACGCACATATATGTCTATAATGTATAGTGACATCTGACACGCACATTTCTGTGTATTGCCCGTTCATAGTGACATGTGACACGCACGTATATGTCTATAATGTATAGTGACATCTGACACGCACATTTCTGTGTATTGCCCCTTCATAGTGACATGTGACACGCACGTATATGTGTATAATGTATAGTGACATCTGACACGCACATTTCTGTGTATTGCCCCTTCATAGTGACATGTGACACGCACGTATATGTGTATAATGTATAGTGACATCTGACACGCACATTTCTGTGTATTGCCCCTTCATAGTGACATGTGACACGCACGTATATGTGTATAATGTATAGTGACATGTGAGACGCACATATATGTCTATAATGTATAGTGACATCTGACACGCACATTTCTGTGTATTGCCCCTTCATAGTGACATCTGACACCGACATATATGTCTATAATGTATAGTGACATGTGACACGCACATTTATGTGTATTGCCAATGCAACAAAATTAGCTTACAACAAAATCAGTAAACAACTACATTTAAATGACATTATATCTCATGTATACTGATATGTCACACGCACATATATGTGTATCATCTATAGTTACATCTCACACACACACATTTATGTGTGTTAGAAAAAAATTAAAAATAAGGTTAATTTAACCATTTAAATTTGACTCATGTATACTAATATGTCACACGTACACTTCATGTATGTGACATATGTGTGTAGACACCAACAAAAAATAAGGTTAATTGAATTCATTTACTGCAATTCAATAGATCATATAAAGCTGAATCTTTCTATTTCTTTTAATATTCAAACAGACTCTGCATCAACAGCGTCTCTCAACAATTTGCACCGTGCACTGTGAAGCACAATCCCTTTTAAAGAACACCAACAAATTTGAAGAGGTAAGATACAACAAGACATTACATGCTCAAAAGGACATGCTTTGCTAGATGAAAAATTATAAATATACAAATAACTATTTCACTTTCTTTTTCAAACAGACACTACAAGAACACCGGCGGATTAAGATTGCCAGGAAGGCACCGTCTGTCATTCAAAACTTCTATCAAGGTAAAGTATTAAGTATAAACAAGAAAGAACCATGAGCCTTATTCAATTGCAACTTTCTCAATTGAATAGAGCTCTATATAAGCACATAATATTTTTTTATACAGAACTTTTTAGTTACTGAACTTCTAACCACAATCAAAGTTTTCAATAACTAAAAAGTTTGCTCAAGAAATATGTTATGTGATTATATAGAGCCCTCTTCAATTGGCAAAATTGCAATTCAATGAGGACCTATATATCTTTAATGGCCAAGGGCCTCACTCAAATGTGATTTGCCCATTTCAATAGGGCTCTATATAAGCACAGAGCATATTTTTTAAAGGAAATTTTTCTTTTGTGAACACCTTCCTTTTGGATACAAGTTCACTAAATACAAAATTCCGTAAAAAATTATGCTCTGTGCTGATATTGAGCTCTATTCCATTGGTCAAAACACAATTGAATGAGGAGCTCACAATATAACAAATGCAGTAACCAAAGGCCCTCATTCAATTGCTATTTTGGACAATTAAATATGCCTATAAATAAGAACTTTTAGGCCCTTACTCTATTTTAACAAATATATGTCATGTGCTTATTTACAACCCTATTCAAATTTATACATTGCAATTCAATTACGGCCTTAGAGTACTATTACATTGTAAAATATGCAATTGAATGAGGGCCAAACTATGCAACATATGGTACACACAAAGGCCCTCATTCAATTGCAATTTGCCCAATTGAATAGGGCTCTAAATAACAACATAACAATTGCTTAAAACTAAGGTTTTACTTAATAAAAAAATATCAAAAATACAGTTTTTCAATGACTACAAAATTATTTTAAATAATATGCTATGTGCTTATTTAGGGCACAATTCAATTAGCCAAATCGCAATTCAATAACACACAAACTGCTACACACAAAACAGATTTTCTTATTAAATGTTTAACAACCTATAAGCCTTACAAAGAAGCCAAAATAAGAATAACAAAAGTGTTGCGCACCTAATAGCATTGTACAAAAAATCCCACAAACACATAGGAAACTACATTAACATTCTTCTTTAATGTTTAACAACCTATAACCTGTACAATCAAGAAGAAATAAGTTTTGCACAAGTGATGCCCACCAAACAGGATTGTCAAAAAGTAACACAAACACATAGCAAACTACATTAATTATATTATTTCATGTTTCACTAACTATAACCATCCCAATAAAGGTTAAATAAGTATACCACAAGTGGTGCGCACAAAACAGGATTGTACAAAAACTAACATAAACACATAGCAAAATAAATTCATATTCTTATTTAATATATCACAACCCACAAGCCTTACTAAGAACCTTAAATAAGAATAACAAAAGTCGTGGGATTGTACAGAAAGTTACAAAAAATATTTTTGAAAAAAATAACCATAAATGATACAATACAGCCTAATTCATACATTTTTAACTTATTTAAAAGACATTTCACTCAAACAACATTTTCTATTTTACATTACAACAGATACTGCGTGAAGACAATCGGACGAGGACTTTTGCCACAGGACCGGACCATCGGACGAGGACTCGGACCAGACCAGCAGACGAGGAATTTCAACACAGGACCAGACCAGCAGACGAGGAATTTCAACACAGGACCAGACCATCGGACGAGGACTTTCACCAACGGACCACAACATCGGACGAGGGATATCGCTACAGGACCACAATATCGGACGGGGGCTATCGCCACAGGACCACACCATCGGGCGAGGACTTCCAACAGAGGACCACACCATTGGACAACGATTTTGAAACGAGGACCAACAAACATTCGGATTTAAATCACACTTCAACCAAGGTAAACTATAATAAGTACTAAAGTATAAAACTAAAGAAACTGCTTTCACTTGCATCCGTGTCAACAGAAAAATAAAATAATTAATTTACTATCTCCCTTATTTTATTTCAATTGCTACTATGCAATACATAGCTCAATAACCACATCACTTTTTTTTTAAGCAAAGAAGTTTTGCAGTCGTAAATATGTATCCACAAACAAAGTTTTTAATAAATAAAACCATTATTTTAAATAAATATGTTACATGCTTATTTACAGCAGTATTCCATTGCCCAAATTCTGAGCCACTGAAGACAGGAATTATAAATTTAACTAAATATCAATGATACATTCATGATTTGCCTTTTATTTCAACAATTGTGCACAATAATCTTTAACAGGAATTACAAATTTAAATATACACAATTACATTTATTTGTTTCCGTTTACAGATTAATATGGCTGATAACGAGACCAAAGAAGACAAGAAAAGACGTAAAAACAAGAGAAAGACAAGAGAGATGGGCCGCCCAGCAGACACCGGAGGAGAAAGAAATTCGAAGAGAAAAAGAACGCAAAAGACTTGCAAATAAAAGAATATCAGCTGCAAAAATGAAAGATAGAACCAAAAAAAATAAAAAAATAATAAAGCATTTACAAACTGTTCCTAAAACATCAGATGACATTTTACAACATACCAGTCAAGACAGACCAAAAAAAACAACTACAAAAAAAAAACATTTACAAACTCTTACTAAAAACTTACAGGACATTTCAACCGAACAAGTCCAACATATACCAAGAAAAGCTACGAAAAAAAGTAAACATTTAGAACCTGTTGTTGAAACATTTCAGGACTTTTCATCTGATGAATATCAAAGTCAACATCCAATATGCGTTGCAAATTGTCCTTTAATGAAGTCTTTAGCAGTAGAGGTTCATAGTTGTGGGGACATGACTACTCAATGTCAATTTTGTGAGGCTTATTATTTTAAACAGGAGAGACCTCGAGATGGACAATTTATTAGTTGTTGTCAAAAAGGAAAGTTCAAACTTCCACAAAGGAAACAATTTCCAACCTATTTACTAAATATTATGACTCAACCTACTTTTCCAAATTACAACAATTTTAAGACAAACATAAGATCCTACAATAGTGCCATATCATTTGCATCTATGGGGGCAACATTGGCTGCTAATGTACCAGGACATGGTCCTTACTGTTTTAAAGTCCAAGGACAAATTTATCATCGGACTTCACATTTACATCCAGAGGAAGGAGAGCAAAGAAAATTCGCTCAACTATATGTCCTAGATACAATGGAAGCTGTTGACCAACGTATGCAGATGGAAGAAAATAAAAAATGCTTACCCAGTGTTTTTATAGAGCTAAATAACATTATGGACAACAATCCCTACAGTAAAGCTTACAAAAAATTGGCAGAAGTAGAAAATGAACAACTACTTCATGCACAAAGACATCAATTACCCATGCCAAAGGTTAATATGGTGCTTAAAAGAGACAGACATACTGATAAACGTCGTTATAACTTGCCAACATCAAATGAGGTTGCAATGGTCTTTCACAATGATGAAGGAGAACCACCATTTCAAAGAGACATTAGAGTATATCCCAGAAATCAGGACCAACCATTTATTAATATTAATATCTTAAGTCCAAATTTAGATCCAATGACATATCCCATCTTTTTCCCACACGGAGAAGCAGGTTGGCAACCAAAATTAACCCTTCCCAGTTACCCAAATGCTAAAGCCAGAATCCGAAATAATGTTTCTATGCTTGAATTTAAAGTTGCTCAAATTGCCATTAGAGATGATTTTAATCCCATTTTATGTGGTGGAAAACTAACACAACAATGGATTATTGATTCATATTTGCAAGTTGAGGCAAATAATTTAAACTTTATAAAATATCAACAAGATAAACTACGTGTAGAA
Source organism: Discoglossus pictus (assembly GCA_027410445.1). Taxonomy (NCBI): domain Eukaryota; kingdom Metazoa; phylum Chordata; class Amphibia; order Anura; family Alytidae; genus Discoglossus; species Discoglossus pictus. The sequence goes on along the minus strand of CM050163.1, from coordinate 338,962,772 downwards.
CAATATTGTGGACTCATGGACTATGTTGCTGACGTGGCTACAAGCAGAGACATGACAGCTGGCAAAGCCATCATTTTACCATCTTCCTTTCAAGGATCTCCTCGAAATATGAGAGAAAGATACAATGATGCTATGGCTATTGTGACTAAATTTGGAAAACCCGATTTATTTGTCACATTTACATGTAATCCACAATGGCCAGAAATTCATCAAAATCTACTTCTTGGACAAAGTGCTTCAGATCGACCAGATTTAGTAGCCAGAGTTTTTAAGATAAAATTAAATGAATTAATACGTGACTTTACTATAAATCAGTTATTTGGCAAATGTCTTGCTTATGTATATACCATTGAATTTCAAAAAAGAGGCCTTCCACATGCACATCTTCTCATAATACTTCAAGAGAAAGATAAATTAGATACTTCGGCCAAAGTGGATGCAGTCATAGTTGCTGAACTACCGGATCCAGAACTATATGGTAGACTATATGAGATTGTTACTCATCGCATGATTCATGGACCCTGTGGAGACCTTAATCCACAATCACCATGTATGGAAAATAATCAATGTTCAAAAGATTTTCCCAAAGATTATAGAGACAAAACATATGCCAATTGTGATGGATATCCACTTTATAAAAGAAGAGAAGGAGATAGTGCCATTATTCGTGGAAAAAAAGTGGACAATAGATATGTAGTACCCTACAATCCACATTTACTCATGAAGTACAACGCCCACATCAACGTAGAAGCCTGCACTTCCATCAAATCAATTAAATATGTCTACAAATATATTTACAAAGGTTACGATGCAGCTACTGTAGTCGTCAAAAGTGCAGACAACCCTGAAAGTAGTGAGTTAGTACATGATGAACTTGCATCTCATGTAGATGCTCGCTATGTCAGTGCGCCAGAAGCTATGTGGCGGCTTTTAAAATTTGAAATGCATGATAGATCACATGCAGTATATAGGTTAGCAGTACATTTGCCACAACGACATTTAGTCTATTTCCATTCTGGAAATGAAATGAATGCATTGGCCCAAAGTGAAGATCGTCACACTACACTAACTGCATGGTTTGCATTAAATTCCACTGATGCTCAAGCAACACAATACTTATATATTGAAATTCCTTATCACTATGTTTTTGTGAATGGATTATGGAGAGCAAGAAAAACCAGAGGCAATAAAATAATTCCACGAATTTACACAGTCAGTCCAAGAGATGTTGAACGATTTTGCTTACGGATATTACTTTTAAATGTTCCAGGAGCACAAAGTTTTGAACAATTAAGAACTGTTAATGACATTGTATATGAATCCTTCCATTTAGCTGCAAGAAATAGAAACTTACTCGCTGATGATACAGAGTGGGAAAGATGTTTAGAAGAAGCAGCACAATGTCAAATGCCACGACAGATGAGAGAACAATTTGCTTTTATTTGTATCTTCTCAAATGCTCCAAATGCATTAGCTTTGTGGGAGACGTTTAAAAGTAATATGGCTGAAGACTTTATGCGACGATACAATGAACCCATTGCACACTTAAAAGCCTTAATGGAAATTCAAGAAGTCTTTTTAACTCATGGATTAAGTTGTGCAAGTTTTAATTTGCCTGATCCAGGTCTAATAGATGACATTAACTTTGAAGACTATGACATTCAACTACAAGCAGAAAGAACACAAGAAAGACTTGCAACTTTAAATACACTACAATTGCAAGCATTTCATGCCATTAAAAATGCTATAGATGATGACATGGTGACAGAGCGTTATTTCTATCTTGATGGACCTGGCGGATCAGGGAAAACATATTTGTACAATTTATTAATGAGTTCAGTACGAGCACAAGGACAAATAGCAATGGCGTTTGCCACTACTGGAATTGCTGCACTTTTATTAGAAGGTGGAAGAACTGTTCATAGTGGATTCAAACTGCCAGTGCCTATTTTGGAAAATTCAGTGTCAGATATTCGCATGACATCCTTACAAGCAAAGAAATTGAAGAAATGTAAATTAATTATAATAGATGAGGCCACAATGATGTCATGCTATGCCCTCCAATGTATTGACCGTTTGCTTCGTGAAGTCATGGATAATATTTTTCCATTTGGTGGAAAGGTAATTTTGTTGGGTGGCGATTTTAGACAAACATTACCTGTCGTTGTACATGGAAATCGAACAGACATTATTGAAACATGTATAAAGTCAAGTACAGTATGGAAACATTTTACCCATCTTCAACTGCAACAAAATATGAGATCAGAAGGCCAAACTGATTTCAATGATTGGCTTATTAAAATTGGAGAAGGAAGAACAGAAAAAATACTACATTTACCTGACGACACTGTAGAGATCCCACCTCATATGATTTGTCAACAAGATATTATATCGGCTATATTTGAAGGGAGCATAAATAACGAAGAATATTCTGAGCTTGCCAACCAAGTCATACTGACGTGTAAAAATAAAGATGCATTAATACTCAATAATGAAATCTTAAAAAAAATTAATGCACCACAAAGAAATTATCACAGTGCTGATTCTGTACTTGCTGATGACAATGAAAGTCAGGCAAACTTTTCAACTGAATTCATTAACTCTTTAACTCCTTCTGGAATGCCACCACATATTTTGCAGCTAAAGAAAGGTGCAATTATCATGTTACTGCGAAATATGAACCCCAAAAAAGGCCTATGCAATGGCACAAGGTTAATTGTTCAACAATTAAAGGACCATTTTATAGATGCTGAAATTTTAACTGGGACCCATAAAGGAGAGAGAGTTTTCATACCAAGAATAGATTTAGCACCAAGTGAAAGTAGTCTCCCTTTTATACTTCAAAGAAGACAATTTCCCATTATTATGGCATTTGCCATGACCATTAATAAATCACAAGGTCAGACTTTCAAATCTGTGGGTATTTACTTGGAAGAACCAGTTTTTGCACATGGTCAATTGTACGTTGCGTTGTCACGGTGCAAAAATCCACAGGCTATTAAAGTTTACATTGAAAACAATGAAAGTCAAGGTGATTTATTAGAAGATGGACGTATTTTTACTAAAAACATTGTCTACTATGAAGTACTATAACTTTGCAGGATACAAACTAAAGCCATGCAAACATTTTGGAAAAACATTCAAAAATACAAAACAATTGGTTGTTTAATTCAGTCATAATTAATGGAAGTCATGTTTATGGATAATTCGCCTCACAAAATACTTGCCTTGCATTTCTATGAAAAATTATGTTAAAATGTTAAGTCACTATGTTAAGGTTTCATTCATGTTTATCGCCAGTTTATGTGCTCAGTAATGAATTACTTTAATTACGTACGGTTTAAGGAGAGTTTTTACTGTATGCCTTCCTCTACATTCAATGTATATTAAACTTAACAATTATTCTGATACAAATTGCATGTTAATACTGATTAATTTAAAGTTAAACTGTTTTTACATTCAAATGTTAATACTTTTAATTCAAAATTATGTTACAAAATGTATTTACTATGTTCCTGTTTATAATGTTCAAAATTACACAAATGTTTTGCAAAAATTCCAAAGTTACATAAAAAATAAAGTTCAATTTTAAAAATATATACTTTCAAGGTTATTCCTTACATATATTTTAAACTTCATGTTAAAATTCGGCACGTTGCAAAAAGTCTTTTTACTTTTTACTTTCCTCTGGATTCTATGTATATTAAAGTGAACAATTCTTCAGATACAAAATTCATTTTTAAAAACCATTACATCAACGTTTTACAAAAATACATCTTCATATCACAATACTTACAAGGGTCAAAAATATATTTAAATAACTAAACAACTTCACAAACATATACATCACATTGCCGTCATTTTTTGACGGGCAAGTCGCTAGTTGATTAATAATTGTTGAATTGTACAAAACTTTAGTACATTTATAAAACCTTTCTGCATGGAAAGTGTAGGCTAGATCATATAACTGAATTTCAAACATATCATTGAATATGTAGCTGAAAATGTTTGTGGAAATTCTGTTATAGTTATGGATGTCAATAACAAAGTTTAAGAAAACTGATCTAGAGATACCGCAAACTTGATTCTATTGACTAACTCCACAAAAATGTTGTTGCCAACTGTAGTTTAAAATGTAAAAAAACAAATCTAACATGCAGTTATTAATCATACAGATTTCTTTTTACTGCTGTCATTGGTAATACTTTTCTTTACTCAATCTGACTCCTTCGAATTATGCTTGTGCTTTCCCTTACATATGATTTTTATACTGGGCAAGTAATGAATGCAATGTATCAGAGGCTAACATCTTTAAAAATCAATAAACATATAAAACAGTTCGCTAATACAGATTTAAAGAATTACTACCTTCAGTTGCATAAAATCATAGATTGTAATCAGAGTTACTTATCTCAGAGGGCAAATTATGTACAGGAAAGGAGATAAGGGAGATAATAGTGTAAGGTATTAGGGCTTATAACCAAGCAGAAGTAGCATAATAAAGAAGAAAAAGTAGGTCAGAGAATTAAGTAGTTATGTTCTAAATAATAATATTTTTTTTAGTAAATGTGTTTGAACCAGTTTCATTGCATTCATTTTTTTCTCTGCTCAAATTCTGTCAAGCTATCTCATTTTCATATTGTTCATATTATATTTTGAAACATCTTATTTGTTATGCTTTGATACAGGGCTCTACTGATCAGTAACTTTGTTTGGGTTAGGTCTAGCATTAAGCTTAAAAAGACACTGTGGTCACAATTTTCTGTATGGTATTTTGAATAACTAAACTTGACAAAATGTTTTTCAGAAAATAAAAAAAATAATAACAGCCTTTACATTTTGATGTTGTATGCCAAATTATTCTTTACTACAGCCATCTATTTTATTTAGTCAGCTGACTCTGCATGTTACTTCCTCAAGAGGGTATGTGCTTTTAAACTAATGTAATTCCCATAACTGCTGCTGAAACTCTGGCACTTCCTGATGCCAGATCCATTGTGTACATAGAACTTCCTGTCCAATCATATGTAAGGAAGTTGTTTACTTCAAACCAAAATGTCAGATCCCACAGAAACAAAATTGTACATACAAGCGATATATAGTACACACTGAGTTAGTTTATTTTCGCTTTCCTTATTTTCAAGTGCAGTTCTTCAGAATTGTATATTTGAATGTGACCTTTACGGGAATATTTTCAATTCTTTATTATATATATATATATATATATATATATATATATATATATATATATATATATAATAACTTGTATTACATTAAAGCACAAACTTGATGAATGAAAAAGTATAGAAGTATAAATGTATATCTAAAGAGGAGGAGTTTTCATTATAATGCATAAAAATGTGAGGGTGAGGGTTGAATAAAGTATCACCAGCTTACATTTTTTTGGTCAAACTTTTTACAAGGTAAAATATATGAAAAATATGATTAATATCACATTTCACCTAAGTAATGAGAGAAGCTGGAAACTGTTTTTTTTTCAGGTCAACAGCAAATGAAACTTGTGACAGTGACAGATGGTTGAAGGAAATGCTTGTTTAACATTTTTAGTAGTAATGGAGCAAGCAATGTAACAAATGAAGTATTGGCTACAATCACTATATATAGTAAGTTTTTAGCACTACAGTTTGTCAGTGGAAAACTAATATTTTCCTACAGGTCTGCAGCACAACTAGAAATATTATCTACAGTACTGTATTTGTTGAAGTAAAATGATGATTTTCTTTTATTTATTTTTTAAATATGTTGTATTTGTTTTTGTTTTTTTACAGCAACTAAAATTCTACCTATTAAATACACATATAGATAATTAATATAGTGTATATTTAATATGTAAAAAATATACAACTCTAAGCACTGTACACTAAATCTAATGTGCAAGTTAACAAGTTAATGCAGTACCAAATGATAAAATAATACCAATATATTAAATAAATATGAAATATATGTGAACAGGTGATACCCCATGTAAGGATATATGATATAAGAACCTGCTTCTTCAGATAAAGGCAAGATGGATTTGTTATCTAAACAGTTAGAAATCCAACAGATTAAATGTTTTTACAACTTTTTCATGATATTTGAAAGTGGTTATCTAGGTGTAATTTTTCTATGGAAAAGTGTATGGGCCTCATTCTATTATCAGCCATAAAACGGCCGCAAGGCTGCGATTCCTTGCGGGGCTCCCGTTACCTTGCAATTCTATTAAACGGCCAGCATCTCCTCTTACGGACGGCTGTATATCTTGCAACCGGCCGTAAGCTCAGAAATCTTTAAAGTGAAAAATAAATTCAAGACCGCACTGTAAAGCTCTGTGAATGCTAGGGATCATATTGGGGGACATGAGGATTAATAGTAACCCACTCTCAAGCTTGCACATCAGCCCAAACCCGAGATTACATTAACTGTTTATTTTCCGGCCGCAGCGTGGGCGGGTCTGAGGTGCTCCAAGCCCTCGGGACTTTTTACATGGATATTTGACATATATAACATTTTTTTTTTTTTACGGATTTGAGTATAGGGGAATGTTGTGCTATTTTTGCTAACACCTACAATCACTTTATAGTCTCCTCAGAGTGCAGGATGGCTTTATTTTGGCTTTATAATGTGCTTAATTGGTGCTAGCGGGACCTTTTTCCTGCAAGTAAGCTGCGGCTAGTTTTTTAGCCTTGCAGAGAGGGTTCCCGGAGCAATAGAATAGCAAACGGGGCTTTCTTGAGGCCGAAACTCTTGCAGACTTTTTAGGCTTTCCTCCGGCGCGAGCGGCCGCAAGGGATAGCAGGGCGCCGCCGCAAGCCTGCCGGTATCCCCGGCCGGAGGGGAATAGAATAGCAGAAAAGCTTGCGGACGGTCCTTGCGGCCCCGCATCTCCTACGGCCGGTAATACAATGAGGCCCTATGTGTTTAACCAATTATGACATGGACGGAGCTACCAGTGGTAGAGGTGGTGAAATGAACCAGGGCCTTTCTCTGGGGGAGGGGCAGTGCTGTATAATTTGTTTTGCATTTATTTTCTGTTGTGCAGGCGGACACAGGACCCTGACCCAGCCCGCCATGGAATTTGATCCATGCCTGTTTGCTGCTGTGAGGGACTGTATGCTATGTAGAGATACTATATGTATATAGGGGTGTATATATATATATATATATATATATATATATATATAATGTATATGTATATTTAAAGTAGTCCTCCTCACCCAGTAGAGGAAATCGCAGGAAAGTTGAGCATGTACATCCTGGAGCTTTGCTGCAGCCGAGGAGCTTCACACAGACAAGAGGCAAGGGAATGGGAACAGCTATAGGAAGAGGAGCAGCTATAGAAATGGGTCCTGGTGGGAAGCAGTTATGGAAAAGGTTCTTGGGGAGGAGTGCTGTTATGGGAATTGGTATAGGCGGGGCAAGCGCAAAACAAAATGTTTAATCCCCCTTTTGGGAGGAGGTTTGTTTTTGCATGACTGCTTCCAATTCTCTAGCTCCACCACTGAATATGGGGTAGTAGTGTCCCTCCTGTGTATATAATCAACTGTTGGAATTATGTAATTAAATTAGCAATAATGCATATAGATAAACTAATGAATCACCAGAGATCATAATAGATGAAGTGTGGTCCATGTCAGTTGGACAATGTTTATTTTTGTAAAACTAAGAACAGATAACAATTATTATGTTGATGTATATTAACACATTTGTGATACTGACTAATGATTGCAAGATATATTAAAACAAAAGTGCATTGTCCAAGAGGAATAACTGAATTAAACTTTTAAAACAATATACAGTACATACAAACAAATAGTTTTATTGTTGTTGGGCACAAACTTACACCTGGAAGGAATGGGCTAAAACACACCCACTAATCTGACACTATAAAGCCTGGGTTGTCAGTAAAGTATAACAACCCTGACAAAATCACAGTGCTTGTTGGGTGCGACAGTGTGTTGTCACAGCACAGGGACAGCAGCATAAGGATGCCTCATGTGCAAACACATTAACTTGTTATAAGGTAGGATTGTGAAAACAAAATATCAAAAAGGATAATTTACCTACAGCATTTTCAGAAGCAGGAATTTAAATTAGGAAGGAGAAATGCAAATGTTTAGCTAATATGATTAAGTATATATGAGGATAATAGATAAATGAATGGCTAAAATGCTGTTTCTTAGGTGTATGTCAATGGTGTAAAAAAAGAATATGTTGAAATAAGAATATATTACTAGTGTCTAAATAGTTAGTGCTTTATACTTAAAATGCAGAACTCCTATATATTCATATAAATATAATGATCCAATTCTCAGTGATTTAAATAGAGAACTGCTGTAGCTAATAAACATTTTCGAATAAACCACAAGAGAATATTTATTTAATTGGGCGCAAACCTGCTCATATTTAGTATGAGTACTGTCTAAATAAGACGAATACGCTGCAATTAGTGTTTGTGTCCTGAAAATGATGAAAAGATAAATTGTTTCAATATGCATATATGATTATGATAATAAATAAACAACACTAAAAATAATTATACAACACTGGAAATATGACGTCATAATCTTGACTTTTAATATATTTATTTTAAAGGTGTTAAGAGCTGTTAGTGAAAGTCCTTTGGACACTACTGAATTTTTAAAGGGGAATGATTAACAACATTTCTCCTAAGGTATTGAAATTGAAAGGGTATACAAGGAGTTATTTTTTGGAGCTCACTCTAGTATACAAGTAATGTTGCATTAATGATTAATAAAAATCAGCCCCCATGTGATATAGTCATCAAGAGGAAGGTTGGTTTTGGCTGAGACAGATCTAAAAGGATTTAAGAACAATCTGACTGGACAAGAGGCTAAGTAATCGTTTATATGATGATCCTCTAGTAAAATCTTCTTGCCAAATGAAAACATTTTAACACAGTCAAAGGAGAAAGATAAAAGTATTGTGTTTAACTTTGTGCCAATTTTGTTTAGCTCTGCCTACTGGACAAAGCCTACCATCATTGACCAGATACAGGGAGGAGACCAACAGCAGCAGCTTTGATATTTGAATTTAAAAAAAATAATATTGCTTATATATGATTGTTATTAGTGAGAAGTACATAAAACATCCTCTTGTGGCCTTTTAATATAGTTAATATGGATATTTCACTGCCATTTATCATAACCTACATAATTGTGGGTTAAACTGTATATTTTTACATAATTATTATTTTTTGGGAGCTTTAAACTTTAATATTAGTTCAACTACAGTTACATGTCTAGTAAAGGCCCCCAAAAATGTCTTCAACTTTATGTAGTTAAGTAAAGTTTTCAGTTACATGCAAAAGGTAACTATTTATATTAAAATATGTATTCAGGTTATTGGAAGTACTTTTTTATACTGTGTTACAAACCATTATAATTAGCACTACTAATTTATACTTAATTGTTTGTGACAAGTTTAAAATGTATACCTATTAATCACTACCATATAGAATCTTACTAAATCATGGGCATAAAATGATATAACCCTGGTAGTGTGTATTTGATTAAAATATACTGTATGTGCATAATAAATATAACCACAAGGAAAAAAAGATGGTAACTTTAATTTATAGTGACAAGAAAATATATTTGAGGAATTTACTAAAGGATAGCAGGTACTATAGGCCATGATGAATTGTGATACGACATCTTAGGTCATGTGCGGTTTACTAAGGACCTTTTTGACAGAAAAATACAGGCTCGCACACTACATCTTAAACATCCATGACCTGGACTTTTTTTAGAAGCTTGTTGGGGCTGACCAGCACTAAAATCTCTGGGCGGGCTTTAGATCATATAATTTAGTAAAGCAAATTCCTGATCTAAAGTACACACTCTATTGTTATTTAGCACTGTGTTCTGCAAATATGGGTTGTGATAAAATTCCCAACATAATTCAAAATAAATGTAGTGCCTTTGAACAGCCAATCAGAATGTGGCAACTATATTATTATATTGAGCAAGCACTCTTTTAATGGCTAAACATTAACCAATCAGAAAGTGAGAATTTCAATCCCTTTATTGTTCTTGGTTAAATGCTTAACTGATCAGAAAGTCTGATAGCCTTCTTAGATTGGTTACTGAGTAGTAATATTTAAATTGCTTTCTTTTGATTAGCAGTCATATTTTATTCATGTGTGATTTCATGTCAATCATATTTTAGACAATCAAAAGGCTAGAAACATCCTTTAAGATTGAGGAGTGACCAAAATGCATCTTTCTGCAGGCAACTTATCCTTTGAGGAGCAGCTCATTTAGCATAGTGCATATTTATTATAGAGAGGAGGTTTATTTTTTTGGGATGGACGTTTACCATGGGTTGAAGATAAGAGCTGTAGAGCCTTCACTTGAGACAGGAAATCTGAGGAGGACTTCCACTCCTTGTTCCTGTTAATCCAAGGTCTATAGTGACTCATAGACTGTGTACAACATGAGGTAGACCAAGAGCTCTGCCCCTGGGTGTTATAACTCCCACCCAGTCACCAACAGGTGAGAAATGTATTATCCAGTTGATATAAAACCAAAGTGTTGTAAGAATCCAATGTGATATGCTGCGGCGTGGGCGTAGGAGCCCCCCAAAATTTCGGGTGGGATATTTCAACTCTTCTCCCAGGACAGGAAGCAGGGGCTGATGTACCGCCAGTACATCTGGTGATATGGGGGGTGGGTTGCTTGCAGTGCCCGTCAAAAACTTTTATTTTCTTTTCTTTGTTCAAATTCTCAAAGCACCTGCCCCCTTAAAAAACTTATATATATATTAGGTTTAATTAAAAAAAATTTTTTATTTACTATGCCCCTGTCCTGCTGCAATTCTTTGGTCTGCTTGCTTCACTGCTGCAATTGCTGTATCCTACACTATTGTACCAACAACTCTGCTTAAGTTCCAGCAATCACCTCTACCTGTCAGTTATTATTAATATTGTTATCCTTTATTCGTAAGGTTCCAATATATTCCATAGCACATGGACACCAAAATTTGGTTATACTGCTTAGCATTTTTGTTCATTAAAATTCTAAAATCATCCTCTCGTCTGAAGGTATGGAATTTCTGTTCAAAATACCTAGCTCCTGACAGAAATGTTTTTGAAATTATACCCTGTATCATATATTAATTTCCAATACTTTTATCACCTGTTATTGATATGCTTATGTAGTGCTTTCACTTTAATTTACATTTTGCTCTGATCCAGATCACAATACATATTTTATTAAAAGTGAAAGTAACATTGATGCCTGTTTATTTATTTTAATTCCTAACCATATGCTAGGGATTAGGGCTGGGTGACGGGGCAAGAACAGCTCATTATTCATTTGACTAATGGCTTGATTGTGCAAGAGAATGGATAGTTTCATTGGGCATTTATTTTATTTTCATATTTGTAATATTACATTGTATGTGTGTATATATTAGTTTTATGTTATTATTATTATTATTACCTAGTATCTATAATGCAGCAACATATTCTACAGCACCATACATAGGATGAAACAGAACGTATAAACAATATCAATACAGATTAAACAAAAATAGAGCCCTGTCTTTGAGCTTAGAATCTTTCACAAGCATCATATATGATTAAAAACTTGCAAATTTACAATCAATGTAAGCTTAAAGTTAAGTTTGGTTATTATTTCTTCATAGCTCAACGCCTGCATTTGCCTTATTAATTATAGTCTGTGTACCTTTTTAACTTTACAGTGTCTTTTTTCTGAAGTTGTTTCAGGAACATCTCCAAACAGCACAGCTTGGACGGTCTTGATGCCGGTTAGAACCTAGGACTTTGTGCTCCCTGCCAGTGCTCTGTACATGGTCAGTCATCAGGAACCATATAAGCTGAAAATTCAGTTCACACTCCAAATTTCAGTGCTGCCTAGACTTGGTGCTGTTTGATAGCAGTTATCACATCCACCTGTGACTTTAACTTTATGAGAGCTACTCCACTAAGAACTAAGGCATACAAGTCTATAGTTTCCTGGATTTGCTTGTGCTCTCTTCTTAAATAAAAGTATCACCTCTGATCTTCTCCAGTCATCTTGCACCAAGCCGGTGGAGAGTGAGTCTTGAAAAATTAGATATAATCTGTTTGCTGTTACAGAACCCAGTTCCCTTAGTGCCCTTGGTGTATTATGAACATTTATTGTTACCAAGCCTTCTATTGATTTCGTTCAGCATTAACCAATTATTTGGCCAACGTAGTGTAGAATCATTTTGTTGTAGTTTCCTAACCATTATTACCTCCCTAGTTTATACTGAGGAAAATAACTTACTCAGCTTATTTGCTTTTTCCCAGTCACTATTTATCAATTGTCCTGTTTAAAATTTTAAGATTCCAATATTTTCTTTACCAGTCTTTTTAACATTAATATATTTAAAAAAAAAAACTTTTTAGGTTTAGTCTTATCAATTTAGCTTTTCATTTTTTATTTTAGCCAATCAAATAGATTTTTTTTGCAAGACTTGGTGTAATCATTATACCCATTTAAAGTAGCCTCTATTCCCACTTTCATGTTTAATTTAAATACCTCTTTTTCATGGGTGTAGGAACTGGGGGGATGGGGGGACAAATCCCCCCAGATTTTTCTATATTTGTATGTATATATTTGTAAGCTATTTTACAGCCTGTGTATACAATGAACTGTATCCCCCTAGAATTGTTATTACACCCCTGCTCTTTTTCACTTATTATCTTGATCTTTAAACCTCTGTTAAGCCATATGGGATGTGATTTAATGCTATTACATTTATTTACATAGTTACATAGTTACATAGTAATTGAGGTTGAAAAAATAATTTTAGTCCAACAAGTTCAACCTTTTTAGATCTCCTCTGATCTGCAATATGCATATTAATTGTTAATTGTTAACTGATCCAGAGTAAGGCAAACAGAAAGAAACCCAAGTGAAACTTTGCCAATTGTATCAAAAGAGAAAACAAATGAATTCGTTCCTGACCCCAGATACTGGCAATCAGATTCCTTTCTGGATCAATACTCCCTCTCTAATTATCCAGGATAATGCTTAATGTCCTTTTTATTTAAAATATATATTCAATTCCTTTTTAAAGTTATCTTTTGAATCTGCTTTTGGTAGAGAATTCCAGTTTTCCAGAAAACCACTCTTACTGTGAAGAACCCTTTTCTTTCTTTAAGGTGGAATCTTTTAACTTCTAACCTCAAAGGATGTACTCTTGTCAGTTGAAAACCTCTTTGCGCAATAAGTTCACTTGACAAATCTTTATATTGACCCTGGATATACTTTTATAAGGTAATCGTATCCCCTCTTAGAAACCTTTTTTCTAGGGAAAATAAGTTTCATTTGGTTAGTCTTTCTTCATAACTTAGGCCCTCCATTCCCTTATTAGTTTTGTTGCCCTTCTCTGTACTTTTTCCAGCTCTAAAATGTCTTTTTTATGAAGTGGTGCCCAAAATTGTACTCCATATTCCAAATGAGGGCATACTAGGGATTTGTATAGTGGCAGAATTATATTTACTTCCCTTGATTCTATACCCTTCTTAATACGTGTTTATATTTTAATTGCCTTTGCAGATGATGCTTGGCATTGAGAACTGTTACCTAGGTGGTTGTCCACAAGTACTCCCAAATCCCCTTCAATATCTGATACTCCTAGATTTGCTCCATTAAGAATATAAATTACATTGATTTATATGTTTTTATAACCTTCCAAAATAACTATCCATTCATGAAAATCTCTTCACCATGTTTCAGTAATCACATATATAGTTGTGAGCAGGCGGGTTGTTGCTAACGCTGCAGGCTCACGTAGCGAGGGCCACAGTTGCTGGCATGGAGCACCGAAAGCGCTCCTTGCCAGCAACTGCGGACCTCGCAAAATTTACGGACTTACGACAAACAAATGCGTTACGACCCATTACGACCTCGCAAAAATACGAACTTACCACCCGAAACCCGCGCACATGAAAAACACAATAAATACACACAACAAATACTTATAAAGCTTACCTACAGCAAGGGGGGGGCACCCAGGACCTCGAAAACTGAAGTTACACCTCAATTTCACTCAAAATAAAAGAGTTTGGACACCCGAAAATCCCCTAAGCGAGAGAAAAAATGGCCGCCCCAAAAAAACAAAAATGAGGCTACAGGACTCTAAAAACGCAAAACACCTACGGATTTTCCGAAAAAGATGTACGAGATCAGAAAACAAGGACGCAACCCGCGCGACCCGAAAAACATTAGAAACACAATAAATACACACAACAAACACACAGAAAAAGCTTACCTACAGCAAGTGGGGGCACCCAGGACCTCTGCAAGTGAGATTACACCTCCATTTAAGTCCAAATTACAGAGTTTAGACACCCAAAAATCACCTAAGCGTGAGAAAAAATGACCGCAGAACTAAACGAAAACGAGGCTACAGGACCCAAAACACCACCAAACACCTACGGATTTTCTGAAAAAGTCGGACGACATCCGAAACAAGGACGCAAAATCAGCCACATACCACACATTAGGCGCCATTTTAGAACACTAACTTATACAATCCGAAAGTACACAGCTACCCTAATGGATTTGCCTCGCTCACGCACACTATTACACTGCACACATACATGACACTTACACAGCAGCTCCACAGCACTGATGCTGCAGCAAGATGAAAACAGATTGCCCGCTCTTCAACACAATGCTGCATATATTACTTCACAACAAAAATAAAAACCAACGCTGCTCATAGCACAGAAACAACCAAGAGCAGTAATCTAGTAATTTAGTAATTATTAATCTATCACATATAATAGTTGTCAAACTATGAAACGTTGTCACGCTTTGCGTCCCTCGTGAAGGTGGAGAACTGCGTCCCTCGTGAAGGTGGAGGCTCCAACGTATGCTGCAATGAGCCGAAGGCTCATTGCAGGCCGCAAATGTGGACCCTTGCAAAGCGAGGGGCCGCATTTGTGGAGGTGGAGCTTCTATGGCGCCTCACAAGTTACAAACACACACAGAAGCGGGACTTGGAACAAATACATCTAACACGCAATGACTAAATACGGACTTACACAAAATAATACGAGCCGTGCTACTTAGAAATAAAAAATTACGGACTTTCACAAAAAAAATACGATCCTCAGGACTTAGAAAAAACCCACTTGCAAAAATACGACCTTAATGGCAAAACTGAGCGCAGCTGAAAACATAAAAAAAACATGAAATACACACAAATGTGACATAAAAAACTTACTCACAGCAACGGGGGACACCCAGGACCTCTGCAAGTGAAGTTACACCTCAATTTAAGTACACTTTACCGAGTTTACACACACAAAAATCCCGTAAGCAAGAGAAAAAATAGCCGCCGAAAAAAATGAAAACGAGGCTACACGACCCCTAAAGCCGCAAAACAACGCAAAGCACATATGGCTTTTCCAAAAAGCTGTACGAGGTACAAGATACACTTTTAGCAAGGACGCTAAATACTCCACACCCGCATACCACATACACATTCACAGCCATTTTACAATACTAACTTACAGAATGTGAAAGTACACATCTACACTAACAGCTTCCCCTCGTGCACGCAGCCTATTTACACTACACACTGCACCCATTGCTGACACTTACACCTCAGATCCACAACAGTGCAAGCCTACATTGTATGCTGCAGGAACATCAAAACAGATTGTCAGCTCTTCAGCACAATGCTTCCTGCATATATTACTTATAAATAGGTTAATGTATTACTTATTTCATTAGCATACAAAAATACAGATACACAAAAAAAAACACTATCGCAATAAACGCAAAAGCCACTCACAAAGAGCGCCAACGCTGCTCATAGCACACAAACTACACCAAGGGACAGCCTTGCAATAAGCGCAAAAAGCAGATCAGCACTGACCTTACAATGACAGCAAAAGCGCCTCTGATAAAAAAAAAAAACAACAACCAAGAGCCAAGCAATGAGCGCCAAAGTACACATCTACATTAACAGCTTCCACTCAAAAGGCACTCATTGCAAACCACGTGGTGAGCACCGAAGGCGCTCAGCGCGAGGCTCGTAATGAGCGCAGAAGAATCTCAGACCACCAAAAAAATTAATGTCTGTGGCAAACAGCATTACCTGTTTTACAATTTTATTCATTTTTGATGGGCAAGTCTCTAGTATATATATATATAGATTAATAATGAGTATTGCAATATAATTTGATACGTTTTGTAGTGGACAAACATCTTTATAATTTATAATGACGAGCTTTCAAGAGGCTTAACCTCCCTTTATCAAGTCTCAAGCAATACTACATGAGATGGAACCCACAGTTTGAATAATAACAGCAGATGCAGATAGAGTGGAAACAGCATCTGACATCATCAGGTAAATACATATATGGGGAATAAACACAACATAGCAAAGGTAACATATATACACATATTATAAACACATATACATCAATATATACATGAAAAAGCAGAGCACTGTAGTCCACAGTGATATCTTTCCTGTTGGACAAACATCTCACTAAGAGTGCTAAGCCTGTTATGGTATAATAAGAAAAAAATCACATGAAATTCTGATAATGTTTTAGAAAACCCAAGTCCATGTTAAGTCCTGTATTTTTAGTTTTGAAGAATGTGATCATATTTATTTCAAATGTTTTTCTCTCTTGGATGTTTTTACGTTTTCTTCTGAGTATTTTGACTTTTAAGTCTTGGATGGAGTGATCATTCTGGCTAAAATGGTGTCCCACTGGGCTAAAATAACTGTCTTCATGTTTTCTTATTGAATGCCTGTGTAAATTCATCCTTAAATGCATTGTTTGTCTGGTTTCTCCAATGTAACAGCCCGTGTCACATAAAGTACATTGTATTATATAAACCACATTGGACGATGTACATGAATATTATCCTTTGACGTTATAGGTCTTGTTGTTATGTGTGGCTGTGTCATCATTACAAATGTGTTGACATAATTTACAGGCACATTTGTTAGAAGGTTTAGTTCCATTTTTTATATTCAGTTGTTCATTGGTTGTTCAATCTTCTGCTGACAAGTTTTTGTTTCAGGCTGTTGTTTAAATGTAAGGATGGGAGTTTTTGGGAATACATCTTTTAATTCAGTATCTTCAAAAAGTAATGGTGGTATACGTGAAGTAGTTTCTTTTGTTTTGCACTCTAACAGGTGTTCACAGGATATTTTGATGGCAGTGGTTTTTTTTTGGGGGGGGGGTAATAATACAGTGTTTGTAACCCTTTTATTTGAAAGATTCAGACAGTGTTTTTAACAATTTTATCACGGTCTCCAGTGTTTGAGCAAATCCGATGGTATCTAATAGCTTGACTATGGATGATGGCTTGTTTTGTATGGGAGGGATGAAAACTGGAGCTGTGTAGGTAACTACATCTGTCTCTGGGTTTCCTATATACAGATTAGTGGAGACTGCCATTGTTGATGGATATAGTAGTGTCTAGAAAGTTTATCTGTTCTGTAGAGAAATCCATTTTAAGTTTTATAGATGAATGGAAGTTGTTGAATTAACTCTAAAAGTCTCTGAGTTTGCTTTCTCCTTCTGTCCATATGATGAACAGATCATCTATGTACAGTGCCTTGCAAAAGTATTCACCCCCTTGACTTTTTATCTATTTTGTTACATTACAGCCTTAAGTTCAATGTTCTGCTGACAAGTTTTTGTTTGAGGTTTTGTGGTTGTTTAAATGCAAGGATGGTAGGTTTTGGGAATATATCTTTTTCAGTATCTTCAATAAGTAATGGTTATAAATCTCTGATTCTTTTCCAAATGTTCTCTAAAATTAGATGGTATGTGGTCACTAGAGGTATACATGAAGTAGTTTCTTTTGTTTTGTACTCTAACAGGTGTTCAAGGGGTATTTTGATGGCAGCGGTTATTTTTTGGGTAATAGTACGCGGTTTGTAACCCTTTTGTTTGAAAGATTCAGACAGTGTTTTAAATTTTTTAGCACAATCTAGCTTGACTATGGATGATGGCTTATTTCGTGTGGGAGGGATGAAAACTGGAGCTGTGTAGGTAACTACATCTGTCTGTGGGTTTCATATATACAGATGAGTAGAGACTGCCATTTTTGATGGACATAGTAGTGTCTAGAAAGTTTACCTGTTCTGTAGAGAAATCCATTTTAAGTTTTATGGATGAATGGAAGTTGTTGAATGAACTATGAAAGTCTCTGAGTTTGTGTTCTCCTTCTGTCCATGTGATGAATAGATCATCTATGTAATGGTAGTATTTGTATGGTTTGTAAATGGATACAGATAAGAATGTTTCTTCTAGATTGGCCATAAATAGATTTGCGTATTAAGTAGTTTCTTTTGTTTTGTACTCTAGCAGGTGTTCACGGGGTATTTTGATGGCAGTGGTTATTTTTTGGGTAATAATACAGGATTTGTAACCCTTTTGTTTGAAAGATTCAGACAGTGTTTTTAAATTGTTATCAGAGTCTCCAGTGTTTGAGCAAATCCGATGGTATCATGTTAGTATTGCTTCAGACTTGATAAAGAGAGGTTGAGCCTCTTGAAAGCTCGTAATTATAAATAAGACGTTTGTCCAATACAAAAGGTATCAAATTATATTGCAATACTCATTATTAATCTACATATATATAAATTAATAATTACTAAATTACTAGATTACTGGACATTCACGGCTGCTTCACTCTTAAATTACTATGGAAGATACCTCATTTAGCCGAATCAAGAAGCTACCAATGAAAATAACAACAGAAATAACACAACTTAAGAGTGACATTTATTTTTTGTCACAATGCAAGAAAAAGGAATAGTATCCCAAAAGGACTTAAAATCAAAAATCCACTAAGATCTACACATAACTCAATATATGCTGAAAATATATGCATACACACAAGTGAAAAACTAAGAAACCACCTAATACGTCAACTTTATACAAATAAACATCATCTAAATCACCAAAGAGGAAGCCTCCTTCAACAGCAACACATCTAAAAACCTACCAACTCAAACAAATAGTTTTTCTGAAAAATATACAGAACACACAGGAATTACAAATCTCTCAGACCATCAAATATCACATGCAGAGACCTCTGTTCTCGCCAAAGGATTGTCTTTCTGTCCAGACATAAAACAAGATAAAATACAACTATACTTGTACATAGAAGAATTCTTCGGGAGATTAAGAGTAGCAGATTTTTTCCACAACAAGGGACATACCACAACATCATGAGACTGCATTGGTCCAGCCAACATCCTATACCGCTTAAAGCAGGTATACCCATGGGACAATATCTAAGGTTAAAAAGAAATTGTGATAACATAGAAGAATTTAAGAAACAAGTCAAAGATCTAAAAGTGAGGTTTAAAGAAAGAGGATACTAGAATCTGGTCCTAAAAAGAGCCTTCAAGAAAGCACTAGTAAGTGAAAGGGAAGATCTTATCTATAAGAAGAAAAATGATAAAATTGAAGAACAAGATCAGACGATACGGTTAGTGATGTTCTATGGTGACTGGGAACCAATAAAAGAGATTATACAAAAACATTGGAATATTCTCAGAGAAGATGAAACATTGAGAGACTTCATCTCTGAAAAGCCAAGTATAACGTATACAAGAAATAAGAATATCAAGGATACGCTGGTTAAGAGCTTTTATAACCGAAGAAATCAAAGAGGATTTGGTTAACAGAAACCAAGGGCCTTTTTAAATGCGGTCATTGTAGAGCCTGCCAGTATATCCAGCCAAGTAAGTTCTTTGAAGATTTAAATACAGGCAAAAAGTACCCAGTCAAAAATTTCATGAATTGTGAAAGCACCCACGTAATATATGTCATGACGTGCCCATGTCAGAAGTTCTATGTAGGCGAAACATTCTGCCAATTCAAAAGAAGAATACTTGAACATGTGTATTCTATCAAAAAGGGCCTTGATACTCCTGTCTCAAGACATATGAAATATTTTCATGAAAACAAACCAGAGGCCATGAAATTCCAAGTTTTAGAGAGGCTATGGATTAGTCCAAGAGGGGGTGATACAGATAGAATTCTATTACAAATGGAGAGTAAATGGATATTTACATTAGATTGCAAATACCCGAAAGGCCTTAATGAAGGTTATTCCTACTCAGCTTTTTTGTAGCTTTAAAAATTTTACTTTTAGAGGCTTTTTTCTATTTTTCGACTTTAGTAATGACCTATATAGTAATACAAAATCACTACTTTTTCATATAGAAAAATATATTAAATATTCACTTTATCTGGGTGTTCCAGTCCTATTTAGACATTGATATACAGCTGATATAGCACACTTATCACTCTTAGTTAAGTGGGAGATAATATTAGTTAAGTTTATAAAAGCACTTCCAATTAATTGATTAGTAATTTAATGCAACAAATCACAATTGCACCAACAAATTTAAAAATATCTTTATATTTAATATAAGCTTAATAGCTTACTTGTAGAAGCTTTGAGAAGAATATATTGTTTAGTGTCCTTTTAGGACACCATTAATACATTTTTACACATTCCTTTTATAAAATGTAAACACTTTTTTAAGAATGATATGTTTCTTATAGGTAACCATTGGCTAAAATGGGATTAATACAAGTCAACAAGTGTAATTAGAAGCAATACAGATAGATTTCTTGAATAGAGTAAAACGAGATTAAATAAAGCTTCTTTGTACTGTATTTCAATTTGCGTAATAACGCTAAATAAAGTTTGCCTCTTCAAAATGGCTAAATAAAGTTCATTGAAATGGACATAACGCTGCATAGTGATGTCATTGCGTAATACGTTCACGTGATTACGTAATTACGCTAAACCAGGAAGTAACAGGCTTTAAAAGCCAGTGTGAAAGCCAGAGCAGTATAGCCTCAGAGAAAGTCCTGTAAAATACGAAATGGACCGTTGGCACCTAGTTTTTTTTCTGTGGAACAGGCTCCTATCTCCCTAATAAGGCTTTAAGGGTCTTTTTTCAACTTTTTTTCAACTTCCTACAAAGGGATAAAAGAAACGTGGAGAGAGGGAACTGAATCGCAGGTATTGTTTATTTGCTACATGTTATTATCCTCTCATTTAGGTCGTTTATTC
This sequence comes from Discoglossus pictus, assembly GCA_027410445.1. Classification (NCBI taxonomy): domain Eukaryota; kingdom Metazoa; phylum Chordata; class Amphibia; order Anura; family Alytidae; genus Discoglossus; species Discoglossus pictus. The sequence goes on along the minus strand of CM050163.1, from coordinate 338,941,674 downwards.
TTCCATTTTTTCTATTATATCCCTATTATTATCATGCAAAGATCTTTTCTTGCATTAATATATAGTTGTTTTATTGACTGACAAGATCCCATATTTTTGGGAGATATAGAATGCCTGGGTTTCCATGATACAGTTTGTTTTTAATACATTTATTGTGAGCTGTTTTATCTCAAATTCTTTTTTAACTCTATGATTATCAGTGTATCCTGTGTTTACAGGATCATCAGTATAGGCTGATAAATGAGAGTTGATTTGTTTATTATCATTATTACAGTACTGTATAAGTCTAGGTATTATTTGATCTGGACCACATTATAGTAATTACAATATTTAAAGTACTGTAACTTTGGAATTGAGTTAAAAAATCAGCATACCGTTTTTTAATTAGTTTTTCGGAGTATTCCAATAAAATATAAATTCCTATATATCATTAGACTGTAACAAGAAAAAACACATATTTCAATCCACCACCTGGTCGTAAGACCAAACTAGACAGTTATATAGAAAGCTTTCGCCTGAGAACTGCATCCGTTATAACAACACAAAAGAGACTTACACAATCTTACTCCATCAGAGAGAATTCCATAAAGATTTTAAAAATCAACTGCGACATCACCAACAAACCAGCAGACAAAGTAGGTGCAGTTGTTATCATGAATACTCAGGACTACATAAATGAAGCCAACAGACAACTGTCAGACAATACCTACTACAAGAAAGGGAACCAGGACCATACAGAAATATATACTCTTCAACTTAAGAAACTCCTCAAAACATTCCCTAAAAATATACATCAAGAATTAGAACAACTCATTTCCACCAATCCTACAACTGGGACTTTCTACCTACTGCCAAAAATCCACAAACCAGGCAACCCAGGGAGAACAATTGTTACAGGTATGGACACACTGACTGAACAAATATCTGGATTTGTTGAAAACATCCTTAAACCATTAGTTAGTAACACCAGTAGCTATATACAAGACACCACTGACTTTCTTAACAAAGTCAGTCAGATTAAATACCTACCTGCTAACACAATACTTTTTCCCAATGATGTAGAGTCTCTTTACAGCGACATCCCACACAAAGATGGCACTAAGGCATGCTTTAAGTTTCTTTCAACAAACATGCAAAACAATAAATATGGCCCTGATATTATTGTTAAGCTAATAGAATATGTCCTTACCCAAAACTATTTTACATTTAACCAAGACACCTACCTACAGATGATGGGGACTGCCACTACCAAAATGGCTCTACAATACGCATATCTATTTATGGGCAATCTAGAAGAAACATTCTTAAATGTATCCATTTACAAACCATACAAATACTACAGTTACAGTGCCTTGCAAAAGTATTCACCCCCTTGGCATTTTTCATGTTTTGTTGCCTCAAAACCTGCAATTAACATGGATTGTTTGAGGATTTGCATCATTTAATTTACAGAACATGCCCACAATTTTGAAGTTTTTTTTTTTTTTATTGAATGTGAAGCAAACAACAAATAGAACAAAATAACAGAAAAAGTCAGTGTGCATAACTATTCACCCCCCTAAAGTCAATACTTGGTAGAGCCACCTTTTGCAGCAATCATAGCTCCAAGTCACTTTGGATAAGTCTCTACGTGCTTGCTACATCTTACCAATGGGATTTTTACCCATTCCTCCTTGCAAAACTGCTCCAGCTCCATCAAGTTGGAGGGTCTGAGCTTGTGAACAGCAATCTTTAAGTCTGACCACAGATTTTCTATTGGATTGAGGTCTGGTCTTTGACTAGGCCATTCCAACACATTCACTAGCAGTGTGTTTGGGGTCATTGTCCTGCTGGAAGGTGAACCTCCGACCTAACCTTAAATCACGCACAGAATGGTACAGGTTTTGCTCAAGAATATCCCTGTATTTAGCACCATCCATCTTTCCCTGAACTCTGACACGTTTCCCAGCCCCAGCTGCTGAAAAACATCCCCACAGCACAATGCTGCCACCATCATGTTTCAGTGTGGTATCGTGTTCTTTGAGTGATGTGTTGGGTTTGCGCCAGAAATAGCGTTTTCTTTGATTACAGAAAAGTTAAATTTAAGACTCATCAGACCACAGCACCTTCCTCCATACATTTTGTGATTCTCTCACATGCCTTTTCACAAACTCAAAAACGTGCCATTTTGTTTTTTGCTGAAAGTAATAGCTTTCTTCTGGCCACTCTGCCATAAAGTCCAACTCTATGGAGCATATGGATTATTGTCGTTCTATGTACAGGTACTCCAGTCTTTGCTGTGGAACTCTGCAGCTCCTCCAGGGTTACCTTAGGTCTCTGTGCTGCCTCTGTGATTAATGCCCTCCTTGCCCAGTCCGTGAGTTTTGGTGGGCGGCCGTCTCTTGGCAGGTTTGCTTTTGCGCCATGTTCTTTCCATTTGGTTATGATAGATCTGATAGTGCTCCTGGGGATCATCAAAGATCTGGATATGTTTTTATAACCTAACCCTGCCTTGTACTTCTCAACAACATTGTCCCTTACTTATTTGGAGAGATCCTCAGTCTTCATGGCAGTGTTTGGTTAGTGATTCTTCCTGCTTAGGTATTGCAGCCTTTGGGGCCTTTAAAAAAAAAGGTGTGTATATGTAATGACAGATCATGTGACATTATGATTGAACAAAGGTGGACATCATGTAAGTAATTATGTGACTACTAAAGGTAATTGGTTACACCAGAGCTTTTTATGGGCTTCATAACAAAGGGGGTGAATACATATGCACATGCCAATTTTCTGTTTTCTATTTCTAAAAAAATAGTTTTATGTATATATTTTTCTCATTTCACTTCACCAACTTAGACTATTGTGTTCTGATCCATCACATAAAATTCAGATTAACAAAACATTGAACTTAAGGCTGTAATGTAACAAAATAGATAAAAAGTCAAGGGGGTGAATACTTTTGCAAGGCACTGTACATAGATGATCTGTTCATCATATGGACAGAAGGAGAAAGCAAACTCAGAGACTTTTAGAGTTAATTCAACAACTTCCATTCATCTATAAAACTTAAAATGGATTTCTCTACAGAACAGATAAACTTTCTAGACACTACTATATCCATCAACAATGGCAGTCTCCACTAATCTGTATATAGGAAACCCAGAGACAGATGTAGTTACCTACACAGCTCCAGTTTTCATCCCTCCCATACAAAACAAGCCATCATCCATAGTCAAGCTATTAGATACCATCGGATTTGCTCAAACACTGGAGACCGTGATAAAATTGTTAAAAACACTGTCTGAATCTTTCAAACAAAAGGGTTACAAACACTGTATTATTACCCCCCCAAAAAAACCACTGCCATCAAAATATCCCGTGGACACCTGTTAGAGTACAAAACAAAAGAAACTACTTCATGTATACCACCATTACTTTTTGAAGATACTGAATTAAAAGATGTATTCCCAAAAACTCCCATCCTTACATTTAAACAACAGCCTGAAACAAAAACTTGTCAGCAGAAGATTGAACAACCAATGAACAACTGAATATAAAAAATGGAACTAAACCTTCTAACAAATGTGCCTGTAAATTATGTCAACACATTTGTAATTATGACACAGCCACACATAACAACAAGACCTATAACATCAAAGGATCATATTCATGTACATCGTCCAATGTGGTTTATTTAATACAATGTACTTTATGTGACACAGGCTGTTACATTGGAGAAACCAAAATGGATTTAAGGATGAATTTACAAATTATATTGCATTACTCTTTATTAATCTCTCTCTCTCTCTCTCTCTCTCTCTCTCTCTCTATATATATATATATATATATATATATATATATATATATATATATATATATAAGATGTAATATGTATTACTGAAACATGGTGGGATGACTCTCATGACTGGATTATTAATCGGGATGGTCATAACATATTTAGGAAAGATAGAGGCAATGGTAAAAGCGGATGAGGGATTTGTCTGTATGTTATGCCTGAATTTAAGCCTTTAGTCAGAAAATATATTTATGCTGGAACTAGCTATAATGTTCAATGTTTGTAGGTAGAGTTAAATAGTGAAGCAGCAAATTCTAAAAGAATATTGGTAGGAGTAACCTACAAACTCCCAAATATAATGGAAATGGGGGAACTGAAATTATTGTTACAAATTGGAAATGCAGCTAAGCATGGGGCAAGTTTTATTAATGGGAAATTTCAACTACCCTGAAAAAAACTGAATGAATAAGACCGGCAGTTCAGCTAAGGGGAGCAGGTTGTTGAACACTCAGAGATCCTTATCTGTCCAAGGTTATACTGTATATGAACCTACTAGAAAGGCTATTTTAAATATAGTTATCACAAATAATATTGATATGGCATCAAATATTGAAATAGTGCAAGCTTTTGGGAAAAGCGATCACAACACAGCCTCATTTGAAATTGACTTAAAAAAAAAAACCTCTTAGTTTTAAAAGGGAAAAAATAAATGGTCAAAAGAAAGCTATGCATACTATAGACTGGAACAAACAACTGATAAGTAAAAATACTGAACATAAATGGACAACATTTAAATTGTTACTAAATATACATATTTATCAGCATATACCATGTGGAACTATAAGCAAGAGTAAATCACATCCCACATCTCCAAACAAACTGCCTCCATCTTAGTTCATAGCAATTGCCTTCCCTGAAGTTTGCAACTTGCAACTGCTCTCCAAAGTAATTGCCTCCATCTTAGTTCATAGCAATTGCCTCCCCTGAAGTTTGCAACTTGCAACTGCTCTCCAAAGTAATTGCCTCCATCTTAGTTCATAGCAATTGCCTCCCCTGAAGTTTGCAACTTGCAACTGCTCTCCAAAGTAACTGCCTCCATCTTAGTTTACAGCAATTGCCTCCCCTGAAGTCTGCAACTTTCAACTGCTCTCCAAAGTAACTGCCTCCATCTTAGTTCATAGCAATTGCCTTCCCTGAAGTTTGCAACTTGCAACTGCTCTCCAAAGTAGCTGCCTCCATCTTAGTTCATAGCAATTGCCTTCACTGAAGCTTGCAACTGCTCTCTTCTTGATCTATTGATTTAGTTTGGGGGGTGCTACTCAGGAACAATTATAGATGTCGCTGTCAGCCATGCTCTGTTTCAAGGCCAGCAAACACAGTAACAGCCAGAATCTGATATCCATCACATGTCCCAAACCTTCAAGTCTACCTTTCTCCTGCGCCCTCTGGAATGCACAATCTATCTGCAATAAACTCACATTCACTCATGGCCTATTCACTACAAACTCCCTCAATCTACTGGCTCTCACTGAAACCTGGCTCTCATCCTCAGACAGTGCCTCCCCTGCAGCACTCTCTCATGGTTGTTTTCACCTCAGCCACAGACCTAGACCAGGGAACAAACAAGGTGGTGGTGTGGGTATTTTGCTTTCCACTCGCTGTACATTTCGCCTCATACCCCTTGTCCCATCACTCCAATTCTCATCATTCGAAGTTCATACAATCCTCCTCTTCTCACCTATCTCTCTCTACATGTAGCTGTGATCTATCGCCCCCAGGCACTGCCTCTCAATTTCTTGATCACTTTTCTGCCTGGCTCCCTCACTTTCTCTCCTCCAATGTCCCTCCACTGGTACTTGGAGATTTTAACATTGCTGTTGACCCACATTCTTCTACTCATCATGCTGGACATTCTCTTGACCTTATCTTCAACAATCTCAGCACAACCTCCAACCCAGTCATCCATCCACTCCCTCTATCTGACCACCACTTCCTTACCTTCAACCTCTCAAATCGCCCTCTCTCCACCCCTCTCCAACCCCTACCACCATCAGGAACAGAAACCTGCGAGCACTTGACCCTACTCAGCTCGCCACTATTATCCAACCCCTTCTCAGTCCCATCACCAACCTCAACTGCCCTGATACTGCCACCTCACTCTACAACTCTACTCTCTCTTCCACCTTGACACTCTGGCCCCTATATCCACACGCAGATGCCCTCATTCTCATCCACAACCATGGCGCACTACACAAACACAATACATCCAGAGGTGCTCCCGCACTGCTGAACAACTATGGAGGAAATCACTCACTTCAGCAGATTTCCTACACTTCAAATTTATGTTACGCTCCTATTCCTCTGCCCTTAACCTTGCCAAACAGCAGTACTTTACAACACTAATATCAACTCTGTCCTCTAACCCCAAGCGTCTCTTTGCCACTTTCAATTCTCTCCTCCGCCCACCAACTCCTCCCATCCCTTCCTCTCTCACAGCTGAAGACTTTGCCAACCATTTTATTCATAAAATTCAAAACATCCGCAATGAACTCTTATCTCATTGTGGTTTACACATTCCACCCTCTCAACTAACCAACAACACCCAGTCTTCTCCCTTCTCCAATGCCACAGCCACTTTGAACTGCTTTGATCCAGCTACAGAGGATGAAGTCTCCAAACTGCTATCATCCACTCGCCTCACTACCTGTCCTCAGGATCCTATTCCATCTCAGCTCATATCTCTGCTCTCTACCACACTAATCCCAGCTCTCACACATATTTTCAACCTCTCCCTTACTACTGGCATGTTTCGGTCTTCTCTAAAACATGCCATAGTTATACCCACCCTCAAAAAAAACAAACCATTTCACTCTGACCTCGCATCTAACTACCGCCCTCTCTCTCTGCTTCCCCTGGCTTCCAATGTGCTGGAGCGTCTCGTCTATAACCGCATTACCAGCTTTATTTCCTCTAACTCCTTTCTTGACACCTTCCAACCCGGCTTTCGGACCCAACACTCCACTAAGACAGCTCTCACTAAAGTCCCCAATGACCTGCTTACCGCCAAGTCAAAAGGTCACTTTTCAATTCTCCTTCTTCTAGATCTCTCTGCTGCCTTTGACACTGTCGACCATCCACTTCTACTCCATTTCCTCTTCTCCCTCGGTATTCGAGACACTGCTCTCTCATGGTTCTCATTATACTTCCAAAATCGATCATTCAATATCTCTGTCTCTGACACCTCTTCTTCTCCTCACCCCCTGTCTTTTAGTGTACCCCAATGATCTGTCCTTGGCCCCCTCCTCTTCTCCATTTACACTTCCTCACTTGGTACCCTTATAAACTCTTTTGGGCTTCATTATCATCTCTATGCAGATGACACCCAAATCTACCTCTACGCACCAGATCTATCCCCCTCTCTTCTAACAGACGTCTCAAAATGCCTCTCTAGTATATTTTCTTGGATGTCCACCCACCATCTCAAACTCAACATGTCTAAAACTGAAATCCTAATCTTCCCTCCCTCTCCCACAGTGTCAATTCCTCACATCTCTCTCACTGTCAACAAAGACATCATCACCCCCTCCTCCCAAGCCCGTTGTCTTTGGGTTCTACTGTACCCCGCTCTGTCTTTCATCCCTCACGTACAATCACTAACAAAATCTTGTCTTCTCCATCTAAAAAACATCTCCAGAATTCGTCACTATCTTATACAAGACACAACTAAAATCCTTATACACTCTCTCATCATCGCTCGACTAGGCTACTGCAACTCGCTTTTTGTTGGCCTACCCACCACCCGACAAATCTCCACTTCAATCCACTATGAATGCCTCTGCTAGACTCATCTTCCGTACACAACGTTCAGTGTCGGCCTCACCTCTCTGTCTATCACTCCACTGGCTTCCTTTAGCCTCAAGAATAAAATTTAAAATCATGACCCTAACTTACAAAGCCCTCAAAAATAATGCTCCCCCTTACATCTCTGCTCTCATCTACAAATACTCCCCCACTCACCCTCTTCATTCTGCTAATGACCTTCTTCTTTCTATAACTCTTGTTACCTCCTCTCATTTCCCGCCTCCAGGACTTTTCTCGTGCTGCCCCTAGTCTCTGGAACTCCTTGCCTCACTTCACCAGATTATCCTCTTGCCTCAAAACATTTAATACCTCACTTAAAACGCATCTCTTTAAAGAAGCATATCACCTTCCACCCTAACACGCTTATCACCTCTCTCTCACTCATTTACCACTCACGATACCTTAGATTGTAAGTCTGCGAGTTTCTATCTTAAGTAATTTGGCAATTCACCATGGACATTGGATTCCTAGCTCAAAGACAGGACCCACCTTCCTTTGCTAAATGTTAATCTGTATTTATCTTTGTCTGAACTTAATTTATGTACAGTTCTACGGAATATGTTGGCGCATTATAAATAAACTATAATAATAATAATAATAATAATAATAATAATAATAATGGTGCTTAACAATGATTTAAAAATCAAAATACAAAGGAAAAACAGCTATTTAAATTATACAAACAAGAGGGAACAGAGACAGCTTTACGTGGGTACAAGGAAATCAACAAGGCTTGCAAAAGGGCTATTAGACTGGGTAAAATAGAAAATGAAACATTTGTTTAAAGGAGAGTAAGACTAACCCTAAAATATTTTTTAAAATATATTAATAGAAAGAAGGCATGAAAGAAAGCTATAGGAACACATTACAGTGTGAAACAGGCCATCTGATAATTAGTGACCAGGAAAAGGCAAATGAGCTAAATAGGTTATTTTCTTCGGTATACACATTGGAAGTACTAGTCGTTGGAACACTGAAACAAAATGGAGCTACACTACCTTCGTTAAATAATTGGTTAACAGAGGAAAAAATATAAAAGAGGTTGGAAAAAATAAATGTTAATAAAGCTCCAGGACCTGATGGAATACATTCAAAGGTACTGAGGGAACTAGGTACTGTAATCGACAAACCATTATATATACCTAGGAAATTGCCCGTCAAAATGACGGGATTAAAATTGGAAGGCTGGCAATGCTGTTTGCCACAAAATGTGAGATCCACGCTGAGCGCCTTTGGCACTCATTGCAAGCCTCTCCGATTCGCGTTGCTCATGGAGAGCCTTGCAATAAACGCCTTGCGATAATCGCTTGGCTTGCAATGAGCCTTTCCTCCCAGCTACTTCGTGAACCTGCAAGTTTTGTGCTTGGAAATGCCATGTGTCTCTTTCCACCATCTCCCCCCTGTCACTGTCAGCGTGTTACAGGCTGACTGCCATTGGTTTTTGGTGTTGTTGATGTAAGTGTTACTGCCTTTGCCATCATGTATTTTCTAAGTCCCATGTACCTGGCATTGCTCAACCTCGTTTACATCCACTTTCAGAATTTTTACGTTTTTCGGCCACCATTTTTTTCCTTGTTTCTCCGATTTTGGATTGACGAAAAACCCCAAATATGGCTGAAATTTTCTTGCAACCTCACTCCCAGGCTTCCTGGCTCTCCCCCTTTGTTGTGTGTGAGTGTGTTGTTGTTTTTGTTAAATTATTTTGTTTGTTTTTTGGGTTTTTAGAGTTACGCGCTTAGCTGGCAGTTGTATCCCTCCCAGTCGCGTGCCTCAACTGCTTGTCGCCTAAGTCCTGCGTGCAGTTAGGGTTAATTTGGCCTAGATAGGGTTAAAAAGGACTATATGTGGTTAAATAGGTCTACATTGGGTTAAATAGGCCAGATGGGGTTACATAGTACTATGTAGTACTATGTAGGTTTACATACTGTAGGTCTAGATGGTGTTAAATAGATTTAGATGCGGTTAAGTGGTTAGTGATAGGGTTAATTAGGTATGGTAAGGTTTAAATAGTGTTAATTACATAGATGGAGTTAGATTAGTTAAAGGGGGTTATTACTTAGAGGGGGGATTCATTAATTAGATGGAGTTAATTTAGATTTATTGGTTTATTGGGGTGGCTAATAGTGTAGTGTAATGCTTATACTTAGTGTCATGAGGGTGCTGGAGGACCCTTATTGCATTTATAGTGTTAATAGTGGGGTTATTTTGTGTCCCATGAGGGTCGGTATAGACCCTTAAGGGACTGAGGGGGTTAATTATGGACTTATAGGGGTCTGTATGGACCCACATAAGTGATGGGGTTAAATAGAGGCTTATGGGGATCTGTAAAGCCCCCATAAGTGATGGGGTTAATTAGGGACTCATGGAGCTCTGTATAGAGCCCCATGAGTGATGGGGTTAATTTGAGGCTCATGGGGCTCTGTATAGAGCCACATGAGTGACAGGGTTAAATAGGGGCTCATGGGGCTCTGTACAGAGCCCTATGAGTGATGAGCTTAATTTGAGGCTCATGGGGCTTTTTATAGTGCCCCATGATTGATGGGGTTAGTTTGAGGCTCATGGGGCTCTCCATAGAGCCCCATGATTGATGGGGTTAATAAGGGGCTCTATACAAATAGGGTTAATATTTATTGTACCCACGTGGCATAGGGTTATCCATTTGTGTGCCTTAAGCCATTTATGGAACCGCGTCAGGGAATATTTAATTTTGAAATGCAGCAGAGGTTCCGATCGGGAACCCCCGCTGCAAGGGTTAATATGGGGACCCTCTGGGAGTCCCGATGGGGACCCCCAGCATTGGGGGGTTAATATTAGTTACTGTGGGGGTACTTACAGTATGGGGTTAATGTGGGGACCCTGCAAGGGTCCCCATCAGGCCCCCCTCATCAAGGGGGTCTCATGTAGTAGTGTTGGGGGGTGTTCGGTACAGTGGGCACATTCGTTGGAGCATACATAAGGGCTTCTAAAGCCCTTGCGGGTCCTCCTGAGCACAAGTAGGACCTAATCCTGCATTTGCACTCTGCAAGCTGGAAAACTTAGAAATCGGGCAATTGAATAGGGATTTGCGATTTCAGCCCTGCGAAAGTAACACATCAAAGACTTCAGAGTGGTGTAGGCTCTGAGTTGCACGGCCGCCATTTTTGTACGGCTGAAAATCGGAACCCGATCGGAGCTTGTAAAAAGACACTAATAGAATAGCAATTGTGCCTGCGATTTCCACTTGCAAACTTGGAGCTCAAATACGCATTAATTGAATGAGGGTAAAAGTGTTGGTGAAAAAGATCATACAGAACAAACCTCTGGGTACACCATACGGACCCCCAATGACTGTCATTGCTGTAACTAAGACCGCTGTCCTCACTGAAGAAACTCCTACTTGGATTCACGTGAATCGTCTGAAATGGGCCCCAATGATGGACATTCTTTCCTAATTATCCACATATATCTGCTTGATTTTGCTACACATTATATTAAGATTTTGCATGCACATCATGATAACTAATTACTTAAAGCTTGTAATCAAACATATCAATTAACACAGCTGATAAAACCATTCAGTCAAAATTGTTGGATATGTGCAAAAACACCACCTAGTGTGGATACTGGATTTCCTATGATTCCAGTCTCTTTTAACTTGTCTGGTGTATCTGATCTAATCAGACACTTTGCTTTGCTAAATTGGACCCAAGAACCGTTCACTGACCACCCCAGTGATGAATTGATTAGTTTAACTTACAAGGTCACATCTGGTTTTATCACTTTTATTAATGCTCAGGGAAAGTGTATGCCCAATGACTGGACCAACAATCGTATGTCTAGAATATTTAACAAATTTTGCATATCTTCTTTAAAGGATGTGTGTTGTTTCCCCCTGCTACAGGAAATTTTACAAGATACCAATATTGTATACCTGATGTTCCTGCAGAATTAGCTGTGGTATATCAATGGTTCATCTCTAACTTACCTGCCTTACAAAAAGCCACTGAAACTAATGTTTATGAAGATGTGCCAGATTATTGTTTGGATGGCAAAACCTTAGTTAGAAACACTGTATTTGCTCCCTTTAATGGCTTTCCTAGATGCCCTCCTATTATACATCTACCAGTGGGCATGTATTGGCTTTGTGGAAAATAGGCCATAAAAATGGTTCCCTGTGACCATCAAGAACCTTGTTTTTTTTTATTTTAAATATTACTCCCATCCATGGTCCTCTAGGATTCACTCCCCTCTAGCCACCTACGTCTAAAACGAGTCAATACTTATTTCCACTGATGGCTTTATAGACCACCTCGTTGCCAAAATCGTTCTCAGTGTTGTTGCTCCACTTGGTGTGGCCAGGTTATTTAAACAGCTTAAGCGTACCATTCAGGCTACAGATGCTGCATTTATTATACTCATCAGGCAACATAAGTGCTCTTAACATGGAAATGGAACAAGTAAGTAACCGTAGTCTTACAAAATCGTATGGCCTCAGACAATCTGTTAGCTGCCAAGGAAGGAACATGTGCTATAATTGGTCCTCAATGTTGTATCACTATCATTGATAGTAGAGTATGCACTGCATGAGTTGGAGGAAGTCCAACATCGTATGAGGAAACAATTATCTAGTTTGTTTAAGGATTTTGATTGGTCCTTTGGTATTGGCTCTTGGTTCGGTTCCCTAGGCCATAAGATCATTTTTGGTATACTCCTAGCATTTTTTGTCGTAGTTTAAATTGCTGTTTGTTTCTCCCTTTTGCAATGCATCTTCTCACGTGGCCTGAGATCATGCTCTAAGTCTCTGCAACCTCCACCCCCATCTGATCCTAAGGGTGTATACTTTGCAATGCTTCCACAAACTATCGACCCTCCTTATTCTAATATTCAACATAATAATTCCTCTTAAGGCATTTTTTTTATTTAAAAATTCCCCTACCAGTATCAAGTACCTTGTACCTTGGGTAATGGAATGGGTCTGTTAGGGAATTTGGGGGGCTTTTATTCATTAAAGCTTTTTAATTATATATATATATATATATATATATATTTATATATGTATAAAAAAATATATATAAATATATATATATATGATGTCCTCTTTTGTTGTTTTTCAACTTAATGCTTGTATTTGACACTGTGGACTGAATACAGAAATTTATGTTTATTTATCCCATTTAAACATGCTACTTCTTTTCAAGTCTACAATGGAATAACATATTTCCGGATTGCCAAAGCTTGCTCAGAATTTTTAATAACCACAACTTGAATATATGACAAGGACCTCTGTCATATCTTGCAATTTCACCTATGCTTTTGCATATAATTGAAATGCTATAAAAATGTATGTCAGTTAATACAGTTTTGAGTATTGTCTATCATTACTGACCATTGACTTCCAGAGTTAACAGAAGAGAGAGCCTGAGAGGAAGGTGGATAAGATTTTCTGATCCCGGGATCCACTTTTCTTAGCAGTGTGAGTAAATCTTGCTATCTAACACTAAGATATCGACTAGATGCACAAGATAATATGAAGAAAATTGTAAGTTTTGGTGGATATATGACGATATGTAATATAACGCCCAATGTGTTGTAACATCTTTCTCGACGTTTTATATGTTAATGAAGTTTGGACAAAAAAATAACAATACACTGGCTAGACTTGCGAGATAATATGAAGAAAATTGTATTTTTAATGAAGATGTTGATGATATGATATGTAATATAATTAGTGATGTCCCGAACAGTTCGCCGGAGAACTATTTGCGGCGATTTTCGCATGTTCGCGTCCGCCGCGAACGCCGAACACGTGGTCTTTTTGGTTCGCCCCCTATACTTTATCATTGAGGAAACTTTTATAATTTTTTTTGTGTAATCTATTCCTGCCTGCCAGCATGTGTGTGTGACAGGCTAACACCTAACAGCTTATATTGTGCTTATTTTCCCTACTCATACCTGGTGGTTTAACATACATTGAAAACAACCATTTTTTTCCTGTAATCTAATTTCAGTTGCCTGCCTGTGTCAGGCTCACCGCTTATATTGTGCTCAGTGACATAAAACAGCACTTTTTTGACTGTAATAGATTGAATAGCAATTGCCTGCCTACAGGCGTGTGTGTGAAGCCTATTGCATCTACTCTGCCAACTTTTGCGAGTGCACAGTGACACTCATATCTGGTGGCACCTTAGATTGCACGTGCAGTGCCCCAAATTTGAAGTGGGAGGAGCGATCAAGCATCTTTTTCCATCTCCCGCTTCCAAAAATCCATGCCATATACACGCCCCCTGATAGTGGACGAAACAGGGATTAAATCGATAGGAATAGTACTACTTAACAGTACACACCTTATAATAACGAAGACAGAGGCAACGCGTATAATCTTCCATGCTGTGCAGTGGAAGCCCCCAGACTCTGACCGGTGTATAATCTTCCATGCTGTGCAGTGGAAGCCCCCAGACTCTGACCTGTGTATAATCTTCCATGCTGGGCAGTGGAAGCCCCCAGACTCTGGGAGTCTGAAGAAGAGGAGTCAGAGGAGGAAGGTGGCTTTGAGGAGGTGGAAGACCAAACACAGCAGGCGTCCCAGGGGGCTTGTTGTCACATTTCAGGGACCCTTGGTGGCTGGGTGGAGGAAGAGACCTTTAATGACATCAGTGAGGACAAGGTACGGGACATGGCTAGCTTGGTATCCAACCTTGTGCAAATGGGGAGTTTGCGGTTGTGCAAAGGGACTGTTTGCGGTTGTTTGCGGTGCATTAAACGGGGAGATTGGTCTGTTACTGTGAAGCAGGTGTAACCTTTACACTACCTGATCGATACAACATCATACCTGATGTTTTAAAGCATGTTATTCCAAACAAATTAGGAATGTTAGGTGATTTATGCCCTTTATGGCTTAAAACCAGACTCTGCATCAACTTTTTAATTTTCTGTGGGAGTTTTGCCATGGATCCCCCTCCGGCATGCCACAGTCCAGGTGTTAGTCCCCTTGAAACAACTTTCCCATCACTATTGTGGCCAGAAAGAGTCCCTGTGGGTTGTGAAATTCGCCTGCCCATTGAAGTCTATGGCTTTTCTCCCAGTTCGCCCGTTCGCGAACATTTGATGGAATTTCTCGTCCGCTGTTCGCAAACTGAAAATTTGATGTTTGCGACATCACTAAATATAATGCCTAGTTGTTTTGTAATATTTTTGTCTTAAAATATAAAAAAAAAGAAAGCCAAATAATTGTCATGCACCTTGTAAAGAAGAAACAAAAAAATCAAACAACAATCACGTCAACGACAACTGTAGGATCCTTAATGGGACATCCAAAAACATAATTAAGAGTATCAATAAATCCTGGCCTATTTTAAGAGGAAGATAACCTCTTGAGAGATCTTCTTCCAAAAAATCCTGTGGTAACATTTAGAAGAAACTGTAATATGAAGAATTGAATCGCACCAAGTGACATCCATAAGAAAAGAAAGAAGTTAAACCATACTTTTCTACACAGAAGATCGGAGCAACAGAGAGCAAGGAACAGAGACTCAGTTGAATCAAAAAAGTTTAATAATTTAAGATATGCCATCTCATGAACACCACATATGTCGCAATAAGTAATAACTTGTCCATGTGGGCTATACTACGCAGGACGGACAAAGAGGAGTTTGAAATAAATATTCAGAGAGCCTATTTATAATACATTCAAAGGAACCTTAACCAATGGTTTTCAGCTCACACAAAGGAGAAACACCAGCAGAACATGAAAGGAGTGCAGGTACAGGCAAAAGACATGTAAAAAACGGACAGAAGGAGTAGAGATAGACTACTTACCCTCAGACGTGCACATACCAAGTGAATACACACCCGGGGGACAGGGTCGGTTTTAAATGTTTGGAGCCCCTGGGTAGTGAACTCTAAGGCGCACCTGTGCACATGTAGTGTGAACACATACACATTACACCCATCACACATAAACATCAAGTACATACATCACACACTTCACATCACATATCCATTACACACATACATAAATAAAAACACATTACATATTCATCATACACATAGATCAGAACACATCACATACACACAATACACATCAAACACACAAAAGTACACCACACACATACATACACACACACACATCCCACACATACACACACACAGCACATAAACCACATTCATACACACACCACATACATACATACACACACATCACACACACATGTACTGTATACCCACACAAATACACATCACACACACACATACTTTCACATAACATACATACACATCACACACACATGTACATTTATTTAGTTCACTGGAGGGCAGCTAGGCAGAATATAAAGTTACCTTTCTCTTGGACTCCCAGGAAACATGCTCCTAAAGCTCCTGCTCTTCATGGGCAGCAGTAGTGCTGCTGGAGAAAATGGGTGCTCATTCCCAGGCCTATGCCAAAGGTGCACTTCGCAAGGGCTGCAAGACTTTAAAAAAGTCTGGCAATGAGCACCGAAGGCGCTCATTGCTAGGCCCGCGATGAGCTCCAAAGGTTCTCATTGCGAGGCCAGCAAGACTTTGAAAAAGGCTGGCAATGAGCGCCAAAGGTGCTCATTTCCAGGCTTCCAATGAGCGTGAGGTCCGCACGACTTTGAAATGATGGGGGCCACAAAGGCGCTCATTGTAAAGCCTGCTAGACTTTGAAAAAGGCTGGCAATGAGCGCGGAATGTGCACATTGCCAAGCCCACGATGAGTGCCTTTGGCGCTCATCTCGAGGCCCACAAGACTTTGAAAAAGGAAGGCGCTCATTGCCAGGCACCCGATAAGCGCAAGGCACGCAACACTCTGAAAAAAATATTACTTTAATGGCCGTCTTTTTTATCAAGTCCGTAAATCGGAAGCCATCGGTACACCAACCAAAAGATGCCAATTACGTAAAAAAATAACTTACAATCTCACACACAGCACAGGACGAGAGGCAGGGAGCCTATGAGTGAGGTTGCAAGCTAATTTGAGGTTTAATTGTTGTTTTTAGGAGATCAAAAATTGGCTAAGCGAGGAATAAAATTGCAAGCATAATCCCATAATTGTTTTGAAAAAGGCTCAAAATTAGTCTGAAGGCCAAAAGACTTAGGGCCCTATTAAATTCCAGCCTCGTAAATAAGAGGCTTCTACTGAAACCCTATGTACTGCAAAGTTTCTCTAACTTACAATGCTATTACATTAGCCATGCTGCGAGCAACGTATGAGCTATGCAGCAGGGCCGTACGTATCAACACTGCGTAAATGTACATGAGGAGTGACAGTCTGCGATATGATATCGCAGGCTCCCACTCCTCATCAATTGCTGCGGGGGTCCTAAAAGGGACCTCCGCGACAGTCCCCCACATAAGCCCTGCCGTGGGGGGTACTCCAAATACCCCCCCGGCACCTAAAATTAACCCCCCCTCAATGCGGGGGTCCCAGTCGGGACCCCCGAAGTGTCCTCACATGAACACCTTGCTGCAGGGGTCCATAGGAACCCCCGCAGCCCCCACACATTAACCCCTTGCAGCGGGGGTCCCCGATCGGCACCGATCAGGCCTCGCTGCATTTAATACTCTTAAATTCCCCGCCGCGGCTCCTTAAAGGGTCCACGGCAAACTAATTGCCAATCCTGGCCGCGGCCGAAAAAATGAACCCCCCTCTATGCTGGGGGTCCCTATCGGGCCCTTCGAAGTGTCCCCACATTAACCCCTTGCAGGGGGGGTCCCCGATCTGCATAGATCAGGCCCCCTGCTGCATTTAAAACTTTTAAATTCCCTGCCGCGGCTCCTTAAAGGGCCCGCGGCACACTATTACGCAACCCCGGCCGAGGCACCTAAAAATAACCCCCCTCTATGCTGGGGGTCCCCATCGGGCCCCCCGAAGTGTCCCCATATAAACCCCCTGCAGCAGGGGTACCCGATCGGCACCGATCGTGACCCTGCTGCATTTCAATTTTAAATTTCCCGCCTCGCGGGTCCTTAAAGGACCGTAAAGGTCCTGAAAGGACTCACACTAAAAATATTAACCCCAGGCAACTATAATTAACCCTATAACTCATGGTGGTCAATCCAGACCCCCATAAGGCCTTAATTACCCCATTAACTCATGGTGGTCAATCCAGACCCCCATAAGGCTCTATTTAACCCCATCAGTCCCATAAGGGTATATTATTACCATTATGGGCCTGTTACAACCCAACATTAACCACATAAGTGCCATGACGGTCCTCAAGGACCATCATGACACTAACTACAAACACTACACTATAACCCCCAATAAACCATTTAATCTAAACTAACCCCCCTCTACACTAATTTATTAACACTTACACTACCTACCTACACTACCTACCCCCTAATAAACCTCCCCAACACTCTAATTACAAAAATAAAAAAAAACTACATTACAGAACACTAAAAAACCTACAGTACAGAACACAAAAAAACCTACCTTACAGAACACAAAAAAACCTACCTTACAGAAAACAAAAAAAACCTACATTACAGAAAACAGAAAAAAACCTACAGTACAGAAAAAAAAAAAAACCTACAGTACAGAAAACAAAAAAACCTACAGTACAGAAAACAAAAAAATACATTACAACCACACTCGCAGACCTTCCCGACGCTAATGAGCCTCCCGGAGTCCTTTCCGGGAGGAAATTGGCATTGGCGGCTTGTGATTGGGTGAAAAAGCTATCAGCCAATCAAAAGTCGTCAATGTATGAGCCAATCAGGATGCGCAGATGTCTTCTACCAATCACTCCGTGGGGGTGTATCCCATAGTGATTGGCTGAAGGCATCTGAGCCTTGTGATTGGTTCCCATAAAGATAGACAAGTGTTTTAGCCAATCAGGGTGGGATATTGGGGTGTATCCCATCCTGATTGGCTCACACATTGACGACTTTTGATTGGCTAAAATTGATAGACAGCTTTTTCAGCCAATCACAAGCCGCCATTGCCAATTTCCTTGCGGAAAGGACTCCGGGAGGCTCATTAGCGTCAAGGAGGTCTGCGAGTGCAGACCTCCGTTAGTTTTTTTTTAGAGCGCGGATGGTTCCGCGGCCCAGCCGGGGCTGAAGAGGAGAAGGCCGGGGACATCGCGGGGAGGTAAGTTAGATGTATATTTAGATGTTTATATGTTTATTTTATTTATTGTTTATATATTGTATTAATGTATAGTGTTTTTTTAACAGGGCCGCGCCGGAAGAGCTAAACAATGACGGGACATGCTGGAAAGGTGAGTATAATATTTAGAATGTATATAATGTTTATTTATTTCATGTTAATGTTTTGTACTAATTATTTTGTTTTGTTTTACCCCTAGGTTATTGATCTGAAGCAACATCTTAAAGGTAAGTGGTCTTAATTATTTTATTTTAGCTTAGAATTAGGGTCTGTGTAGTTAGGACTAAAATTATTGTATTTTAGCTTAGAATTAGGGTTTGTGTATGTAGTTAGGATTTATTGTATATTAGATAGATAGGGGGATGTATATGATATAGTTAGGATTTATTTGATATTAAATAGATTGTATGTTAGATGGGGGTATTTTATTTGGATTATATGTAATATATTATATGTAATATATTATATGTAATGTATGTAATGTAATGTATTGTATGTAATGTATTATGTGTAATATATTATATGTAATATATTATATGTAATGTATGTAATGTCATGTATTGTATGTAATGTATTATGTGTAATATATTATATGTAATATATTATATGTAATATATTATATGTAATGTATGTAATGTCATGTATTGTATGTAATTTATTATGTGTAATATATTATATGTAATATATTGTATGTAATATATTATATGTAATGTATGTAATGTCATGTATTGTATGTAATGTATTATGTGTAATATATTATATGTAATATATTATATGTAATGTATGTAATGTCATGTATTGTATGTAATGTATTATGTGTAATATATTATATGTCATATATTATATGTAATATATTATATGTAATGTATGTAATGTCATGTATTGTATTGTATGTAATGTATTATGTGTAATATATTATATGTAATATATTATATGTAATATATTATATGTAATGTATGTAATGTCATGTATTGTATGTAATGTATTATGTGTAATATATTATATGTAATATATTATATGTAATATATTATATGTAATGTATGTAATGTCATGTATTGTATGTAATGTATGTAATGTATTATATGTATGTATTGTATTATGTTTATCTGTCTTTCCTTTTCAGGTGTGTAATTTTTTTATTTTCTGTAGTGGGGAGTGGGGTTGTAATGTTTATTTTTGTTTTCTGTACTGTAGGTTTTTTTGTTTTCTGTACTGTAGGTTTTTTAGTGTTCTGTAAGGTAGGTTTTTTTGTGTTCTGTAAGGTAGGTTTTTTTGTGTTCTGTACTGTAGGTTTTTTAGTGTTCTGTAAGGTAGGTTTTTTTATTTTTTGTAATTAGAGTGTTGGGGAGGTTTATTAGGGGTTAGGTAGTGTAGGTAGATAGTGTAAGTGTTAATAGATTAGTGTAGAGGGCGGTTAGTTTAGATTAAATGGTTTATTGGGGGTTATAGTGTAGTGTTTGTAGTTAGTGTCATGATGGTCCTTGAGGACCGTCAAGGCACTGATGTGGTTAATGTTGGGTTGTAACAGGCCCATAATGGTAATAATATACCCTTATGGGACTGATGGGGTTAAATAGAGCCTTATGGGGGTCTGTATTGACCACCATGAGTTAATGGGTTAATTAAGGCCTTATGGGGGTCTGTTTTGACCACCATGAGTTAATGGGTTAATTAAGGCCTTATGGGGGTCTGTATTGACCACCATGAGTTAATGGGTTAATTAAGGCCTTATGGGGGTCTGTATTTACCACCATGAGTTAATGGGTTAATTAAGGCCTTATGGGGGTCTGTATTGACCACCATGAGTTAATGGGTTAATTAAGGCCTTATGGGGGTCTGTATTGACCACCATGAGTTAATGGGTTAATTAAGGCCTTATGAGGGTCTGTATTGACCACCATGAGTTAATGGGTTAATTAAGGCCTTATGGGGGTCTGTATTGACCACCAAGAGTTAATGGGTTAATTAAGGCCTTATGGGGGTCTGGATTGACCACCATGAGTTAATGGGGTAATTAAGGCCTTATGGGGGTCTGTATTGACCACCATGAGTTAATGGGGTAATTAAGGCCTTATGGGGGTCTGGATTGACCACAATGAGTTATAGGGTTAATTATAGTTGCCTGGGGTTAATATTTTTAGTGTGAGTCCTTTCAGGACCTTTACGGTCCTTTAAGGACCCGCGAGGCGGGAAATTTAAAATTGAATTGCAGCAGGGTCACGATCGGTGCCGATCGGGGCCCCCCCTGCAATGGGTTTATGTGGAGACACTTCGGGGGGCCCGATGGGGACCCCCAGCATAGAGGGGGGTTAATTTTAGGTGCCGGGGCCGGGATTGGATAATAGTGTGCCGCGGCTCCTTTAAGGAGCCGCGGCGGGGTATTTAAAAGTTTTAAATGCAGCGGGGGGCCTGATCTATGCCGATCGGGGCCCCCCCTGCAATGGGTTTATGTGGAGACACTTCGGGGGTCCCGATGGGGACCCCCAGCATAGAGGGGGGGTTAATTTTAGGTGCCGCGGCCGGGATTGGGTAATAGTGTGCCGCGGCCTCTTTAAGGAGCCGCGGCGGGGAATTTAAAAGTTTTAAATGCAGCGGGGGCCTGATCGGTGCCGATCGGGGACCCCCGCTGCAAGGGGTTAATGTGGGGGTGCTGCAGGGGTCCCGATAGAGACCCCTGCAGATTGGGGATGTGTATAGGGTGCAGGGGGGAGAAGGGAAGGGAGAGAGAGGGGCAAACAGACACAGGGGTCAGAGAGTGTGAGCGGCAGACGCACAAAAGTGGCGGGTTGAACGACGCCTGCAATAAGCGCTCATTGCAGGGCTCACAATAAGTGCGGAAGGCGCTCATCGCGAGGCCCGTAAAGTAGAGGGGGGAGAGGCTTGCAGTGAGCTCCAGAGGCACCCATTGCAGCGCTCAAAATGAGAGAAGAAGGTTTTCATTGCGATGTATGAAAGTGGCGTGTTGGTTTGAGGCCTGCAATGAGCGGCATAGCAGATAATTGTGGGGCTTGCGACGAGCGCCTTTGGCGCTCATTGCGAGGCCCGTAAAGTAGATGGTGGGAGATTTTCGCAATGAGCACCAAAGTTTGTGTAGGGCAAACAGCATTGCCAGACAGCATTGTGTGGCAAACAGCATTGCCAGCCTTCAAATTTTATTGCCGTCATTTTTGATGGGCAAGTCGCTAGTTATTTTTCTATTTCTTTCTATTACACTGATGTCGATAAGCCCTCTACTAAACATCTGGATCCTGCTGTTTTTCATATATGTAATATATATTTTTTATATGTTATATTTGTTAACATCATCTTGACATTGTTAACAATATTTTTTTAATTAGATTTATTTTGTAATATATGTTTCTTTTTATTTATTTGAGTTTGTTTATGATTTTTATGATTTATGGTCATTATTATATCTTATTTATTTTTGATTTAACTAGCACTAACATTTTAAGAATCTATGAGACCTATTCTATTAGAAGCTTGCATATTTGGCTGCAGGTGTTTTTTTTAAATACATGTTTAGATGTATTCTACTTAAGCCTCCCATCAAAAACCCTCCCTTTTTAAATAGCTTTTCTGGAGGCATGACCATATTATCTGACAATATTTACGTAAGCCGGGAATTTACTTCTTAGACACAGCCAATAATAAGTGAGACCTTCATTATGACATCAGGATAACTTGGAAGTCAGACTTAAACTGCAATTTGAGGTTAATAATTAATTAGTGCCAATAAGTAATATTTGCCAATCAGGCTCACAATCCAGCAATGTAGCAATCAATAAAAGGCATTTAAGCATCTGTTTTAGTCCATGTGCGTTCCATGATATGTATTAACACCTTAAGTCCCAGGATCCATATTACACAAAAATAACATAATTCTTTTTTTTTATTGCATATTTGTGGGTTTCAGACTGTTGAGCAATTATTTCAAATGTATTGATATGCTTTCCCATGCTTTTAAAGTACATTAGTGTGTTTTTAATTGCTGCTGCAGCTGTTTTGAGTGTTTGAAACAGCCCTATTCAGAACTCATAACATTTTTGACAGAATCATGATACATTTTATCAGACATTATTTGCGAACTAGAGCTATGGGTCTAATAGAATATTGATTTAGTGTAACTTTAATTATTTAGCACTCACAATGTTCAAGCTGTGCTAAAACCAATGGAGTTCTAAGCTATAATTTGCGGCTTTTGCTGGCCCATAGCAATTGTGGGTGGGTAACTTATAATCGGATTGCAAGTAGCTAATAGAATATGCACCAATATTAAGAGTGATTTTAAGTGTGTATAAATTCACTACGTGGACAATAAAATTGGGTCTTATATTTGTACTTTTGAACACTACATTTACTCCAGCTTGGTCATTGCAGTTTAATCTCCAGCAATATTCAGTACATGAAGGCATGATTTGAAATAAGAATGGTGAACACCATGGCATCCTATATGTTATTATAAGTGAACACCATGTCATCTTAGACCTTGCTACAATATAAGTGACCATATGACATTAAATGAAAAGAATGTACGAAGTCTCTAATAATATATATGATCTGAATGTATTTACATCTACAAGATCTATCATTGAAAAAGTTCACAAAGTGATGAAACATGTCTAATCAATATCAAACTATATATATTTTATTGTTGTTGTCAATCGTTTAATAGCACAATAAATTGCATATTGTTTTACCTCCACAAGTTCGTCCCAGATTTGATTACTTTATACAAAAGGTTTTATTACGATTGCATCAAAGAGAATATATTTGTAGAAATCACAGTGGCATAGTTACATACTATTGGCTATCAATACTAAGACACTCCACCCATACGTATATACCACACACCTGGAATCATATATATAACCCTACCAAGACACAAACAGTGATGGAAAAAGAGGGAGTACTTGTTCTTAAAATATTTCTTATTTTTGGATCTCCGTTATTGGACAAGGAGCACATTCTGTGCCAATTGGAAGATGGTATCACTGAGGAAGCCAGAGAGTATAGTGGAGAAACGCATTTGATCTACATTGTATGATAATATCTCCTATCACATATATAGTTGTCGTAATTATGATTTGTCAGTCACGCTATGTTAAAAGTTATGGGCTTATGAAAGTTACAGGTTTGACGGGGGCTGCAATGAATGACAATGGTGCTCATCGCAAGGCCCGTACGTGACTGTCTTGATGGAGCTGCAATGAGCACCAAAGGCCCTCATTGCCGGGCTCACAATGAGTGCTGTAATGTGCATTTAATACCTCATAACTTTAAGGTATATAAAGGTGAGATTCCACTCACATATTTAAGTTATCTTGTTCTTCCATCCATGTCCTTGGTAAACTGCATCAGAGATTGTGCGCTTTCTCTCCTTCCCTTTTGTGCTCTATTTACATATGCGGTACCAACAAGATCCAGCACAGTGAATCATTATATACCTAGATTTCTATGGAAAGGAGAGCCTGCTACCATACATACTAGTAGCATTCCTAAAGGAAACAATATCCTAAACCATTGAAACAACATCTTTTAGGCCAGGGACCCTCTCAGCTATACAGCCATTACACTGGGACCTAAGAAGATTGTAATAATAATAATGCATAGCATCTACTACAGTCATGTGGGGCAATTACACCACAGTAATTTTAATCAAATGAATACAAATCTCATCTAACAATAGTCCTCATAACATTAACCTATAGAAAGGTATTTACTTTTTTACATAGAATGGTAAATCCATTTGTGACATAAACAGACTGATTACCTCTTTGTAAAGGCCACCGCTTTTTCCTCCTATCTATTTATTGATTGTTTAGTAAGCTTTGGGACTTCAGCTAGTGAGCCTTTCAGTTAGGCGTACCTTCAAAGTCGTAGGACTGCTTTTCACACTATCACATTCTTACTGGATATTAGTTTTGAGGATTTGATTCAGGCTTACTAAGTTGGAAATTGACATTCAAGAAGCAAACTCATGATTCCAGAATATTACTGTTTTTAATAGCTGCATAATTGTAATAAACTTTGTAGTTTTAACTGATACTCCCAACCTTTCCTTTAAAAAAATCATTTATTTAACTAGAAGTCGGTGTAAGGCACCCGGGAAATCATGTTGACAATTAAAAATGTCATACTTCAACACTCCATATAATAGAAGTACCAGTACTATACATAGCACATACATCACGTCTTTAAGCTAAAAAAGGCTGAGGAGGAAAAAAAATCTAAAAAGTATGTATGTACAGTACAGTGGTATATACTGTAAATGTAACAATAAACCAATTTATCTGAGGTTTATCCACAAGCAGTGCAAACCATTTTGTATTTTTCATGAGAAATCACTTGCCATGACCATTAGTAATGAATTGGCATCAAACAAGGAATGCTTAGCTGTGACCACAGTAAGTTGGCTGAGAGTACTATCACCAAATTTATATGATATTATTTATCCACATGGATATCACATTCAGTATATATATTATCAGATTATAACTGATTGTTAGGATACCATGATGTACTTACCCATTAATACTGAGGGGGGGGGGGGCAAAGATCCGCAGCCATAATGTATTTTACTTACATCATATAAAGTATGTGTTCTCATGTTGATAATATGCTTAACTAACATATTAATTAATGCTGGCTTTGATTAACATGCCATTGCAAGTCCCAGGCCATATCTGCATTGGTATAAATTAAACTTAACATCAACCATGTGTTTTAATATATATTTATTTAATGGTATCTGAGATCATTCTGCTGGGCGGATGTAATTGATGGAACTGCTGATAGCCACTGGGTATTTATTTCACTTAAATTATTTGGTAGCACTGCTTGCAGATGAAGAGGATGCCTTCATGGATCTGAATTGCGTCAAATATCTAATCCAAAAAAGGTTAACACTGAAAAAATAGGCACTGTACCATCTCATCTCAACATGATTCATCAGTGACCATCAATTGGTGAAATGGTGTCCACAGAGAAGTGGATCGTGGACCATGTGATAGGGGGTAGCTATCTGCTTACAAAATATCAAAATCACATAGACCATGATCCTCTATTCTGTAACCAGGCTAGATTATGTTAACATTTGGAGCAATAGATTGTCACTGAGGAGTGCAGTTGAGAAGGACAAACCCTAGGTGCAGCACCTATCTCCTCCTTTACTTTGACATAGGGACCTCTGTAGTGGACCCAGACCTCCTGCCAGCTGAATTGAGAGAAGCATAGTATATGGTTAAAACAGTGTATGATCATTTGATTATTTTATATACAGATGGTGATTTGTATTATGAGCTTGGTTGTTATTGGCTCATAACAATAGAACTTGCTGCACATTGCATCATACTAACCAATCAGTGAGAATGTCTCAACAATAGTTGTTAACATGCTGTTGAGTGGCGTCCCCGTTTATGCTAGTACACTACACTGCACATCCATCCCTACATAGTCTGTATCTGCATACACTGCAGTACTTTCCTCCAGACCTGGGCCCTGGACCCTGGTCTATCAAAACCACCCCCCCCCCCCCGTAATAGTTGTGCGGGCAAGGATTGCAGTGAGGACAAATTCAATTGCTGTATGCTTGCCTCCAGCCTATTGTCCTCCTGGCTGTGTACAGGTATCCATAACTCCCAACTCTGACCCCAAGGCCTGTCCCTCCCCACCACTACCTCCTCAGGGATCAGGCCTTCCCCCATCTGACCCTGAACTAATGGTGCCTATGATTATGGACAAATGCCTCCCTCCCTCTACCTCACCTCTAAACCCGCCCCCCAGAACTCCCACTCCTAGCCCTCCCACCAAAAAATCCCTCTCCGAATAACTCTCCTTTCTTCCATCCTCTCCTCGCACTTACTCCCCAGGGACTCCTCTCTCTCTCCTCTCCTTGTCTCTTCCTCTTCTCGTCCAAATGTCTCCCCTCCTGTCATCACTCCTCCCTCCATCTCAAACTCCCAAAATAATAAGAATAAATCAAAAAGTGTATATGTAAACAAATTTTTATGTAAACAATGTATGTATTTTGTGTTTTTATTATATGTAATTATATAGGGTGGTGGTAGATGTTGTGCCCTAACTACAGTATATGTGAATCTATGTGCAGTACTACTATGTATACTGTATGTATGTATTATGCGTTATCATTATTTATGTGTCTGGTAAAATTAAGTGTGAAGTAAAGTTTTAGAGAATAGAAATCAATAAAATCAATAACAATGTCCTCTAAAAACACTACTCTATCCTTTAAAAACTCTATCCTTTTTTCGATAAATATCCCAAACCTCCAACCATAGACCTGTGTTGTAATTTGTGAAAATCATGAGAAATTCATGAAGCTCACAAATATATTATCTCTCCTATCAAACACTGTTCAGTTGGCTCCTATGGCTATGGCGCAGCAAGAAAATCTGTACTATTTTGTTGATTGGTGTTACTTTGCAAGCATCCGATAATCTAGCCCCTTCAATTATTGACGAGAGCTTGGTTTGGTTGGATCCATAATGTTGCAAGTGACATTGAATCTGTCTGTAGCGTTAGAGAAAAAAGCTCCCACAGCCAATTTTACGTAGCAAAACAATTGGTTTTGCTCGAATAGAGTAGGGCTTTTAGTTTTCTTTCTTTTAGGGATATTCTTCAGGCATGCTTTCTAAAATGTCTAGTCCTTTAAATATATTCTTAACTCCACTGTATATTGACATAAGTTATTATTTATTTCATATCTGCTTGTTGTGAGAATTTTCCCTATTTTCCTCTGTTAAATTCTGAACATTGCAATAGTTAACCATAACACATTTTCAAAAATCATATCATGTGCATTCAATAAAAAAAATTACAAAAAGGAAACTAATTGCTTTCTACAACAATTCTTAAATCTGTTTCCTCTATAAATTTCCATTCCATGTTGTTTATATAATTTTAGTTTACTTTACATCTATACACCATGCATGTCTGACTGAATCCACAACATAGAAGTAGCTATTGTTCACCTAGTCAAAGTGCCCATTTGTGAATAACCAAACACTTTTCAACAGTACTTAAGATAGCTCTGCGGGAAAAACATCCTTAAATTCATGCTATAAATTATGCTTTTATGTGAACTAAACAAAAAATAAAATGCATATAACACATGTTTTAGTCTTTACGCTGAAGTTTTTCGTTAGTAAGCAGATACTTCAAGCAATTACACTTTTTATAGGAAGATGAAAATATCAGAGATATTGTGCTCCTCTATTATGGTCAATTTATTAGCTTTAGCTTATTATTTTATCTACATTACCATTTTTATCCATATATTTATTCTCTTTGTTTTTTTATTTGTTTTGATGTACAGTTTTAGAAGTGACTGCACCATCATATTCATTTTGACTTTCTGATCTATCCTATTTTTGAATAACATAGAATACACTATGACATGATAACAAATATCTAACCACAGTATTTCAGCAACATAGTCTTGGCTACCACTGTATGTTGAAATATCTTGCATCATCAAGCCATAATTGAAAATTTTAGCTTTTCAGGAATGTGATACCTCTAATTCTAATCAGAAGTATGAGCAATTCAAATAATAATTATGTGATAAAATCCTCAGTAATTTCCCCAGGATACAGACTAGAGATAGGAATACAAGTGGACCAATGCCATATTTCACTGCAGGAATGCTGTCTTACAGAAATATATTGGATCAGCAAGTGAACACATGTCCTTGTTGTCTTGAGACCATGGTAATGGAGACAGTATAGTTTTGCAACTCCAGCAGAAATGACTTAAAGCTTTCTTGATATTATTTCTTTAATGTATGCATACTTTGTTCCCTTTGGTTCTACATGCACTCAGAACATTCAGTTTGTGCTGAAAATTTTACAAAAGTTTACTCAGAAATCGCTGCTCCTCCTCAACCCCCTCCTCAACCCCCCATCCTCAACCCCCCTCCTCAACCTCCCTCCTCATCCTCAACCTCCCACCTCATCCTCAACCTCCCTCCTCATTCTCAACCCCCTCCTCATCCTCAACCCCCTCCTCATCCTCAACCCCCTCCTCAACCTCCCTCCTCAACCCCCCATCCTCATCCTCCTTCCTCAACACCCCAATCCTTAACCCCCTCCTCAACCCCCCTCCTCAACCTCAACCCCCTCAACCTCCCTCCTCATCCTCAACCTCCCTCCTCATCCTCAACCCCCCCATACTCATCCTCCTTCCTCAACCCCCTCCTCAACCTCAACCCCCTCCTCAACCCCCCCATCCTCATCCTCCTTCCTCAACCCCCCTATCCTAAACCCCCCTATCCTCAACCCCCCTCCTCAACCCCCCTCCTCAACCTCCCTCCTCAACCTCAACCCCCTCCTCAACCTCCCTCCTCATCCTCCCTCCTCAACCCCCTCCTCAACCTCCCTCCACAAACCCCCTCAACCCCCCATCCTCATCCTCCTTCCTCAACCCCCCTATCCTCAACCCCCCTCCTCAACCTCAACCCCCCTCCTCAACCTCAACCTCCCTCCTCATCCTCAACCCCCCTCCTCATCCTCAACCCCCTCCTCAAACTCCCTCCTCTACCTCCCTCCTCCACCTAAACCCCCCTCCTCAATCTAAACCCCTCTAAATACCTCCCCCTCTCCCCTCACGTACCTGCTTTTGCTCTTGCCTCCGCTCCTTCTTGACCCGGCGCGCATGTGACGTCACATGTGACATCACGCCATTAGCATATACCAGGTGCCGGCACCCGGTACATGCTAATGGCGTGGCGCGCATGAGACGTCACATGCGCCCGGGTCAAGAAGTAGCGGAGGCCGGAGCAAAAGCAGGTAAGTGAGGGGAAAGGGAGAGGGGTAGGTATTTAGGGGGATTTAGGTTGAGGAGGGAAGTTGAGGAGGGGGTTGAGGATGAGGAGGGAGGTTGAGGATGAGGAGGTTGAGGATGGGGGGCTTGAGGATGAGGAGGGAGGTTGAGGATGAGGAGGGAGGTTGAGGAGGGGGTTGAGGTTGAGGAGGGGGTTGAGGCGTCACACCATTAGCATATACCGGGTGCCGGCACCCGGTATATGCTTATGGCGTGGCGCGCATGTGATGTTTCAAGAAGGAGCGGAGGCCGGAGCAGAAGCAGGTAAGTGAGGGGAAAGGGGGAGGTATTTAGGGGGGTTTAGGTTGAGGAGGGGGTGTTTAGAATGAGAAGGGGGGTTTAGAATGAGGAGGGGGGTTTAGAATGAGGAGGTGGGGTTTAGAATGAGGAGGGGGGGTTGAGGATGAGGAGGGGAGAGGGAAAGAGACACGGATATAACGCGCACATCGGCATATAACACGCACACATCATTTTCCCCCTATTTTCAGGAAGAAAAAGTGTGTGTTATACGCCGATAAATACGGTAACTGCTATCCTCTTCCACTAATAAAGGAGCTGTCCAACCAGCTTGATTAAGCTGGATCTAAGGAGTAACTATAACTTAATTTGAATCCAAAAAAGAGATGAGTTGAAGAGGACATTCAGTGTGAATTTAGGGTGACTCCCTTTGGCTTGTGTAATGTTTAGTCTTTTTTCCACCTATTTATTAACTAAATATTTTATGATGTATTTAATACTGATAGATGCTCCTTGCACCATTAGGAATACAACTGTAAGGTATTTCAAAGAACCCATGGGTAAAATATCTATTGGGCCATAGTGGTCTATAGTGACCCATCACATATATAGTTGTGAGCAGGCGAGCCAGCCTGAGCCGGGCTATATATGTGATGGGTCACTATAGACCACTATGGCCCAATAGATATTTTACCCATGGGGTTCTTTGAAATACATTACAGTTGTATCCCTAATGGCGCAAAGAGCATATATCAGTATTAAATACATCATAAAATATTTCGTTAATAAGCGAAGCGAGGGCCTCAGTTGCTGGCATGCCAGCAGTTGCCAGCAACTGCGACCCTCGCAAACTTTACGTTGTAACGCAAACAACACGACACACCAACTTCGACCCTCACAAACTTTACGTCGCAATTCAAACAACATACGAGACACGTTACCACTCATTACGACCTCGGAAAAATCGTCCACAACTCGCGAACATGAAAAACACAATAAATACACACAGCACATACATAAAAAGCTTACCTACAGCAAGAGGGACCATCCAGGACCTCAAAAAAGCAACTGACATCTTCATTTAACTCAAAATAAAAGAGTTTAAACACTAAAAAATTCTCTAAGCAAGAGAAAAAATGGCCGCCGAACAAAACGAAAACGAGGCTACAGCACTCTAAACACGCAAAACACCACAAGAAACTTGCAAAACACCACAAAAGAACTTCGGATCCTCCGCTAAGACGCCTACCACTCATTACCCGCCATTTTACGACAATGCAGAAGTACACAACTAGGCTAACGGTTTGGTCTCGCGCACGCACACTATTACACTGCACACATTCATCACGCTTACACAGCAGCTCAACACCACTAATGCTGCAGCATCATGAAAACAGATTCGCAGCTCTTCAACACAATGCTTCAAAATACGTAAAGTATATTCATTTATTAATGTATTATATATTTCATTATTATACACCAAACAGCATTAGCTACCTTACAATTTCATTGCCATAATTTTTTGACGGGCAATTCTCTAGTAGTAGATAATGATAAGGCCGTTGGGGCTGTAGGGACATTCACGGAGCAGGGCACAGGCAGAGGGTTTATTAACCACCATCCAATGTTTTTATTATTTAACACTTTCCTTGGCATGGGGGTGTTTATATATAGATATGGAGATATGGAGAAAAATGTTATGGGTAGTATATTGTGTTCACATTAGTTAGTGAGTAGCATTAAGTTACATTGCTATGGAGACTACTAAGTTTCAGTTTGAGACTCGGAATATCCTACATGTTAACATAAGGCATGCTGCAAACCCATGTTAGAGAGCTAAGGGCAATACCCCCTGTAAATCAGTACATTTTACTTTATTTCCCATGGGAACCACGTAATTGACCCCCTATTTTTGGTGTCATTAATTGTGGAATGATCAAATTCTCTGTTATCTCTGTTATCACCACCACAATTGCAGCCATTTCATAAATAATACTGCTGATGCAATGGTTTTAATTATGTCTTTGGAGCCATAGGTTATATTGAGCTTGATCACAAACTGTTGGATCATGTGTGTAATATAGATGATGAACTGAGTGTAACATCTTGATGTTAAGAACATGTTCTAATGGATGCAAATTTAAAGTATGATAAATTCAACAAAGCAGATTAACAAAGCATTGACAACTCCAACTAAAATATACCTGCATGCTTTGCCCATTATCTGCCTACTAAAAAAGTAAGTTTTGCAAAACACATACCCTAACACAACTGTGTTTTAATTTTAAAAAAATGCTTCCATGGTTTATTTAAAAAAGTACAGTCAGCAACTATAATGTATTATTCATGTGCTCATGCTTACACTGATTAATTTAAACACTTGATATTGATTATTTTTTTTACATAAATTATTGTTTAATTGCTGAAATAGACACTTACTGCTGAATATTTGTGTTGAACACAAATATTACACAGCAACCTAGAAAAAGAAATAAACACAGAAAGAAAGCAAATAAGGTGGAGAAAGTTATTTAATCCTTCAGGCAGTATTCCTCAACCCTTTATCATACCTCCCTACCCCAAAATCCATAAGAAAATACCTTATGAAATCGGAAAATGATGAGTCATTACACTGAAAATGTGTTTCTCCAATTGCATGCAGAGTAGATGAAACTGTTAACATATTGCTTTTTATAAGAGAAAGCCATTGAGCAAGACTGCTTTCAGCAACTCTTAGAGCATAAGAGAAAATTGTATTCACAATATATGCAGATCTATGGGCTGCGACTGTGATGCTGGAGTTATGGATGATGATGCTGGAGGGTTTTCACTCTTATAACCTTCTACCATAATTACATATAAGACTCTTCTATACTGTACATCTAAAAATCAACTTTGTTCCACAAGGTTCTCTACAGCCATTAAAAAGGTAAATACTAACTAAAAACATCTGTAATATGGTGCCACTTGCTCCACCTGTTCTACTTTACAATGAGTTCTTAGTAAATCACAGCAAAATATATTATCATATATGAGTTGTGAGGGACATGGGATGTCAGTAATGACAGGTGTAGTAATAATTGCATGAATGCTGGGTGGGTTATGCAAGCTTTCTGAGAATGTGAAAAGCTCTTCATTAATCTGGAAGACCTTCTCAGTTTTCTGCTGCCATCTTGCACAACTACTTCATGCTTCTTAAAAAAACACTCTACTAGAAGGAGTCTATTCAATTTACTTTTTAAATAATTCCATGGATAGCTCCAACGATTGATGACTTCATTGATCAACCTGCTGTTACTAATGGCTTTTGTGTGCTCCAGTTTACAAAAAAATAATATAAGCTTCTTCAGTCTGTGGGAGAAGTACCCTTTGATACTCTTTTAAATGCACATTTTTTATAAATATATTTATTCTAAATACACGCCCGCTGCAAATTCATGCTTACTATAAAACATAGATTAATTTATAATGTAGTAATACAATAAATCAAATTTTATTAGTAATATGTGAGTTCATTTTTCTATTTAAAAAAATAAAGTAAATTATTTTTATTATTTTTTTAAATGCTTTCAGGAATATTGTTGTAGCAGGATTTATTTACTGTATCAGCTGGCTTATGAGTTTTTGATTCTACTTTTACAGAAGTTGTGATTCTTGATAATAGCAGTAGTACAATCATTAATTTAGTTCCTTTAGATACAATTTATATGGAATATACCATTTTGGTATCTTCTGATCTCTTTCCACTGGTGGGAGGAGACTCTGCATGCAGAGTAATCTTCTATCAGCATAATGGAAATCTTGCAGCTGAAATGTCAGTGCTTTCAATAGGACTAATGTAAACCTCATAGAAATAGAAAAAATTGCATACAAAAGTATAACATTTAAAGGTTGTATTTTTTTTCCTTTTAAAAAAAAATGCAGCACACACCCATGTGTACTTATTCAAAAGGCCATAACTAAACATAACTATATTGACAAAGTTTTTACAATTAACATTCTAATTAATTCTCTCATTATATCTCAAATCCTGCAACTCACTCCTTGCTGCCCCCCCCCCCATCAGCAATTATCCCCACTGCAATCTATAAGGAAAGCATCTGCTAGACTCACCTACAACACCCAACATTCAGTGTCTTCAGTACCCCTCTGTCAGTCACTCCACTGGCTCCCCATAACCTCCAGAATAACATTTAAAATCATGACACTAACATATAAAGCCCTCAATAATGAAGCCCCCCTTATTTCTCTGCTCTCATCTCACAATACTCCCCCACCCTCCCCCTCCTTTCTGCTAATGACTCTCTTCTTTCCTCCTCTCTTAACATCTCACTCATTCCCGCCTTCAGAACTTTTCTTGTTTTGCCCCAATAATTTTGAACTCCTTATCCCGCTCCACTTGACTTTCCTCCAGTATCAAGTCCTTCGAAATCTCACAAAAAACACTTATATTTAAGTAAGCTTATTACCTTCATACTTAATATGCCCACTTTCCAAATCCATTATTTTAAGTTTGCACATTTTTTATTGTATATGAAGCTTGAAAAAGTACTCTATATTCAAGATTCTAAGCTCAAAACAGGGCTCTCTTTTAAATTAATTGTTTTTATCTTCTGTTTGTCCTATGTATGGTTCTTCAGAATATGTTGGTGCATTATAAATATTAGATAATTATTATAATAATTATTATACCAATAATTTTTCCAAGCTCTATGCTCTCTAATTAGATCATTTTTGACACACAAAAAAAAAAAGTTATCATGCATTTACCGGGCAACTGTAGCTTGAGAAAAAATGGCACATATTTATGAAATTTGTAACAACCATAGAGCAATTTACAGTGGTGTAAGCCATTTGCATAAAAAAAAAATATTTAGTTAAAATCTTAATTTTAGCACACTATGCTTGTACTTGAGTGCTTTCTAGTCATATGTTCGCAACACTTCCTATGAACTTGGAACCTGAGCAAGCATGTTCTTCTATTTTTTCTACTGAGGAGCATTGGAGTGGGAGCAAGGAGTATTTTGGTGCATAAGACAAAAACATTTTTAGTATTTCACACATTGACTTTCCCCGTCTTCCACACATGTTCACAAGTTCTGCTTGCCTTTCTCTGTGTCCACCATTCATGGTAATACTAGATGATTTTTTTTTTTTTTTTGGTTCCTATCTGCTGTCAAATCATTGTTTCTGTTTTACATGCCATAAACCGGTACAATTACAGTCATGTTAGCTTCTATCCACTATGCAGAATCTGCTAAAATATTTAATTATTGACAATGCTTTAATGTGCATGGTTTACAAAACTACTGATGTGGTTAGTTGTGGTTAGTTATATAATTTACAAACATGTGTTTTTGTCTAAACCTGCAATGGTCCATTAAGTCCAAAGCAAAACTAGTGATTCCAAAACCTCTCCTCAAGGACCCTAGACAGATGAGGATTTAGGTTCAACTGCCTGAATATACACAAGACAATTAGAGGCTCCAAAGCCTTTTGAATGTGAATTGCATCACCTGTCTTCACACAGTGTTAAACCTCTATCAAGATACGTCTGTAACTCCTCAAGGTTTGAGAATTCTACACTATACACACCGCCACACATTATCTTAATAATAGTCATACAAAGAAGTGCATGTGCATGTGTATTGTGAAAGACACCTCTCAGAACATAAAATTAAACTGCATGCAGTTTATAAGCTTACTGAAGAAATGGGGCTGTGATGCTAACCCTAAATATATTGAGTGATATTGTGAGGAATTGACTCTGTTGGGTTTTGAACCCTGGTCCCCAGGCTGCTGAGCCTCTTCCCTACCACTGCACCAGCCTGCCTTTGTGAATTTCATTGAGATCTGATAACCTTGACTCTGCTAGCAATAGTATCAGTGCAAGTCTCTTCCGCTGTGTCTGGTCAGGTGTCTGGTTCTTGGCCTATATAAGGCACTTCCTGTCAAATGTACCTTGCCAGATTATTGTGTGGTTCCTGATCACTTCAATAAAGCTTGTTCCTGTTTAACCTACAACTTGCTGAATTGGATTATTGCTGACCTAGGCTGCTGGTCTCCAAAACCTTGTGATTCCTATATCATTACAGCTATATTGGAATGTTCAAGTCAGCAAGAATATGCTTAAGTCCTGACCTGTCTGTGGTCTTTGAGGACTGTGATCTAACATATTTCAAACCTGATTAGGTATGTTATATGATATGTAGAGGAAATTATATAAAGGAACCATCAGATTGTAAGTCTGCGAGTTTCAATCCTGCGCAGTGCTTTAGGGAAAGCGCTATGGACACTGGATTCCAAGCTCAAAGACAGGGCCATACACTCTTTGCAATGTATGAATCTTTAACTTGTCATTGCCTGTAACTTAACTTATGTATAGCGCTACGGAATATGTTGGCGCGTTACAAATAAACGATAATAATAATAATAATAATAATAAGATTGAGGCTTGAAAATAATTTGAGAAACAAATTTACATTTTTAAAATTGATTATAAATTCACTTAGTAATAAAAATGTTAACTGTTGCTGTCTGACCCTGCAGGGGAGAAGTGACAATGCTTTGCAAGTGATGGAAAAAATCTTGCTCTGAAATTGTATAGTAGGGGAATAAGTGACTGTGACTGTAAATATACTGCAGAGCCCAAGGTTTTGTTATACCCACCTGTTACAGTTTATAGTTATTACAAAGATATAGAGGACATGAACCACATACCATCTAGTACTGCAATCAAATGTTCCAGCATTGAAGTATGTATCCACATGACTAAGAGTTAGTGACTAATACTAACAGCAGGTTACAATTCCTCAGTAGCTGAAGACTAAATATATATCCATCAGTTTTAGGTAAATACTATGCAATCCCTAAATAAAATGTGTTTAAATCCATATATGCAACTGAAAAGGAAAACTCTTTCCTAAATGTCTTTCAAGCCCCTGCCTGATAAGATTGGCTTCATACTTATTTTAAATCCCATAAATATATGTTACCAGATATAGTGCCCTATTCTATTTGAACTAAGTAAACTATTGAAAAACAGAAATATTGCTGCAAGAGATTTCTGCAGCAATGTTATGTTTATTCAATGCTCCACACAAGTAATATTACAGTCATAC
This sequence comes from Discoglossus pictus, assembly GCA_027410445.1. NCBI lineage: Eukaryota > Metazoa > Chordata > Amphibia > Anura > Alytidae > Discoglossus > Discoglossus pictus. The sequence continues at coordinate 338,904,725 of CM050163.1, read as the reverse complement.
ACAGCGACATCTTGTAAACAGAAGCCTTGAAGTAAAGTTACAAGGCTGAGGTTTTGCGGGAAAGGCTGTGCTCAGTAATTAACCACACTGAAACTAATAAGAATCCTGGGGATTCCCTACATTCATACACAAGGTGGAAGGAGTCCCCGGCTTCCCCACTCCTATTTTAGAAGAATGAGTTATGATAGATCCTGAAGGAAGATTTATTTTATGGGTTGATAAGATCAATAATGAGAAACTAACGTTAATAAATATATACGCCCCCAAATAAGAAACAAAATAGCTTTTTAAATCACATGTTAAGAATAATGAGGAAATATGTCAAATGGTCTCTTATAATCTGCAGAGATTTTAATATGACAGTAAATCCAGATATGGATAGAAAATCAGCAAGAGAGCCAAAGAGTCAAGCTAGAACCAAAAGGAATTCTGAATTAAGAAGAATCAAGGAAAATCTTATTAAGAGAAGAAATAAATATTTTTTTTAAATCTATGAACATTCTGTCTCTTCCAAAAGCATATTATGGAATGCACAAAAAGCATTCACAAGAAGTATTCTCATTAAATGGAAAACACAAATTAGAAAACAAAGAGTTTAAGCTATATATCCAATTAAGTAAACTTGAAAACATAAACATATCAAAACCTAATGACAATACAAGGCCAGTAATCAGGAAAATTCAGGTGTAGATAAAAAAAGATTAATCAGAATTTATCAGACAGTCTTTTGCAGCAGATATTATACCATTATGGTAACAAAGTGGGTAAATTATTAGCAAATATAATTAGAAATAAAATTTAAAGGAAAAGGATTGAAGCTTTACGGTTTAAAAAATAATTAATCACAAGACCATCAGATAAAGCCAAAGCTTTTGCTAACTTCTTTCAAAATTTGTATAATCTGGAACAAGACTCATACTTTATAGAAATTCAAAACTTCTTGAATCAAATTAAACTACCAAAAATAGATTTAGAATTAGAAATCATATATAAAAGTTGTTGTTGAGTTGCGATGTTGGTCACATAATGTTAAAAGTTGCGAACTTGCACATGCTGTAAGCATGACTTTGGCTGCAATGAGCGCCAAAGGCGCAAATTGCGAGGCTTGCAGGTCTTAGGCTGCAATGGGCGTGGAAGGCGCTCATTGGAAGGCTCGCGATGAGCATTGCATGCGCTCGTAGCGATGCCCGCAGGATGTAGGCTGCAATGATGAAAAAAATATGAATTTATCGGCCGCTAATTTCTTAAGTGCGTAGCTCGAAAGACCGCCAACAAAAAGAAAAAGAAACTACAAAATAAATTAAAAACCTCACACACAGCTCCGGGACAACGCCAGGGAGCCTGTGAGTGAGGTTGCAAGCTCATTTCAGAACTATTTACCGATTTTAGAAGATTGAAAAATGGGCAAAGCAAGGAAAAAAATGGTGGCTGAAAAAACGTAACTGTTTGCAAAAAGAACAAAACGAGGCTGAAGTGCGTAACACTGACGATACTTGCGAAGCACGCAATACTTTAAAAATAACCAACAGCGCTCATCGCGAGGCACGCAAGATTTACACAGGGACAGAGAGCAGAAAGACACAGGGGAGGGAATGGGGGAGACGGTGGAAGGAGACACAGGGGTGGGAAATAAGGGGGGGGGGACCGGCCAGGAATAGGGGGAAACAGACGCAGGAATCAGAGAGTAGGTAGAGACTCACGATGAGCGCCGAAGGTGCTCATTGCGAGGCATGAAAGTGGAGGGTTGCCCAAGGCCTGCAATGAGCAGTGTTGTGTGGAAAACAGCATCATTTTTAATGGGCAAGTCGCTAGTTTTAAATAAACCCATTACTGCAGAAAAAATTTCAATATCAATAAAAAGTTTCAAATCTTAAACAGCCCCAGGGCCAGATGGCTTTAGCAATCAATTTTAGTAGATCTGCCAGCCAGTGATAGTCAAATACTTGAAAGATCTTTTCAGTGAAATCAAAGAAGAAGGGAAGGCTCCTGAGGATATGTTAGTTGCAACTATTGTTACTATTCCAAAACAAAAACAGGACATATTGGAATGTTGTAGATATAGGCCTATTTCCTTATTAAATACGGATGTTAAATTATACGCTAGAATTTTATCTTTAAGATTAAGACCTGTGATATCCAAATTAATTTCCAAGTACCGAACCATATTCATTCCAGGTAGGCAGGGATCTGACAATACAAGGAACTTAGTAAATCTAATTTCCTACACTAAATCAAAAAATATTCCCACCCTATTCCTTTTGCTAGATGCAGAAAAAGCATTTGATTAGGTAGGGTGGGAATATATGCAATTAGCCCTGGCTAAGTTCGGTTCTGAAGATTCTGGCAGCCACGCCATTGGTGCATTATATTCAGTCCTAACAGCCTCGGTATTCGTTTTAGGATTTAGATCTAGGACCTTTAAGATTGGAAATGGAATGAGGCAAGGATGTCCTCTCTCTCCAATTTTGTTTTCGTTAATGATAGAACCATTAGCAGAGGCTATAAGGGCTCCACCGGACATAAAAGAACACAAAACAGCACAATTGCCAGACAATAAAGTCCTTACTTTAATAACCCAATAGAGTAATTGACTCATTCACAAGAACTTATTGGCAACTATAGTGCAATATCTAATTATAAGCTAAATATAAAAAGAAGCTTTGACAGTTAATTTGTCACCATAAGGAAAAAAGGAGTTGAAAAAAAAAATATCCCTTTAGATGGCATGTCAACGGGAGTACACACTTGGGGATAGAAATCTTATATGTCTTGAAACCATATCTGTTTGGATTTTAGTCACTAAAATAGCTTTGTTGCCATGGTTTAATTATCTATTAGGCTGCATTCCAATCATTATTCCATTGCATTGAATTGAACAGTTCAGACCATAATAGAGAGATTCATACATAGTGGTAAACATGTAATACTTAAAAAGTTTATTATGACTAGGCAGTTCTATAAAGGAGGTTTAGCCTATGCAATATTAAAGAACTACCACAAACACCACAATGCTGTCACATATAATAAAATGGCTGGACACAATCAATGTAGACTCGTGGTCTTACATTGAAAACAAAATGTTGCCAGAATCTAAAACAACTAATTTTCTTTAACAGCTTTTACAAGAACGACATAGAAGCAGTGGCCTATATTACTACGAAAGGCTTTAACTTTTGACAGACACTCAATACAAAATGTAACTTAATGCCCTACCCAGGTGCAATTTTACCATTGGCTTCACTATCTGAACATTTTAATGCTCCTCTTCTGATGGAATGGACCAATAGTGGTATTGGCATGTTTAAAGATTTATATATTGAGGGAAATCTGGCATCCTTTGAACAAATTAGGGATACCTTTTGCGTATCTAAACATGGCTGACTAGCTTATATGGAGCTTAAACATGCCTTATCAGCCTATAAATTAAGGGCCCTATTAAATTCCAGCCTCGTAAATAAGAGGCTTCTACTGAAACCCTATGTACTGCAAAGTTTCTCTAACTTACAATGCTATTACATTAGCCATGCTGCGAGCAACGTATGAGCTATGCAGCAGGGCCGTACGTATCAACACTGCGTAAATGTACATGAGGAGTGACAGTCTGCGATATGATATCGCAGGCTCCCACTCCTCATCAATTGCTGCGGGGGTCCTAAACGGGACCTCCGCCGCAGTCCCCCACATAAGCCCTGCCGTGGGTGGTACTCCAACTACCCACCCGGCACCTAAAATTAACCCCCCCCCTCTATGCGGGGGTTCCCATCGGGACCCCTGAAGTGTCCTCACATTAACACCTTGCTGCAGGGGTCCATAGGGACCCCCGCAGCCCCCACACATTAACCCCTTGCAGCGGGGGTCCCCAATCTGCAGCGATCAGGCCCCCGCTGCATTTAATACTTTTAAATTCCCTGCCTCAGCTCCTTAAAGGGCCCGCGGCACACTACTACGCAACCCCAGCCGCGGCACCTAAAATTAACCCCCCTTTATGCTGGGGTCCCCATCGGGACCCCCCAAGTGTCCCCACATTAACCCCTTGCTGCAGGGGTCCATAGGGACCCGCACAGCCCCCCCACATTAACCCCTTGCAGCGGGGGCGCCCGATCGGCACCGATCGTGACCCTGCTGCATTTCAATTTAAAATTTCCCGCTTTGCAGGTCCTTAAAGGACCGTAAAGGTCCTGAAAGGACTCGCACTAAAAATATTAACCCCAGGCAACTATAATTAAACCTATAACTCATGAAGGTCAATACACACCCCCATAAGGCCTTAATTAACCCTATAACTCATGGTGGTCAAAACAGACCCCCATAAGGCCTTAATTAACCCTATAACTCATGGTGGTCAATACAGACCCCCATAAGGCCTTAATTAACCCCGTCACTCATGGTGGTCAATACAGACCCCCATAAGGCCTTATTTAACCCCGTCACTCATGAAGGTCAATACAGACCCCCATAAGGCCTTAATTAACCCTATAACTCATGGTGGTAAATACAGACCCCCATAAGCACTTAATTAACCCCGTCACTCATGAAGGTCAATACAGACCCCCATAAGCCTCTATTTAACCCCATCAGTCCCATAAGGGTATATTATGACCATTATGGGCTTGTTACAACCCAGAATTAACCACATAAGTGCCATGACTGTCCTCAGTGACCCTCATGACACTAACTACAAACACTACACTATAACCCCTAATAAACCATTTAATCTAAACTACCCCCCCTCTACACTAATTTATTAACTCTTACACTACCTACCTACACTACCTACCCCCTAATAAACCTCCCCACCACTCTAATTACAAAAAATAAAAAAAACTACCTTACAAAAAATAAAAAAAACTACCTTACAGACAAAAAAAACTACAGTACAGAAAGTAAAAAAACTAAAGTACAGAAGAAAAAAAACCTACAGTACAGAAAAAAAACAAATACATTACAACCCCCCCACCACTACAGAAAATAACAAAATTACACACCTGAAAAGGAAAGACAGATATACACAATACAATACATACATACATATAATACATTACATAATTACATATAATATATTACATATAATACATTACTAACAATACTTTACATACAATACATTACATGAAAAGGAAAGACAGATATACACAATACATACATACATATAATACATTACATACATTACATATAATACATTACATACATTACATATAATATATTACTTATAATACATTACATACAATGCATTACATACAATACATTACATATAATATATTACATATAATATATTACATATAATACATTACATACAATACATTACATTACATATATTACATATAATATATTACATATAATATATTACATATAATACATTACATACATTACATTACATTACATATATTACATATAATATATTACATATAATATAATACAAATCAAATACCCCCTATCTATCTAACATACAATCTATTTAATATAAAATAAATCCTAACTATATCAAATACATCCCCCTATCTATCTAATATACAATAAATCCTAACTACATACACAGACCCTAATTCTAAGCTAAAATAAAATAATTACAGTCCTAACTACACAGACCCTAATTCTAAGCTAAAATAAAATAATTAAGACCACTTACCTTTAATATGTTGCTTCAGATCACTAACCTAGGGGTAAAACAAAACAAAATAATTAGTACAAAACATTAACATGAAATAAATAAAGATTATATACATTCTAAATATTCTACTCACCTTTCCAGCATGTTCCGTCATTGTTCAGCCAAAGTGCTACAGTTTAACGTAACGGCTCGCATCGCTACGCAAGGCTCGCTTGCAATGAGCGCCTGCGGCGTTCATTGCCAAAGTGCTACAGTTTAACAGCTCGCCTCGCTGCGTGAGGCTCGCCTACAATGAGCGCCTGCGGCGCTCATTGCCAAAGTGCTTCCAAAGTGAAAAAGGGGTTCCAAAGTGCTTCCTGTGGCGCTCATCGCAAAGTCGTACGATCGGCAAAGTGGTACGGGCGCTCATTGCTGTCGTACGCACTACCCAACACAGCGTGACAACGATTCCTAGTTGGACAATTATAATATGTGATTGATAGGTAAAGTATATTAATTAATTTATTAGAAAAGTATATACTTTTTTTTTTAAAATAGCAAAGAAAAAAAAAACATTATTGCATTTTGCAATATTTGTATTTTAGCACGGTATTAATCATTAACCATTTGAAATATGTTTATTTATTAATTCATTTTTAATGGACATTAATTTTATTAATTAATAATTATTATTAAAAAAAGAAATTATATAAATTCCTGCATTTTGCAATACCTGTACTTTAACACAGTACTAATCATTAACCATTTCAAATATGTTTATTCATTAATTAATTTTTAATGGACATTCATTTTAAAGTTTATTACAAAAAAAAAATGTCACTGGAATTAGATTTTGACATTGATGCTCAACTATTAATGTTCATTTATTATTTTATTCATCATTACGATTATTAATAATAATGTTAATTAATTAATAATTAGTCATAATAACACATTTAGTACAAGAAAAAAAAATGTATAGTTGTTTTAAATTTTGTGCTTGCTACTCAACTATTAATGTTCATTATCTCACTTTTGCACTAAATTTAGATATTACTGTTGTTGATAATTCTTTAAGCTCATTGTATTAAAGGTATAGGATCCTTAAACCGTTTACATATTTATATCACTTTTACAGTGCATTGAATTCTATTTTGCAGCTATGCTAATTAAACATTAATAAGCCCTTTTTTCAATTTCTTTTCTGACAGTTTGATTATCTGCCCACGTGATTACACAGAGGGCTGTTTGCAGCATTTTATCTGCAATCACATCACCTTCACAGGCATATAATTTTAAAATATTTATATTTAAAGTAAAAAATGCATACAAATATATCTCCCTTTTGTACTGTTGTTGATTCTTTAAGCTCATTGTATTAAAGGTATAGGACCCTCGAACTGTTTACATATTTAGATGACTTTCTTACATTTTACAGTGCATTTACTTCTATTTTGCAGCTATGCTAATTAAAACATGGCAAACATTAACAAGCCTTTTTTTATATTTATTTTCTCACAGTTTTGATTATCTGCACAAGTGACTACACAGAGGGCTGTTTGCAGCATTTTATCTGCAATCACATCACCTTCACAGGTATATCATTTTAAAATATTTATATTTACTTTATAGCATGCATGTATGAAAAGGACAACAAGTACTTTAAGTAATATCAATGATTCATGCATTTATGGAAAAAAAAACATGATTTTTACTTCTTTTCACAGATTTGTGACATCGCCACCTGCCTGAAGTCTCCTCTGCAACAATTGACCTTACAGAATATTAAAGTGACAGGTAAATGATTTTGTGATGACATTTGTTAACACAATATAACTATTGATTTGCGTTGAGTAATGTATTTCATACATTCATTCAATAAAAAAATTAATTATGATTTTTACATCTTTTTACAGATTTCTCACGTCTACACCTGCTTCAAAACAGGAGCATTTTCCATTAGAGAAAAGCTGATTTACAGGTATATCAGAAGGAGGAAAAAAAAGAAATAATAAAGATTTTTTGTGTATTCCTGTATTCATTCATTCATCATTATGTTACTGCTCATTGACAGGGATAGCACCTTAGAAGCAGTTAAATATTAACAGGCTTATTAAATTGTGATTCGGCAAATTGAATAGGGCTCTATATAAGCACAGAGCATATTTTTTTTACAGAAGTTTTTAGTTAGTGAAGACCTTGCTTTTGGATAGAAGTTCACTAACTAAAAACTTTTGTAAAAAAAATATGCTGTGTGCTTATATAGCGCCCTATTCAATTGTCTGAATCACAATTTAATAAGGCTGTTTATTTCATGTATTATATTAGTTCAATTGCTCTTTTGTGTAGCTCTTCTTTAGGAACATGATAACTGTTTCTGTTTTTCCATTCATGATACACACACGCAGAGACACAGACACGCAGAGATGCAGAGACGCAGACACGCAGAGACATGCAGAGACACGCAGAGACACGCAGACAAGCAGAGACACTCAGACATGCAGAGACACCCACTTGCAAACAATGCAACAAATAGAATCCTATACAGACACAAAGACACCCACCTGCAAACAACCAGAGAAATAGAATCCTATACACACACCAAGACACACAGACACAGAAATACAGAAGCCCACACAGACACCCAGAGAGATACACAGACATACAAACACACACAGAGAGATACACAGACATAGAAACACACACCCAGACAGATACACACCCAGACATACAGGGAGAAACCCAGAGAGACACAAACCCACAGATATACAGTCACACACCCACAGATACGCAGAGAGAAAGCCAGAGACACAGACGCAGACAGCCAGAGACACAGACGCAGACAGCCAGAGACACAGAAAACTATAGAGACGCAGACAGCCATCCTTTTTAGAAATATATGAAAAGGTCAAATATATGTGTAATAAGATTAAGGTCATTCTTAATAGTCTATTTATAATTATAGATTACAATGGGGGACAATGCAGAAGATAACAAAGAATATAAAAGAAGAATGGCAAGGGAAAGGAAGCAGAGATGGAGAGATGCACAGACCACTGAGACTTCAAAACGTTTAAGAGAAGAAGATCGACAGAGACTTCTAAATAAAAGAAAAATGGCTAAAAAATGACAAAATGAGTCTGCTGGAGTTTCAAAGAAAAGAAAAAGTAAACAAAAAAATGTCTGTAAAACTGTCTCAAATTAACCTATTTTGCCTGCTGATACCAATGTTGATAGAGATGACACCAATGTAGATGTACAAAGTTCAAATGAAATTTATATTGATGAAGGTCATGATAGTCCTTTCTTTAGAGCACTAACAGTAGACACTCATTATTGTGGATTAATGAATGTGGTTTGTCAGTTTTGTGGGGTTTATCATTATCAGAAAGAACGACCAACTGATGGAGAGTTTATTAGTTGCTGTCATAAAGGAAAGGTAAGACTTCGAGAAAGCTAGACATTCCCAGAATATTTTAAAAAGTATCATGAGTGATCCTACATTTCCCAATTACACTCATTTTAAGAAAAATATTCGCTCTTATAACAGTGCAATTTCATTTGCTTCAATGAGTGCAACATTAGCCGAAAATGTCCCCTTCTTAAGGCAACTATTGCTGGCTAGTAAGTGGTAACTGCTGTAGGCTGCATAAATGATTGGACCTGACGGTTTTAGGAGAAAACCGTTTCACCCATGCATTGGCTTTGTCAAAGGCTTAATAGTATTAAAGAGAAAAACTGCGCTCTTTGGGGGTTTAAATACCCCTATTCCTGTATGTTGTACCAATCCAATAAGGCAATATTAATTTGTTTATGCCCAGAACTATTGTGCATGCTTCAAAATGGAGGATTGTTCATTTGTTATTTTACTCTGTAGCTGAATAAAGTTGCTTTGTTATTTCAATCTATGGCTGAATAAAGTTGTTTTGAATTGTGCTCAGCCCTATCACACATGCTCCAAAATGGAGGATTATACTTTTGCTATTTTTATCTATAACTGAATAAAGCTCCATTTAAATGTAAACCGACCACAATTTTTTCTTTTGGGTAGTTGCACTGCTGCGCATGCGCTATGTTTTGTGCTTTGTACATCATTATTGTACAAACAAGAGACTTGCCCGTCAAAAATGATGGCAAGAAAATTTGAAGGCTGGCAATGCTGTTTGCCACAGAATGCAAGGCTCTCGGCCATATAAGTTGCAGGCCTCAATCAACCCGTCGATTTCATGCCTCGCAATGAGCACCTTCGACGCTCATCGCCAGCCTCACAAAGAGCACCTGTGCCACTCATTGCGAACCTCTACCACTATGTACTTTACAGGACTCGCCATGAGCGCCTTTGGCGCTCATAGCAATCCCTGCAATGAGCGGCTTCGCACCTTTGTTACTCATCGTGAGTCCCGAAATGAGCGGCTTCACACCTCCGGCGCTCATCACGAATCTCGGCCAAGCCACCACTTTCACTTATCAAGCCCCAGACGCTCATTGCGGGCCTTGTTTAAAGGTATATATACCATGAAGTAGAAGAAAAAGAAAACAAACTGTTATAATAGGATATCAGTGTGTACCAGTAGACTAAAAAAAGTCCTAGGTTGTGTAAATAGAATAATTTATAAGAATTTGGGGGAAAAGATAGCTTTTTTAATTAGTAAAGGAGACCTTAGATTGATAAATCAATTAGGTTTTTATATTTCAAATACTATTAACTTCTAAGTAGGTTTGCTATAAAGATGTAATTAAGAAACTTTTTAAACCAACAAAAACAGATATCTTTTTTTATAGCAACTTTCTCTTTAATATATAATATTGTTTAGATAAAAAATAATATTTTCCACTTCTTTTCTATCTCTTTTTAAATCAAACAAAATGTATACACACAAATGATTGATACCTCTACTCCACTGTAATAATGTCATATTTCATTAGGGATACTTTAATCTACATTACCATTTACTGTATATAGATGAAAAATAAATAAAAATAAAAATAAAATAAACTGATTATTTTTGTTTGTTGTTAATAATAATAATAATAATAATAATAATAATAATAATACATACATACATGAATAATGTGATTAGAATCTTTAATAATGTACCCTACCTATGATAATCTTTTTGGTTTTTTAACTTGTGCAGCTTATATTGTGCTGTTTTAATAAAATAAATATATTTTGAGTTAAGTGTATTAATTTTTAGTGTACTATTATACATTTGGATGAAGAAGAGGTTGTTAATTAACCAGATACAAATTATGACCTAAAAATGTATATATATATATATATATATATATATATAAATATATATGTGAAATAACAAATGCCCTCATTTCAATTATTTACATATTTCCCAAGTGAATGTAATTACTTATTGAGTAATGAAAAAAAAAATATTAACTATATTTATTGAGGTAGATATACATCAACAATCCTAAGATCAATTATTTACACTGGATTCCAAATCTTTAAATAGTTTTACCAGTTGCTTTACCAGTTGTTTATATCTCTTAACCACCTTAAATAAAGGAGGTGAAGGAAAAACCTTAATTGAATCCTCCTGGATTTTCTGTTTTTAATTGGTGAATCCATTTGGACTCCTTCTGGAGTAAGAGGCAATCTAAATCACCTTTTCTTTGTCCTATCAATTTGTAAGTCTGTATGAAAGAGAGTGGCTTGTCCAACTGAGGACTACTCCCTGTCATGGAGACCAAAGGCTTGTTTATTTAACAATAATGTACAATAATAATTGCTAAAACTTCCTGATTATGATTTGCTATGAATATGGGGACCTTGCTGTTCTGCGCGACTCGCTCTGTAACGTTGAAATGTCTCTGCAGGCTCTGAGCCTCGCTCTATCTCTATTTCCCGCTATGCTGTTAAGCCGATCGATTCAGTTGAGTCCCTCAGCCTTGTGTAATTAACAGCCGAACATAAGTATAATAAATATTGCTATATTATTATTACTTGGTGTTATTTGACTTGTTAGAGTTGGATGCATGCACCACAAGCCAAGGGGAACTTTTGGATGGGAGTTTGGTAACTTCATATCATTTTGGTAAATTGTGGTTGGCAGTTTTGGAAAACTGCACCACAATGTTACACAATTACAGAACATTGAGTAGAATTAACATCATTATTATGATATATTTTTTACATGTCTGGCAACCGGAGTGTCAAATTCCTTTTAATGGTCTTAATCAAGTTTCTTTGGGTTTAACAGGTTGATAGAAACTGTGGATAATATCATCTTTTACATTCCTTGCCCGTCTATAAGTTATCATGGCTTTATCCAGTAATATTTTGGCAAGATCTGAGTCCGCTTTTAGAATTGACCAGTGATTATTGATTATTTTCCTGATCTCCTCTGAATTGTCACCAAAAGTGAATACACATCTCATTAATTATGTATCGGCATGTTACAAGCTTTATAGATAAATTAATTAGGTGATTTATAGTAATCCTGCTAAGTTGCAGTTATAAGTAAAGCCTAGAGTAAAGAGGAAAACAATGTATAACTTAAAGTGGAGTAGTATGGACTTTATGAGGTTAATATAATTTATGACACAACAAGGGAGAAAGTCACATAAAACAGTACATTATGTAAAAATTAGTGTTTTAAGCTACAAAGTAATAATTTATGAAAAATTCTAAAAAAAATAAATTAGAGGTAACTCTGGGGGCAATTAAGAATTTACACTTTAATTATCAGGTGGTAACTCAGCACACTTGAATATAGAAATTTTAGAATTAGTTAGATAAGCTCCAGCCCGGCAACCTCCACATATTATCTGCCAATAATTTTTGAACATCTGCTAAAGCCCTGTTTAATCTGACTGCTCAAGAATGTATAGCAGTCTTAGCGTGTATAGTAGTATGTCTGGTTGTATGGCTGAATTGTGTAAATGTTATATCTTTTGTTTTTGCAAAGTATTGTACCTTTAAAATAGAGCGCAAGAGTTGTTACAAGCATATATATATATTAGAACTTACAGAAAATTCTTTCCGGCCTAAAATGTCACTGAATATATTAAGTATCAATGTCAAATAACCCTAGCAAAAGGAGAACAGCCAATAGGCTATTCAAACAAGACATGGCGGATATTGTACTTCTCCAGGAGACCCATTGGGTAAAGTTGAAAATTCCATACTTTGGAGACAACCTTTTTGAGCCTAGATTACATTCCACATATAAAAATAAATGAAGAGGAGTGTCTATAATCTTCTCTAAAAAACTAAATATAACTGAGGTTTTTAGGATGATTGATCCTAGCGGTCATTTTATCATATGGGTTGGACAAATTAACAATTATAAATTAACGCTTATCAACACTTACGCTCCAAATGAAAAACAATTATCATTTTTCAAACAAATTGGTAGTCTTATTAAGAAATGTTCTCAAGGGCCCTTCAAACTTGGAGGGGATTTTAATATGGTACCTGATTACACAATGGACAGGTCATCTTACCAAGTTTGCAAAAACTTTAAAAGAGGTGGAAAACAGGTTCAAGATTTTTCAAAGTGGATAACTAAAAACAACTTATATGATGCTTGGCGTGTGTTTCACCCCTATCAAAAGGATTATTCCTTTTTTTCAAATGTCCACAAAACTTATACAAGATTAGATTTGTTTTTGGTAGATCCTCAAATTATACTTCAAATTAAGGAATTAACATTAGGCAATATTTCATTTTCAGATCAAGCATGCATTACAAAAATGAATATTACATTGAATATGGGAGAAAAAGTTAGAACCCAATGGAAGTTAGATGATTTTGTGATTGGAAGGGAAACCAATAAAATCTATCTCGGCAAGGAAATCACCACATTTTTTTAACTCAATAATAATTCAGTGACATCTAAATGCACTTTGTGGAATGCCCAAAAAGCCTTTACAAGAGGGCTGATTATTAAATTGAAATCCCAACTAATAAAACAAAGAGGAGAAACTTTAAAAAAAACTATGTATTAATTTAAATAAATTAGAAACAACGAATAAGATTAATCTACAAGGTGAGACTCTAAAGTTAATTAAAACAATACAGAATAAAATTAATAAAATAAATCAACATTTATCTGATAAATCATTGTGGCGTTTCTAACAACTACAGTATATCACCATCAAAACAATAGATCAAGTAAACTATTGGCTAACCAAATAAAAATAGAAATCAAAAACAAAAGAATAGAATGTTTACTAGTCAACGGTGAAAAGATCTTTACCCCCAAAGCATTGCCTAACTGTTTGCTAAATATTATCAGGACCTTTACAACCTATCAAACGACGTATCCTTTAAAATATCAACTAGAGATCAAATTCAAGTTTTTTTTGATTGATTGAAATTGCCTGCTATATATCCTAGTGAGTTAGAAGAACTAAATGCTCCTATATCTGAACAAGAAATCAATTATGTAATAAAGCAATTTAAATCTTATACATCTCCAGGGCCAGATGGTTATACCAACACTTTTTACAAAGTATTTTCACCAGTGTTGAGTCTGTGTCTAAGAGACATGTTTAACGAAATAAAGACGGAAGGGAAAATCCTGAAAGACATGATCAAAGCGACAATAATTATGATTCCCAAGTCTATTCAAGATCTGCAATTTCGCGCTAGCTACAAACCTATATCTTTATATACACAGACGTGAATTTATATTAAAAAATTCTTGCCCTTAGAATTAAGAAAGTATCTGACTAAATAATTGCTCCAGATCAGCTGGGCCTTGTTGCTGGAAGACAAGGAGCAGATAATATTAGAAAAACGATAAACTTGATTGCTTACACCAGGGGGGCATGCACTCCCACTCTATTTCTGCCCTTAGACACTGAAAAAGTGTTCTACAGGGTAAGGTGGGAGTACATGAGTCAAGCCTTGGAAAGGTTTGTCTTTGGTAAGTTTGGCTCTCATGCGATAGGGGCTCTTTATACTTCTCCTACTGCTACAGTAGCAGGTTTGGGTTTTAGTTCAGCGAGTTTTGAAATATCAAATGGCACAAGACAAGGCTGTCCCCTCTTCCCCATCCTGTTTGCCCTCTTAATGGAACCCTTGGCTGAAGCAATTAGATCTGCTCACAATATCCAAGGGATCAGGGTGGGCGAGAGGGAACACAAAATAAGCCTTTACGCTGACGATGAGATATTATCTCTGACCAAACCAAAGGAGTCCCTTTCTCATTTGATGTCATTGATAATGGAATACAACAGTATATCAAATTATAAACTGAATATTCAGAAATCAGAAACTGTATTGATAAATATTCCATCAGAGCTTAAACTGCTTTTGAAATCGTTAGATCCCTTTGATTGGAGTTCTAAGTCCTTCAAACATTTAGGTATTATTTTTTTTTAAAGTTAGATAAAATGTTAGAAAACAACTACAGAAACTTACATTATAAATTTCAGGATATTATAAAAAATTGGTGGAAATTAAAAACCTCATTTATCGACAGAATTGCCATCGCTAAAATGACACTTTTGCCGAGATGTACCGTATATACTCGAGTATAAGACAAGTTTTTCAGCCCTTTTTTTAAGGCTGAAAAGGGCCCCCTCGGCTTATACTCGAGTCACCGGGGCTCTGCACCCTTGTGTCTCTCTTTCCCCCGTGTCTCCCCACCCCCGTGAGACTCTTTCCCCCACGTGTCTCTCTTTCCCCCATGTCTCTCCACCCCTGTGTCTCTCTTTCCCCCCGTGTCTCTCTCTAGCCACGTGGCTCTTTCCCTCCCCTCCCTTAACATCCTCCTCAACCTCAACCCCCATCCTCATCCTCAACCCCCATCCTCATCCTCAACCCCCTCCTCATCCTCAACCCCCCCATCCTCATCCTCAACCCCCATCCTCATCCTCAACCCCCCATCCTCAACCCTCCTCCTCAACCCTCCTCCTCATTCGCAACCCCCCTCCTCATCCTAAACCCCCCTCCTCATCCTAATCTCCCCTCCTCACTTTACTTCTCCAATTACCTCCCCCTCTCCCTTTCACCTCACTTATCTTGCATCAGCAGCTGCTCCTCCGTTCCTCCAAGCTCCTTCCGGTTGCATCGGGACCTCGGCCAATGCTAATGATGTGACCCGCATGTGACGTCACGTCACTAGCATATGCCGAGTCCTGACGCAGCCGGAAGGAGCGTGAGAGCAGCTGCTAATGGAAGGTAAGTGAGGGGAATGGGAGAGGGGGAGGTAATTAGAAGGGTAAAGTGAGGAGGGTGTTGAGGATGAGGAGGTGGGTTGAAGAGGGAGGATGAGGAGGTGGGTTGAGGATGAGGAGGGGGGTTGAGGAGGGGGGTTTGAGGATGGGGGTGTTGAGGAGAGAGGAAAAGGAGGGGGGTTGAGGATAAGGAGAAAGATTGAGGAGAAGGGTTGAGGATGAGGAGAGAAGTTGAGGAGGGGGATTGAGGATGAGGAGGGGGGTTGAGGAGAGAGGTTAAGGAGGGGGGTTGAGGAGGCGGGTTAAGGAGGAAGGATGAGGAGGGCGGTTGAGGAGGGGGGTTGAGGATGAGTAGGGGGTTGAGGATGAGGAGAGAGGTTGACGAGTGGGGTTGAGGTTGAGAAGGGGGGTTGAGAAGATAGGTTGAGGAGGGGGATGAGGACGGGGGATGAGGAGGGAGAAGGAGGAGGGTGGATGAGGAGGGTGGTTAATGATGTGGAGGGGAGTTGAGGAAGGGGGTTGAGGAGGGAGGATGAGAAGGAGGGTTGAGAAGGGGGATGAGGAGGGAGGATAAGGAGGGGGTTTGGGGAGAGAGGATGAGGATGAGGAGGGGGTTGATGAGAGAGGATGAGGGAAAGAAACACAGGGAAGGGACAGGGGGGAAGAGACACAGGAAAGGGAGAGGGGGAAGAGACACAGGGGAGGGAGAGGACGGGAAGAGACACAGGAGAGGGAGAGGGGGAGAGACACAGGGGAGGGAGAGGGGGGAGAGACACAGGGGAGGGATATGGGGGAAGAGGCACAGGGGAGAGAGAGGGGGGACACAAGAAAAGGGCACAGAGGGCACACAAGAGGGGGACACAGGGAGCAGCACATTTGCCACCCTTGGCTTATACTCGAGTCACAAACAAGTGACACTTAACGCAAGACAGTAACACTTAACCCAAGGCACTAACTCATAACCCAAGGTAGTAACAGTCATCGCAAGGCCCATAAAATACACAGGGGGGGGAGGCTCACAATGAGCACCACAGGGCCTGCGATGAGCACCGAATGCGGAGGGGGATGACGAGGGGGTTGAGGATGAGGATGGGGGCTTGAGGAGGGAGGGTTGAGGAGGAGGGGGTTGAGGATGATGGGGTTGAGGATGAGTATGGGGGTTGAGGAGGGAGGTTGAGAAGGGGGGTTGAGGAGGAGGGGGTTGAGGATGAGGGGGTTGAGGAGGGAGGTTGAGAATGAGGAGGGGGGCAAGAGACACAGGTAATGGAGAGGGGGGAAGAGACACAGGGAAGGGAGAGGGGGGGAAGAGACACAGGGAAGAGAGAGGGGGGAAGAGACAAAGGGGGACACAAGAGGGGGACACAGAGGGCACAAGAGGGACAAAGGGGGCAGCACGTTTCCCAACCTCGGCTTATATTTGAGTCACTCATTTTACCCAGTATTTTGTGGTAAAATAGG
Organism: Discoglossus pictus; assembly: GCA_027410445.1. Lineage (NCBI taxonomy): Eukaryota > Metazoa > Chordata > Amphibia > Anura > Alytidae > Discoglossus > Discoglossus pictus. The sequence goes on along the minus strand of CM050163.1, from coordinate 338,887,537 downwards.
TGCCTCGGCTTATACTCGGGTCGGCTTATACTCGAGTGTATACGGTATTTATTATTATTATTATTATTATTATTATTATTATTAACAACAACAAGCAAAAATAATATATATATATTTTTTTTTTTTTTTTTTTTTATAAATTGATAATGTAGATAAAAGTATCCCTGATGGATTATGACATTATTACAATGGAGTAGAGGTATCAATCTATTTACTCAACCTAGGACTTTGTTAGTCCTCTACTGGTACACCCTGATATCATATTATAACGCGTTGTTTTCTTTTTCTTCTACTTCATGGTGTATATACCTTTAAGCAAGTTTAAAATCACTGATGAATTTATATTTGTACAATAATGTTGATATACAAAGTGCAATACATAGCGCATGCGCAGCAGTGCAACTACACAAAAGAAAAAAATGTGGTCTGTTTAAATTTAAATGCAGCTTTATTCATTTATAGATAAAAATAGCAAAAGTACAATCCTCCATTTTGGAGCATGTGTGATAGGGCTGAGCACAATTCAAAACAACTTTATTCAGCCATAGATTGAAATAACAAAGCAAATTTATTCAGCTACAGAGTAAAATAACAAATGAACAATCCTCCATTTTGAAGCATGCACGATAGTTCTGAGCACTATTACTATTAGCCTTTGACAAAGCCCATGCAAGGGCGAAACGGTTTTCTCCTAAAACCGTCAGGTCCAATCATTTATGCAGCCTACAGCAGTTACCACTTAATAGCCAGCAATAGTTGCCTTAAGAAGGGGACATTAGTCCTTTTAATAATTGCTAGTCAAATAATAGTGGGATACTGGAATTAGGCAGTTAGTCCCAACGTATTTTTATTTTTAGCAGTATGGATGTGGTATATGTATTTTAAATAGTCTTTAGAACTTCAAATGTAGTACTTACCCTGACTTTGTATCTGGCATATATTACCATTACACAGCTAGTTTGTGGGGCATACCATAGCCCCTGAGAAAGGAGGTCCCAGAAAGAGACACATGAGTTTGATTTGGTTATATAATAGCTCCTTAACTTATCATTTGATTGTTTGCTCCTGGAATGGTTGATGTTCAAATATATTAGACATCATGGATACTAGACAGTTTGTGGGGCACACCATAGCCCTTCAGTCAAGGGGTCTCTGAAACAAGACATAGGGATGCTTCTCCTGGAGGAGTTGCATTTTCAATTTTTCTATATATAAATATATCAAGTACTATTTGGATGCTAAGGGCCCTATTAAATTATCCCTCGTAGTTCTCTCGGTGCTCGCAAAAGGCAGTTTTTCTGCTGTTTGTGAGTACCGAATCTCTCGCAGCCTGCTTTGAGATATGACTGCGAAAAAATGGCCGAGAATAGGCTCTGAGAGAGCTACGTAGCCTTAAATCTACGCATGATTCTCGCATATCGTAAGAATCCCTACGTGGACAAAAAGTGCCCGCAAGGGATCCGAAAGCCTCTACGTGCTGCCTCGGAACAGCCCGAGACAGCAGTGTGAGGCTCCCCCCTGCACCCTATACACATCCCCATGCTGCAGGGGTCGCTATCGGGACCCCTGCAGAACCCCCACATTAACCCCTTGCAGCGGGGGTCCCTGATCGGTAGTCCTTTCCGGGAGGAAATTGGCATTGGCGGCTTGTCATTGGCTGAAAAAGCTGTCTATCAATTTCAGCCAATCAAAAGTCGTCAATGTGTGAGCCAATCAGGATGGGATACACCCCAATATCCCACCCTGATTGGCTAAAACACTTGTCTATCTTTATGGGAACCAATCACTATGGGATACACCCCCACGGAGTGATTGGTAGAAGACATCTGCGCATCCTGATTGGCTCATACATTGATGACTTTTGATTGGCTGACAGCTTTTTCAGCCAATCACAAGCCGCCAATGCCAATTTCCTCCCGGAAAGGACTCCGGGAGGCTCATTAGCGTCGGGGAGGTCTGCGAGTGCAGACCTCTGTTATTTTTTTATTTTTTTAGAGCACGGATGGTTCCGTGGCCCAGCCAGGGCTGAAGGAGAGAAGGCCGGGGACATCGCGGGGTGGTAAGTTAAATGTATATTTAGATGTTTATATGTTTATTTTATTTATTGTTTATATATTGTATTAATGTATTAATGTATTGTGTTTTCTTTACAGGGCAGCGCCGGAAGAGCTTAACAATGACGGGACATGATGGAAAGGTGAGTATATTATTTAGAATGTATATAATGTTTATTTATTTCATAGGTTAGTGATCTGAAGCAACATCTTAAAGGTAAGTGCTCTCAATTATTTTATTTTAGATTGGAATTAGGGTCTGTGTAGTTAGGACTGTATTTTTTTTATTTAACCTTAGAATTAGGGTCTGTGTATGTAGTTAGGATTTATTGTATATTAGATAGATAGGGGGATGTATTTGAAATAGTTAGGATTTATTTTATATTAAATAGATTGTATGTTAGATAGATAGGGGGTATTTGATTTGGATTATATGTAATGTATTATATGTAATGTATGTAATGTCATGTATTGTATGTAATATATTATGTGTAATATATTATATGTAATATATTATATGTAATGTAAGTAATGTCATGTATTGTATGTTATATATTATATGTAATATATTATATGTAATATATTATATGTAATGTATGTAATGTCATGTATTGTATGTAATGTATGTAATGTATTATATGTATGTATTGTATTTTGTTTATCTGTCTTTCCTTTTCAGGTGTGTAATTTTTTTATTTTCTGTAGTGGGGAGTGGGGTTGTAATGTATTTTTTTTTTCTGTACTGTATGTTTTTTTGTTTTCTGTACTGTAGTTTTTTTTGTTTTCTGTAAAGTAGGTTGTTTTGTGTTCTGTAAGGTAGGTTTTTTTATTTTCTGTAAGGTAGGTTGTTTTGTGTTCTGAAAGGTAGGTTTTTTTATTTTCTGTAAGGTAGGTTGTTTTGTGTTCTGTAAGGTAGGTTTTTTAATTTTTTGTAATTAGAGTGTTGGGGAGGTTTATTAGGGGGTAGGTAGTGTAAGTGTTAATAGATTAGTGTAGAGGGGGGTTAGTTTTGATTAAATGGTTTATTGGGGGTTATAGTGTAGTGTTTGTAGTTAGTGTCATGATGGTCCTTGAGGACCATCATGGCACTTATGTGGTTAATGTTGGGTTGTAACAGGCCCATAATGGTAATAATATACCCTTATGGGACTGATGGGGTAAAATAGAGCCTTATGGTGGTCTGTATTGACCACCATGAGTTAATGGGCTAATTAAGGCCTTTACGGTCCTTTAAGGACCCGCGAGGCGGGAAATTTAAAATTGAATTGCAACAGGGTCACGATCGGTGCCGATCGGGGACCCCCGCTGCAGGGGGTTTATATGGGGACACTTCGGGGGTCCCGATGGGGACCCCCAGCATAGAGGGGGGTTACATTTAGGTGCTGCGGCCGGGATTGCGTAATAGTGTGCCGCGGGCCCTTTAAGGAGCCGCGGCGGGGAATTTAAAAGTTTTAAATGCAGAGGGGGCCTGATCTATGCAGATCGGGGACCCCCCCTGCAAGAGGTTAATGTGGGGACACTTCGGGGGTCTCGATGGGGACCCCCAGCATAGAGGGAGGTTCATTTTTTGGGCCTCGGCCAGGATTGGCAATTAGTGTGCCGCGGGCCCTTTAAGGAGCCGCGGCGGGGAATTCAAAAGTTTTAAATGCAGCGGGGGCCTTATCGGTGCCGATCGGGGACCCCCGCTGCAAGGGGTTAATTTGTGTGGGCTGCGGGTTTCCCCGCATTGAGGGGGGGTTAATTTTAGGTGCCGGGGGGGTATTTGGAGTACCCCCCACGGCAGGGCTTATGTGGGGGACTGCCGCGGAGGTCCCTTTTAGGACCCCCGTAGCAATTGATGAGGAGTGGGAGCTTGCAATATCATATCGCAGGCTGTCACTCCTCATGTACATTTACGCAGTGTAGATACGTACCACCCTGCTGCGTAGCTCATACGTTGCTCGCAGCAGGGCTAATTTAATAGCATTGTAAGTTAGAGAAACTTTGCAGTACGTAGGGCTTAAGTAGAAGCCTCTTATTTACGAGGCTGGAATTTAATAGGGCCCTAAGTTCTCAGTCTGATAGCTTATAAACAATTTAATTGGGATTGTGTATTAAGTCTTCTAAGGTATATTAGTAGATACATCCTTTCAAATAACATTAACACATTATTGGGATTTGTGGTAAAAAAAATCAAATACACATCCCCTCTAGAACAACTAGTATTATCAGATAGTTATGTATGATCTTAAGTGTCAGATTTTTTTTTCAAAATAGTTTTTATTATCATCAATGTCAATTACATTTCAGTTAAGTAATAAAGTATGACTTGCATGACTTTTTTGCGTTTTCCATTTATAATAAAAGCTATTGTTGGTTACTAAGGTCTTTCTTTTCTTTTCTTTATTCTTTCTATATTGTATTTAGACCTTGTAACTAGGATAAACATGGGGTTATTTTATTTATTGCATTTATATAAGAACATTCTAACTAAATAATAAATTATAATATTTTAAAATCATATAAAACAAACTATATGTACCATTAATTTTGCTTTTAATTTTTCTTTATATCAACTTTGATGTTGTAATTTTGTCCCAGAAGATTGGGGTTTGAGAATCAGCTCTGCAGCCTAGGATTATTTCTCCTCTAGCAACCTTGGCATGTGTAATTTCGGGATTTCATTAATGTAATTAATTGAAATAGAAGGAGTGCATATTCAATGCATGTGACATTTTTTTGTAGATCATTATGTAGTTTAGTTTCTGAATTATTTCTTTGCTATCCAATAATGGTGTCTTCCATCGTTTGGCAACTTGATTTTTGTCAGCTAACATTAAGAATTGTAGCCGTTTATTGTGATGTGTATTTACATTTGGTGTTGGTATACCCAACAGGCATAGTTCTATAGAAGGACTTATAGTAATATTGATAATAGTGGAGGCTAGGTTGGTGGAAGTACTCCACATGTGTTGTATTATGGGGCAATCCCACTAAGTATGGTGAAATGACCCTATGGTTTTACAATTTCTTAAATATTGTGCGGGGGTTTGAGGATTTCATTTGTTTAATTTATCAGGTATACCCTTTGAAAGGTTAGTATTTATCTTTCCCCATTTGTTAAGAACCCAAGAGATCCCTATATCCTGTTCCCAGTTTATTATATACGGTAGTTTGATTTTTGTTCAGTTTGGGACATGTTAAGAGTCGCATATAAATCTTTTAAAATTCCTCTTGTAAGTGAGGCATGTTCACATATTCTTAAAAACCACGTATGTTGCGGTGATCCCCATTTCCTTATCATGCTTAAAATTTGGTGGTTGATTTTAGTATAATTAAATATATAAGATATTGGATATTTTTATTTGTATTGAGTATTTGATCTCCTGATATCCAAGCTCTAAATTTCTTTAATTTAAATGTATATCACCAAGCTTTGGAATTTATTACCAGGTTAATATTATTTTGTGAACTTATTAATCTAGTGGTTAGTGGGGAAAGAGAATGTTTCAGTTGGCATTTGATGTTTGCACTTCTCCATTCTTTTAGGGATAGTTTTATCATGGAATTATTTGTTTTTATTTTATAGGAGGGTAATGGAGTAGGAATCCATAGGACATTATCCCAACAATATGGTTTAATTTCTTGATTTTTAATGAACACCCATAAGGGTTGATGTTCAGTTGAGTGTGCTTTTGGTATTAATGAAATTTGGGCGGCTTTAAAGTAGAGTTTTAAGTTGGTGCAAGCTAGACCTCCTGATTCTTTACTTCTATACATACAGTATCTCACAAAAGTGAGTACACCCCTCACATTTTTGTAAATATTTTAATCAATCTTTTTATGTGACAACACTGAAGAAATGCCACTGCTACAAAGTTAAGTAATAAGTGTACAGCCTGTAAAAAAGTGTAAATTTGCTGTCCCCTCAAAATAACTCAACACACAGCCATTAATGTCTAAACCGTTGGCAACAAAAGTGAGTACACCCCTAAGTGGAAATGTCCAAATTGGGCCCAAAGTGTCAATATTTTATGTAACCACCATTATTTTCCAGCACTGCCTTAACCCTCATGGGCATGGAGTTCACCAGAGCTTCATAGGAGTGCAAGGTCTCTAACATCCATCAGCTCCGTGATGTCATCATGGAGGAGTGGAAGAGGAATCCAGTGGCAACCTGTGAAGCTCTGGTGAACTTGATGCCCATGAGGGTTTGGGCAGTGCCTGAAATTAATGGTGACCACACAAAATATTGACACTTTGGGCCCAATTTGGACATTTCAACTTAGGGCCACTTTTGGTGCCAATGGTTTAGACATTAAGGGCTGTGTGTTGAGTTATTTTGAGGTAACAGCAAATTTACAGGTTGTACACTTAATACTTTACATTGTAGCAGAGTGTCATTTCTTCAGTGTTGTCACATGAAAATATATAATAAGATATTTACAAAAATGTGAGGGGTGTACTCACTTTTGTGAGATACTGTAATTGATTTGTTAACCCTAGGTTGTTTGTTTTGCCATATAAATCTAAAAATAACTCTAAACAAATATTATATTTATGATAGTGTGTTCATTTTGACGATATTAATCGTCCTGTCCACAATAGTTTTGAAGGTCATCTGTAAATTTCTTTTATAAGGGTGGAAAATTTTCTTTGTAAAGGTCAGAAGTATCTAGTGTTAAATTTATTTTGAGATATTTTGTATGGTCTAAGAGAATGGAAATTTCAATTTTAATTGATTTAGTAAATGTGGCGTGATCTGTGCCTCCATTGCTTTGGTTTTATTTATGTTAATCTTAAGTCCTGAAACACACCTTAATGATTCCAGAAGGTCCATTAATGTTTGGATAGAGTGTAATGGATCTGTTAGTGTGCATATAATGTTATCTGCGAATAAACAAAACTTGAATTGGTGCATGCCATTTTAATGCATTGGAATTCGCTATTTGATCTTGTTGCCTGAGCCAGAGGTTGAATAGCAAATGTGAAAAATAGTGCGGACAAGGGATAGCCTTGTCTGGTTCCTCTCTGAATTTTTATGTGATCTTGATAATCACCAGGTATTTTTAAATGTGCAATAGGATTATTATAATATGTTTTTATAAGATTTATAAAATTTCCTTTGAATCTAAATTTGGTTAGGGTTGCATGTAAATATTGCCATTCAATTGAATTGAATGCGCAAAATCCAAGGCAATAGTAAAGTTTGGGATATTATTCATCTTAGCTATATGATGGAGGTTTAGAATCCTTTGAATGTTTGTCGTAGAGGTGCAAACCCTACCTGGTCTGTATGGATCAATCTCAGCAAAGAAATATGAAAGCTTGAATAATATTATTAGAGCTAAAATTTTGATATCCTCATTTAACAATTATATGGGTCTGTAATTATTGACTTTTAGAGGATCTTTGTTGGGTTTTGGGAAGTAGATCATATCGGCTTGGTTTAATTCGCTGGCATTCTTTTGCATTGGAGAATAGCATTATACAGTTTACATATATATGGAGCTAAAGAGTTGGCAAACATTTTATAATAAATATTAGAATAACCATCTGGGCCTGGAGCTTTGGTTATGGTCTTGATTATCTCTTCTATTGTGATTTCTGCATTGGGTATTTCTATTTCTGATGCAGTAACAGTAGGTAAATCATATTTATTTAGAAATTCATGTATGGTATAATTACTGGTTTTGGAATCTGATGAGTATATTTTTTTTACTTTAAGATTGATTCATAGTTATATTTCCTGAAGAGTCTTTTATTTGGTAAATTTGTGAGTAGTTCTGCTTAAATCTGAGTGTAGTATTTATGTCTTGTTCTCCTAATTGCTTTTTCAGTTTTGTTAGATAGAACTGCATCTAGTTCCAATCTGTTCTTATTTATTAGTAATTGTATATTGTTATATCAAAAAATAATAAAATAACAGAACAAACGGGACTCCAGCATAAGTCCCTGGTGAGTGAAACACCAATAATAGTAAACTAATATTACTTAACACAAAGGGAGGGGGGGGGTCGAACAGTGGCTCAATAAAGAGACTAGATTGGTAAATAATACTAAAATAGATAATAAAACCAGAAAAAATCTTTAATAAAATTGCATATAAAAATATGAAAAAACAATGAAAACCAATCAAAGTCCCCAATAAGTGACCAACAGCATTTAAAAACACACCCAGAAGGTTGAAAGATGTGACATGGGAAAGGATTCAATGTGTGGTGCATGTGTGGGGCTAAGTGTCTAAGGTGTAATAGAATGCTGGTGAGAAAGTGTGCAATAATAATGAATGAAGGATGGAGTGAAAAGATAAAAATACTAAATGTATAGACCTTTTAAAAAACAAGGTCTGAAACAGTGTATGCATGCCAAGATGAATATGCTAATATAAAGTTTATGTGTGCTATAAACTAAGTGAGTATCCTACGTAATAAAAAGAAGTGTAGAAATATATATATATATATATATATATATATATATATAAATGAATAAAGATAAATAATGATGTGACGAATGGTGTAAAGATGAATAAGGGAAATGTGTAAAAATAAATAATAGTGTAAAAATGTGTCCAAACTATTCTGGAGTGAGTAGGGAATGAATAGAGTCAATAAATACAATAAATACAATGTGTCTGTGTAAAACTGAAAAAAAACTCCTATACAATAAACTGTCAGGTGCTGGTAAACTGCTGCAGAAAACTGCAGTCTAATTCTAAAAGGCAGAACCTGACTGAGGTGAGGATACCCACATGAGTTTGGTAAATAATATGGTAGTCAGAGCATGAGGATTAATCCCAGATACTTGGGAAATACTCACAGCTCATCACTCTGGGGTAAATTTGAATCCTCCCATCATCTCCTCCCCAGGCCGTTAAAGTATAGCCAGAAGGATCAGGAGTACAGTGGAACAGACACAAAGAACTTGCCTGACCGGACGCCGATTTCGCGTGTGTACGCATTCTCAAAGGCAGTGGTACATAGGACTCAATGGTAAAATGCTGTATTCACTGGGTTTCTCTTAAACTAATCAGCAAAGCATCCTATTGGTAGCGTGCGTCATGGGGCGGTGCCGAATTGACGCCCTCACGCTACGCAATGCATTGTGGGAAAAATTATCTGAGCCTATGAGACTGGAAGGTGGGGCATGTACACGAAAGACCTAACACCTGCACCGAAGGATAACAGGACGTGGAAGGAAATAGAAGATCCCAAGAGTAAAGGTAAGTAAAGGGGAAATCTGACAAAAAGAAAAAAGAAGGAAGGGAAAGGCAAAACAAGAGAACGCTTCCGCCCAGGAAGAGAGGAGCCAAATAGCAACAAGAAAACATCAAAAAAATCAATCATCAGTTGTAGCTAGAGACAAATAATAAATTAAATGGCTAAAGAGAACACCTCTATATAAATATATAATAAAATATAGTGGGATATAATAATAATAATAACGATGGATAAACCTAATGTGTTTAATAAAATACAAGATATTTTTCTTGAATAATAAAGGTCTATAAATACCGACAATAAGGAAGCCAACGTATTATAGATAATAGCTAAATATAAGATAAATAATATAAGGAAAAAGAGTTTAAGAGATATATTAAAAACTTTTAAAATGCTTATATTAAGGTTCCTTGTGTGCAGAACATTGCAGAAGAGGAAAAAAGGAGAAAGAAAAAAAAGAGAAACAAGGGAAGAAGAAAAAGGAAGGGAGAAACAAGATGGAGGTAAAAAATAATAAAATTCACTATGTTTGTCTTAAATAAGATAAAGTAACCAATATTAAAGGAATTTCAAGACCATAATTTGGCCATAATATGGGGAGCAATGTATAAAGACCCCTATTGTAAAAAATGGGGAGAACACTGGACAGAATTAGATAAAAGGAGAAAATGAAAACCCTTTGTTAAGCCCTTGAGGGGACTGTGACTAGAGAAGATAAATCCACTTGCTTTCTTTTTGGACAAGTAAAGTCTTATAATCTCCTCCACGAATACTTGGTTTAATAATATCTATGGTGTGAAATGTTATACCTGCCATATTGTTGTTATGAAAGATTCGTATATGTCTGGCGACTGGGGTGTCCAATTGATTTTTTACTGAGAGTATGTGTTCAAGAATACGTCTTCTGAATTGCCTCTCCGTTTTGCCTACGTATAGACACCCACAAACGCACACCAACACATAAACTACATAAGTTGATAGGCAGTTTATGAAACTTTTTAAAGGATAAATTCTGTTAGTCACTGGGTGCATGAATCTCTTTTCAGGAGACACAAAAGGACAAGCTTTACATTTAAGGCATCTAAAGAGACCTACCGGGGGACAAAGCCATTGTTTGGTGGTACAAGATGTAGGACCTTTAAAAATGATCTGGCTTAGTGGTCTACCTTTTCGATAGGTAACACTTGCTTGAGGAGATATATGTTCCTTGAGGTCAGGGTCCTCATAAAGTAAGTACCAATAGTTGTTAAGTATCTTATAAATAGAATCGCTGTTTTAACCGAATGTCATGATACATCTAGTCTGTGTATTTATTCTCGGTTGGTATAGAAGATTATTGCGACCAGATAGGCAGGCTCTTTGATATGCTCTTTTGAGGACTTTGTTGCGATAGCCTCTCTCCTGAAATTTAATGCAGAGATTATCTGCTTGTTCTTTGAAATGCTTCTCGTCACTGCAGTTACGACGTACTCGCAAGTATTGGCCTATTGGTATACTGCTAGACTGACTATTTTGATTATTTTTTTCTAATGTTTGTAATTTTTTAAATAGAGCTGATTCTTTTAGATTTTTTTTTTTTTTTTAATGCAGAGGCTACTTTAATAAAAGAGCCCCTTATGAATGCTTTGTGTGCTACCCATGTCAAGACAATGTTAGTTTCGGGAATATAATTTGTTGAGAAGTATAAATTGATGTCTGTCTAAATCTGAGTTTGTATTTCAGGATTTGAAAGTAGTTTTTCATTAAGTCTCTAGTTGAATTTTGATTTTATATTTTGTCTCATATCTACTTTAATTGAAATAGCTGAATGATCTGTCCAAGTACAAGGTATTATCTGGGCATCTTTTGAGTGGTCAAATAAGGTTAAATGCAATAATATTGCATCAATCCATGAGTAAGTCTTATGTGTTGGGGAATATTCTCCTTTGTCTGTGGAATGATGACCTCTCCAAGCATCTACAAGTTCTAGTTTTTGTATGAAAGTAAATTTTTTTATCTTTTTAAACTCCGTATTTTTTATATATTATTAGATCTATCTAGGTATGGTTGTAATGCTAGAATTAGGTCCTCCCCCAAAGACTACTTTGCCTATGTCTTCTTGTCCTTTAGTAATTATTAATCAATATATATATATATATATATATATATATATATATATATATATATATAGATTAATAATGCGTATTGCAATTTAATTTGATACCTTTTGTATTGGACACACGTTATATTTATAATGACGAGCTTTCAAGAGGCTTAACCTCTCTTTATCGAGTCTTAAGCAATACTACATGAGATGGAACCCTCAGTTTGAATAATAACAGCAGATGCAGATAGAGTGGAAACAGCATCTGACATCATCAGGTAAATACATATATAGGGAATAAACACAACATATCAAATGAACCATATATACACATATACATCAATATATACATGAAAAAGCAGTGTACTTTAGTCCACAGTGATATATTTCCTGTTGGACAAACAACTCACTAAGAGTGCTAAGTCTGTATAGTATAAGAAGAAAAAAAATCACATGAAATTCTGATATTGTGTTAGAAAGCCCAAATCTATACTAAGTACTATGTTTTTTACTAATGCTTTTCTCGCTTGGATGCTTTTACATTTTCCTCTGAGTATTTTGACTTTTAAGTTTTGGATGGAGTGATCATTCTGCCTAAAATGGTGTCCTACTGGGCTACAATAACTGTCTTCATTATGTTTTCTTATGGCTCCACAATACGCAAATCTATTTATGGCCATTTTAGAAGAAACATTCTTATCTGTATCCATTTACAAACCATACAAATACTACCGTTACATAGATGATCTGTTCATCATCTGGACAGAAGGAGAAAGCAAACTCAGAGACTTTCGTAATTCATTTAACACCTTCCATTCATCTATAAAACTTAAAATGGGTTTGTCAACAGAACAGGTAAACTTTCTAGACACTACTATATCCATCACCAATGGCACTTTCCACTCATCTATATATAGGAAACCTACAGACAGATGTAATTACCTACACAGCTCCAGTTTCCATCCCTCCCACACCAAACAAGCCATCATCCATAATCAAGCTATTAGATACAATCGGATTTGCTCAAACACTGGAGACTGTGATAAAAATTTAAAAACACTGTCTGAATCTTTCAAACAAAAGGGTTACAAACCCTGTGTTATTACCCAAAAAATATCAACTGCCATCAAAATACCTTGAGAACACCTATTAAACTACAAAACAAAAGAAACTACTTCACGTATACCTCTAGTGACCACATACCATCCAATTTTAGAGAAAATTTGGAAAATAATCAAAGATTTACAACCTTTACTAATTGAAGATACTGAATTAAAATATATATTCCCAAAACTTCCCATCCTTGCATTTAAACAACCACCAAACCTGAAACAAAAACTTGTCAGCAGAAAATTGGCCAATGAACAACTGAATACAAAAAATGGAACTAAACCTTGTAACAAACGTGCCTGTAAATTATGCCAACACATTTGTAATGATAATACAGCCACACATAACAACAAAACCTTTAACATCAATGGATCATATTCATGTACATCATCAAATGTGGTTTATATAATACAATGTACTTTATGTGACACAGGCTGTTACATTGGAGAAACCGGCCAAAAAATGCATTTAAGGATGAATTTACACAGGCATTCAATAAGAAAACATAATGAAGACAGTTATTGTAGCCCAGTAGGACAGCATTTTAGCCAGAATGATCACTCCATCCAAAACTTAAAAGTCAAAATACTCAGAGGAAAATTTAAAAGTATCCAAGAGATAAAAGTATTTGAAATAAAGATGATCACATTCTTCAACACTAAAAACACAGGACTTAATATAGATTTGGGCACACATTTTCAAAATTTCATGTGATTTTTTCTTTTCTTCTTATACTATACAGACTTAGCACTCTTAGTTAGGTGTTTGTCCAACAGGAAAATATATCACTGTGGACTACAGTACACTGCTTTTTCATGTATATATTGATGTACAGTATATGTGTATATATGGTTCATTTGCTATGTTGTGTTTATTCCCCATATATGTATTTACCTGATGATGTCAGATGCTGCTTCCACTCTATCTGCATCTGCTGTTATTATTCAAACTGAGGGTTCCCCTAATGTGTTATCATTTGAGACATAAACATCAATGTCCATTTAAGGTTCTTTAAATCATAATTTAAGAAGTTGTAGCTATGTTACGTGTATTCAAGTTTGTCTGTTTTTAGGCGTATTCTAAGCTTGTAGATTGGTCTTTTGAAGATGTCGTTTTTTTTTACTCATTTATGAGTTTGGTTTTTTATGTCTGGTGAATTCAGTCCATATTTTAACTGGTCTGGTCGCCCTTGATGTTTTAGATTATGTGTCATCTTCTTGTTTCATTAGGAGATTCAGTTTTTCTAGTAAGTTTTTGATTTCGTCTGGGGTGTGAACTTTGTGGTTTGTCCCTTTATACTAAAAGATAAGTGTGAAAGGGATATATGGGATTTTATTTTTTGTTAACTGTAGTAGAAAGGGTTTCAATTCCTTCCATTTAAAAAGAGTGTTGTTGGTATCAGGTCCATATATATTTGTAAAGGTGTGTCATCTGGACCTTTGCTTTTATTAGATTTTCTATAAACACCATATTTTATTTTTTGTTAACTGTAGTAGAAAGGGTTTCAATTCCTTCCATTTAAAAAGAGTGTTGTTGGTATCAGGTCCATATATATTTGTAAAGGTGTGTCATCTGGACCTTTGCTTTTATTAGATTTTCTATAAACACCATATCTCTGGCTTTTTGGTGTATAAATCATAGTATGATATCTTTAGGTTGGTTTTGGTCTCTTGATATGTCTAGAGCTCTGTGTGCCTTTTCAATAATCCATTCTGATTCTTCAATAGAGGGAAATACTGAGTGTATGATTGCTTTTGCATATTGTAGATTGTGTGTAATGCTTTTGGGTGCTCCTCTTATCCCGATATTATGTGTTTCTAGACTTATTTTCGAGGTCTTCAATTTTATTTTCTATTTCTTGGATTTTATATGAGTTTTATGTTATTTCTTGTTTGTTACGGTCCTGGGTCTCATTTATATGGTTTGTGGTTAGCATTAGCAACTGTGTTCTTTGGCCTAATGAAAAAAAATATTTTTCTGAGGCCATCAACTGCCAAAGTGATTAGTCATGGAGCCAGGTAGTTTGGTTTATACTGACTTTAGGTAATCAAGGACTTCATGAATGGTATAGGATTTTACATTCTATCATTTTTTCTTTGTCTCATTTCCATGGTAACTTGACTGGATTGTTATTTGAGTTTGTGTGAATTATCCCTAGTAATCATCAGGATGTCTTTGTTATAGTTGGTTGTTTTGGCTGATAACCACTTTTTGTTCTGGTTTGTTTAGTGTTATGTTTTCACAATTATGGTGTTTTTTAAGATGTACAGTTTGTCTGTGAGATTACAATAGCTGCTGTATTTTAATTGCAGGAGTGACAGCGTTAGTCAATTTAGGCAGAAAATTCCACCCCTTAAGAATCACCAGCCCAGAAAAGACTGGTCCTCCCTTGCCTCCTTTTCACAGCCCACCTACCTCACATCAAGTCTCGCTGGCTCTCACTCAGAATTTAGCTGTTATCATCTGTCATATTTACCAGTTCTTGTCCATGTTTGTGTCATAAATTCAAATCAGTAGAGGTTTAGTATTGGCTTGATCATATATTCAGCATTTCAGCATTTCTTTTGACTATTTTAATTAAGACAAATTTTCCTCTTCACACATAATATTCTGTTTCCTACCAGAGCTCAAACAGTTTGGGATATGGGATGATATCACTTGGTTACAGACAAGGGGCCTCATTATATTCCAAGGCTGCAGTTACCTTCATACAGCCTGTAAGTCTGCATGCTTAAAACATGCCATGGTTACAGAGCAATTAAATTTGAAATGTCCGCAACTACATGGCCAAAACCCAAAACCGTAAACCATTCTTTCATATTTAGCATTTCAGGGCAAGATTATAATCAAATACCCAAGCCTGTAACTACCGATGTAGAAACAACTAGTGATGTCCCCAACAGTTCGCCGGAGAACTATTTGCGGCGATTTTCGCATGTTCTCGTCAGCCGCGAACGGCGAACACATGCGCTTTTCGGTTTGCCCCCTATACTTTATCATTGAGGAAACTTTGAACATCATTTATTTATTTTATAATTTTTTTTGTGTAATCTATGCCTGCCTGCCAGCGTGTGTGTGTGACAGGCTAACACCTAACAGCTTATATTGTGCTTATTTTCACTACTCATACCTGGTGGTGTAACATACATGGAAAACAACCATTTTTTCCTGTAATCTAATTTCAGTTGCCTGCCTGTGTCAGGCTCACAGCTTATATTGTGCTCAGTGACATAAAACAACACTTTTTTGACTGTAATAGATTGAATAGCAATTGCCTGCCTACAGGCGTGTGTGTGAAGCCTATTGCATCTACTCTGCCAACGTTTGCCAGTGCACAGTGATACATCATATCTGGTGAAACCGTAGTGTACAGTGAGATAAAACAACACTTTTTTGACTGTAATCGATTGAATATCAGTTGCCTGCCTACAGGCGTGTGTGTGAGGCCTACAGCGCCTACTTAGATTGCACGCGCAGTGCCCCAAATTTGAAGTGGGAGGACCGACCAAGCATCTTTTTCCATCTCCCGCTTCCAAAAATCCATGCCATATACACGTCCCCTGATAGGTGACGTAACAGGGATCAAACCGATAGAAATAGTACTACTTAACAGTACACACCTTATAATAACGCAGACAGTGGCAACGCAGAGAGAGGAGTCTGAAGAAGAGGAGTCAGAGGAGGAAGGTGGCTTTGAGGAGGTGGAAGACCAAACACAGCAGGCGTCCCAGGGGGCTTGTTGTCACCTTTCGGGACCCTTGGTGGCTGGGTGGAGGAAGAGACCTTCAATGACATCAGTGAGGACAAGGAACGGGACATGGCTAGCTTGGTATAAAACCTTGTGCAAATGGGGAGTTTGCGGTTGTGCAAAGGGACTGTTTGCGGTTGTTTGTGGTGCATTAAACGGGGAGATTGTTCTGTTACTGTGAAGTGGGTGTAACCCTTACACTACCTGATCGATACAACATCATACCTGATGTTTTAAATCATGTTATTCCAAACAATTTAGGAATGTTAGGTGATTTATGCCCTTTATGGCTTAAAACCAGACTCTGCATCAACTATGTAATTTTCCGTGGGAGTTTTGCCATGGATCCGCCTCTGGCATGCCATAGTCTAGGTGTTAGTCCCCTTGAAACAACTTTCCCATTACTATTGTGGCCAGAAAGCGTCCCTGTGGGTTTTCAAATTCGCCTGCCCATTGAAGTCTATGGCGGTTCGCCAATGTTCGCCCGTTCACGTACATTTGCTAAAGTTTGCGTTCGCTGTTCGCGAAAATTTGATGTTCGCGACATCACTAAAAACAACCAATAGTAAATGAGAATGTCATCATGACGTCAGTAAAATATGGAGGTTAAATGGCAATCAATTAGCGTTTAGAAGTCTGATATGCGCTCAGACTTGTAATCCAGCAATGTGAACATCAATCAATATGAATGAAGAAACCAGTCTAGTTCATGTGGGTGGCCTGATATGTATTAACTCCTTGATATTCGAGATTGATATAACATGAAAATAAAACGTACATTTTATTTAAATTTAAAATTTTAATTGAGACTATTGTGAAATTAATTCTAATGTCTTTCATTGCTTTCCCAATTTTTTTTTTTTAATAGTTTTTATTCAAAGGAATAACAGGTTTCCAAAATAACAGGTAACAAGAATTTTTGCATATAATCTTTGAACAATAATACGTAAGCCTTTATAAATCAAACCGTAGTATTTCCTTTCTCTTTTCCTTTTTCTGTGATTCTATAGTTACTCTATTATTTCTTTAACTCAAATAAGGGAGTCTTGATCAAACATAACTTAATTATATACATATTAAACTAAAACTTTAAAGAAATAAATAAAATATAACTATGAAAATATTGAAAGGTACATTTAATCTATTCTAGACTATACGTTGTATCCTAAGAGATCCTGAACCTATAGTAAGTCAATGTATAGCTATTCTCCATTTTTTAAATAATAGCTTCAGAGTTATTCCAAACTATACAGTTTAGTTTGCTTAGTTACTATATTAATTCAGCAAGCCACAATCTACAACAATGCATTCTTACACTTTATACATGTATTATTTATATATTCACCTCTTGTGTCTTTTTCCCGATATTCCAGAATCTCCTGCACCAGCTCTCAAGTCCCCCCGGTCGATGTCCCCCTCCGGCCTACACCGAATATGTTATTGTTGACCTCTTCTTACTGTTGGATCCTTCAACTTAAGGGAAAACTCAACGTTGACTTTAACCAGGGACTCCATATTTTATAAAACTGTGGTATAGTGTCTAATATGGCCGATGTTGCCTTCTCGTTTATTGCTATGTAATTAATTCTCCTTATAATTTCCCGGATGTCTAGTTTATCTGATTTCCATTGACTAGCGATATGCACCTTGGCCGCGGCAGCCATTATCTGAAAAAGCTTATTCTGATTATTTGTTAAATTAGGAAGTTTAAGCCCCAATAAACATGACTCCATGGTTGCCACCACCGTAGTTTCGAACAGTGACGTCGCTATCAGTGCTAACCCTTCCCATAGCCCGTGGACTGCCTGACATAGCCACCAGGTATGGGTATGGTCTCCTATTTGTTGACAGCCTCTAAAACAATTACTACTTACCCTAGGGTCATATTTATTGAGTTTATCCAGGGTGCAATATGTTTGCTGAAATATCTTAAAAGAGGTCTCTATGTATGTGGAATTACACGTTGCTTTGTTCAAATTAAGGAAGGATTTCTGCCACTTCTTCCATTCCCATTCCTCCCCCAGTTCTTTTTCCCGTTTACATATATATGGTGGCTTGTCTGATTTCTTTGAGTTATAAATGTATCATATAATGAGCCTATTATCCCTTTTGCAAGTTGGAGGTTCTTGCAGATCACGAGAACCAGGAGGCTTTCTGTGGTCCAAATTTTTTAAACATTTCTCCGGCCCAGCTCCTTATTTTTAGGTAGTTGTATTTCTCCTCTGGGGGAAGGGTATATTTTTTTCTAAATTGCTCTAGATTCATCAAATGACTCCCTATAAACCAGGGACCCAACATGTCTAGGCCCCTAATTGCCCACAAGTGTTTAGATGTTTTACTCATGGTTGCCCAAATCTCTTGGGAAGAAATAACAGAACAAAAGGGAGATGCACTTATATCCAGCTTGTATTTGAATCTAGCCCTTTTCCACGTTATTATTGTTAGATTTATTATGGGGTTTGGATGTGATTTAATCGGACTTAATCTGTCGGGCTCCCATATCAATGTGTCCCAGCTATGGGGTTGCATTTTCTGCTGTTCTAAAAATACCCAACCCGGTTGATGCTTGACTGAGTGCGTTTGTGGTAGTTGGGACAGCCTAGCCGCTTTAAAGTACTCCCGTAAGTTAGGGCATGCTAGCCCCCCTTCTTTCTTATGTCTGTACATTACCTTCTTGGCTATTCAAGGTTTCTTATTTTTCCACACGTACCTAAAAATACTGGACTGGAACTGATCCAGTTCCCTCAGGGATATTGGCATAGGGATTGTTCTAAATAGGTACAGAATTTTTGGTAGAATATTTATTTTAACTGCTGCAATTCGGCCTGTCCAAGAAAGAGGGTAATTCCTCCATCTGAACAAGTCGTCATTAAGCTTCTTGTACATGGGGGGGTAATTAGACTTGTATAGATCAGACATTTTAGGTGTTATATTAACCCCTAGATATTTTATGTGTTTGGGGGCCACTAAATGGGAAACAGGGCCTTCAGATGCTCTATGTCCTCTTGTGCCATGCCTAAGCTTAAAGCCTCCGATTTCTCCAAGTTCAGCTTAAGACCTGACATTTTGCCGAACTGGTCTAGGGTCGACATTAATGCTGGGATGGAGGACCTTGGATTCGTCAGAGTACAGAGTACATCATCTGCAAAGAATGAGGATTTATATTGTTGTAACCCTACCTGAAGCCCCTGAATTTCCGTATCTGCTCTAATGAGCTGCGCTAGTGGTTCCACTGCCATAGCAAATAATAGGGGCGAGAGCGGGCATCCTTGCCTTGTACCTCTCTGTATGTTAATTTGTGTTCTATGTTCCCCTGGTAACCTCAACATGGCTGTCGGAGCGTCATAGTATATGCGAAGTAGAGTAATAAACTTCCCATTGAGCCCAAACTTGTTCAGAACTTTGAACAGATACGGCCACTCCACTGCATCGAATGCTTTCTCTATATCAAGAGCCAATAGACACATTGGGGATCTTGTTTTCTGCGCTAGATACTGGATGTTGAGAGATCTTGTTTTCTGCGCTAGATACTGGATGTTGAGAGTTCGTCTGACATTGTCCCCCACCTGTCTATAAGGTACAAACCCTGCCTGATCCTTATGGATAATTTCTGGCAAGAATCTGGAGATCCTTGTCGCCATAATTTTGGCCATCAGCTTGATGTCCCCATTCAGCAGTGATATAGGTCGGTAGTTTTTTCACCTCTAGATTATCTCTGCCTTCCTTTGGCAGAACCACTAATTCTGCCTGGTTTAGTTCTGGAGGCATTTTTTCCCCTCCCATGATGGCGTTAAACAGTGACTTAAGATTGGGACTTAATAGGGACTCAAACTTTTTATAATATGTTAGTACAGCCGTCCGGCCCTGGTGATTTGCCTATTTTGAGACCCTGAATTGCCTCCTTCACCTCTTCCGTTGAAATATCTAGATTGAGGTTGGCTAGCTGCTGCTCGTCTATAGAGGGGAGATCAATAGATCTTAAAAAGGGGGGCAAGGTCCAGCCCTTTTCTGTGTAAAAGGATAGTACGCCATTTAATTCTGTCCTTACCTTATCTATTTGCCTGCGCAGCTTCATGGTGGGGTTTTTCTGGTTAAGTTTTTC
The DNA here is from genome assembly GCA_027410445.1 of Discoglossus pictus. Taxonomy (NCBI): domain Eukaryota; kingdom Metazoa; phylum Chordata; class Amphibia; order Anura; family Alytidae; genus Discoglossus; species Discoglossus pictus. Next base: position 338,867,241 of record CM050163.1, on the reverse strand, counting down.
TAGACTATTTAGGGTATCTGTTAACTCTTCCTCTTTCCGCTTAAGAGATTTTCAATGTTGGGCTGTTAGCTTAATATAGCATCCTCTTATGAAAGCCTTATGGGCTACCCAGAGCCAAACCGCCCCCGTCTCAGGTGAATCATTCAGCTCAAAATATTGCTTAATGTCCTCTGCTATTGATGCTGTATTTTTGGGGTGTGTCAATAGGTGTTCATCAATCCTCCAGCCCCTGAATGGGGTCAAGTTAGGACCTATCGTTATTTTAATGACCACCATGGCATGATCAGACCAGGGGCAAGGGACAATGGCAGGCTCCCAGGTTTTATCAAAGAGGAGAGAGCTCATTAAAAATGTGTCAATCCTGGAGTACGTGCCGTGCGTAGGTGAATAATATGTATATTCCCTGGTATCCATGTTTAAGACTCTCCAAGCATCCACTAGACTCATATTGACCATTAACTGTTTCATTTGGGCCCTTTTTTTGAGAATTTAGTATCTTGAGTGTGACCGGATCTGTCCATTGTTGGGTCCAAGGTTAAGTTAATATCCCCTCCGATTACCAGTTTACCCACATCTAGCGTTTCCAGTTCCCTCATCATTTTAATCAGAGTTTGGTGGGGAGACTTTGTGGGGGAATACAGGGAGACCAATGAAATTCTATGACCCGAGACTGCCCCAGTGATCAGTACATAATTCCCTTCCTTGTCTAATCTACTGTGTTCTACCTTAAACGGGAAGTCTTTGTGTAGCAGTATGGCTGCCCCTGCCTTCTTTGTAGACTGAGTGGCCGCATATACTATCGGATATTCCTTGAGGATGAACCTCGGTATACCCCCACGGGAGAAATGTGTCTCTTGCATGAAGATAACCGAGGGTCTAAACTTTTTGTAATATCTGAAAGCTTTCCTCTTCTTGAAAGGTGAATTAAACCCCTTCACGTTATGAGTTATAAACACATACTCTGACCCACTCATGATGTTTTAGTGTCTAGGTGTGTATGTTTTCCTTGTCTACCTACTGCTTCATGCTCGACGCCAACTCTTAGGGATCTGAGGTTGGACAAAGGCCCGGAGAGAGACCGCCGATGCAGGAGATTCCAGTCATCGTAAGCCCGAGAAAAATATACATGATATTAGACACACATTTAGCCAACCATCTTTGCATTCCTAGTTCCCCCTAGTCTCTTCTAGTTTTGCCTCTGGGGTTATATTATGCTGGCTGCTCAGGCCCTGGTTTCTATCCTTTGCAAGTTTATAAATGTCTGCACTAATCTTCATCGTTAGAAGCACTGCTAATACTAGATTTGGTTTACTCACTGCTCTTTGCCAGTCTGCTAGTTGCTCTAACAAATTCCATTTCTCCCCTTCTCCATAACTATTAATAACTAATCTCAATAACTTTTCAACTTGTCTAACTAACCTGAGACTTTCCATCTCTATCTCAAAGGATTACTTCTCTCTGGACCCTTTTCTAAGGTCCCGACTAACCTCCTTCTTAACTAAACTGTTCTACGTTTATTATTCTTCCTCTAGAGTGTCAACAAGATAAAAAAAAACACAAAAAATAGAGAAGATGAAAAGTAAAAAAATAAAAAATACAGTCCCGAAGCTGGGTAGGTGTTTAAGTCTCTGGTTCACTTCCAGTCATTTGGCTTGTTGTCATTCCGAGCGTGTTGTTATCAAGCCTTCCGGACTCACTCCAGATCCCCCTTTATTCTGTAAGCTGTTCATAGCTGGACTCTTGCGGGGTAGGTTCTTATCTCTGGAGCTTCTGGGGTGAGGTGGGATATACTTCATTGACTGTGACCCTACTACTGTCCATTGTTTCTTCGAAATTGGAGGAGGTGGGGGCCCGCCATGCTCTTCTATCGAAAAACCCGATGGGCACAGATGAAGTTGGCGCAGTACTGCCAAACAGTCTTCTAGATTGCGAGTGGTATGCGAGGCGCCTTGATAGCTAAAGGTGAGAGCAAAGGGGAAGTTCCACCCATATTGCACCCTGACATTGTGACGGCGTGAGCGGTTTGGGTCCTCTGCCCCAGTTCTTTCAAGTCGTTCCTCAAAGGCTCTATTGCCTTGGTTAAGAGCTGTTCGATGGTAACTATGGATCTAGGTGATAGATCAATGTGTTGCTGTGCCTTCTTAGAGGCCTCCTCCTGATCTGATGAATCTGAGTGGTCTGAAGCCGACTCCACTGGTGATACAGGTTTAGCCACCTTAGGTGAAAAATGCTCATGAATGCCCTTTGCTGAGGGAGTCCTCTTACTCTTCTTTATTGCTGGTCTTTGGTGCTTTGCACCCTCCAGTAAGCTTTATGATTCTTCCTCTTTTTCCCTTCTGCCTGTAGGCCGCTCAGATGCCAATAGAAGCAATTATTATATCGCCTTCAGCTGATCAAGTCGGGTTTCCTTATATGGAGGCTTTTACATCTCTTGGTGAAGTGGGTCACCTTGGCCTTTGTAGCTTATTGCCGAATTTAGCATATTGTATGTTGACAGCCCAGTTCTCATATTGCAACTCTGCTGTAGTTTTGCTATGTGGCCACTTGTGAGCCCATAAAAGTCCTATATAGCTGTGTCTCAGTGTAGTTTGAAGTATAAATACTGTATAAATACCGGATATTTCCAGAGCCAGGGTTATTAATGTCTCTCTTCAGTGACCCCTAATTTGCAGGGTTTTTAGTAGCTGTAATGTTGCAGACTCTTTTGAGCTATCCGGTAATAGTAAAGTATTTTTTTAGTGACACTCAGTTCGTAGTGTTTTTGATGGTGACAGATTTGTCTTTTCTGTGCTCTCCCAGGGCTGTAAAAAGGAGATGTACAGCTATACTGTGCTAATAAAATTGCTTCTTATTTTTATTACTTGGATCTTTGGTGTGGCCCCTTTTTTGTGTTAGGGTATAGCTTCACAACATATAAGTGATGTCTTGGCTGATTGTGCAGTTATATCTCTTCTTAGAGTTCAGGATTACTGAGCTGGGTATAGCTGGGTATAGTTGGGCAGTGGCCAGTGGTCTGTCTGGGCAGTGGGGTACAATTCTGAGCCTTAAGAGGGGTTTCTGTGCTTTGTTGCTATTATCAGCTGGCTTTGGGGGCTTTATTGTTGGGTCTGAGCCCACCTTGCTGCTCCAAAAAATGGCGTCCGCTTTTCGCAGGCTTTTCTTTCTCTGCCCCGCTGCTCTCTATTTGTCCCCCCTGGGTCCCTTTTTCTGCCCCAGCTTGGGGTCCTTGCCCCTGATCCTGCTTCCCTTATCTCCTGGGGTCTAGCGGGTTATACAGAGCCCCACAGCCCCTCTGCCCGACCGCTTACCCACGCGGCCAAGATGGCGGCCGCTTCTTCGCCTCTTCATTCACGCCACTCTCCTCCTCCACTACCAGGTGTCTCACCGCTGGGCCTCCGCTTCTCTCTCCCCCATCTCTAGCCGGATCTGTGGCTCTGCGTTGAATCTAGGATGCTGTGTAGCTCTTGCAGGCCTCCTGCCTGGCTCCTCCGCCTCTCAGCTCCCGGTCTTCTTCCGCTGGCTGGTCTCACCTCGCGGGGGTCCGGGAAGTTCCCTCCTGATGTCCTCCGATGCTGGTGGGGCTCCCTCAGGGTCTTTTCCAGGGTCTCTGGGCCTTTTTGGGCATATATAAGCCCTTTCTTGGGATCCTCAGCGAAGCTCTCCCGAAACACGTCGACTTGCTCCGGACGTTGGCTCCGCCCCCCCCGCTTTCCCCATTTTTTAAAGTGCAGTATTGATTTTTTTATTTGCATTTAGAGTGCTACAAACAGGTGTTTAATCCCTGTGCGAGTACTCTCTAGTACCCATAGGATTTTTGACTAAATTTTCCTTTTAAGGGTGTCAACAATTGCGGGCTTGGGGATTTATAACAATTTAATAGCGATTGTAACATTTACGGACTTGGAAGATCAAAGACTTAGCTGGATCAGAGTTACAATTTTGTTTCTCAGCCTGTAACCTGCTAAAAGAGGCCAATTTAATAGCTGTAACTTTCTGGGCTTCAGTAAATACACTTTGGCAAATTTAAGGTCAAGGTTTGAAGACTAGGAGAAGACATAGAGCTTAATGAAATGGCTCCTGTAGGAACTCCTGCAAGGCTGATATGTAGCTACAGGACCTCTTACAAGCAACTTTGCAGAACCATTAAGTCAGTCCCGCAAAAAATGTCTGTAAGATTTACTGACTCGCACCCAGGGAGGTTGGCACATAGCGCTCTAGCAACAAACAAATGCTAGCATGCTGCCTTATGTATTCCCGTAGGGTATTCAGAGTCTGAATTTCAGTATTCTCCATAACACTGCATCCTACTAGATAATGTGGACACAATACACTAGCCATAACAATAACCAATCTATCTATCTATCTATATATCTATCTATCATGACAGCAAAGAGGTTAAATAGAATTAAAATATGAATCCAGGGAATTAACAAATCTTCTTCCTATACCCAGTTACACCATGATTCAAGATATCCCGCCCCCCAAAACACTGGGGTCCATTTGACTCTCCCTTCTACCTATAACCTTAACATTTTGGGGTACGGAGGCATTACCCCCTTCTTACCTTTCTTATCCAGCCAAACCACACTAAATACATTTTTATATCTTCCCCATGGAGGTTGAAATAGACTCCTGTAGTCCCAATCCTGTACTATAAACCCCCAAGGGCCCTATCACTATCTACGATGGGGGGTCATCATAGGCCCTCATACCCCAATATGTTGCCTACCCCATAGAGTCCCTACAGACCACTATGGAGCTTCTACCTATGTTCATAGGGGTCCTTTTGTATCCCCATGTCACCTGCTATGGGGATCTTTTTGGACTCCCATAGTATATTAACCAAAACTTAATGCCTTTACAATGGGGATCCATAGGGAACTCCGTGGCACCTTAAATACTACCTTAGAGTCATTATGAACCCCCATGTACCATATTCCTGCATGCAGGTCCATAAATAGTAGTTTTATATTTGATTTGGATTAGAATCCCTGGTGCCTAACACCAAAATATATATAAAAAAAATGTTTAATCAATGGATTAAAAAGGAAAAATGCCGTAAGTTAAATAATAAAAAACAAAAACCAGAGTTTGCTGTATATTAGTAAGCACAATAAAATGGGCTCAAGAACAACAAAAAGGATTGGTTAGTGGGCACAAAAAATAATGTACTTCAATAGTTCCATTGTTCTATTAACAGCTTCTTATGCAAGGAGTATATACTAATTATAACAGGTTGAGTAAGCACAGTAAACAAAACTTCATATTTAGCAGATACTGCTAATCGTTGGGATTGTCTTGTGTTTATTAACTATATATAACTCTGTTAATTTAAAAAGCAACGATGTTTAAAAACAAAAAAAGAAAAGCAGGGGTAACTAGAAAAGATAACCAGTATTTCTGAGTGACTAGGAAGGCATACATAATATGTATATCATACAAGGCAAAAAGCAGGCTGCAAATTTACAAAACTAATGCTAGGCATATAGTGCAAATGGACATCTGCTAGTCCAGTCAATTATCATTAAAGCTACACTTGCAATTCAATTGTGCCATACAAATTTGCCAAATAATAAAAATAGTAAAGCCTTCTTATACTTATCTTGCATAGTATACCCCCGCAAGGCCCGCAGCCAGGTCCATAAATACATTCATAGTCACCGACACTAACCCCCAAAACTTTCTACACAAAAGTATTTATAGAATCCACAGAATAATTTACAGAATAAAAAAACACAACAGAATAAAAAGCCATTACTTAAAATATAAAAAGAATTACCCACATAAAAAAAACATACAATTAAAAGAACAATTGTATTACTATTCTAAAACAAGAGGATGCAACTCACATAGAGTGTATTGCTACAAGTAGAAGCGCTCTATAGAACACTTATTGTCGTACAATTTATCCGAACAAGTGCAATGTATACCAAAGTTAAAATCTATCATAGGAAAAATGATAGATGTTTCCAATGTTTCCATATGCATAAATCGGAAAAAAAATATAACATACATACATATGCTTGCATTTACATACAATTCTTCCAGGAAGGCAAAAAATAGAGAGTCACAATAAACAGACCGTCCAAATAAGTCCAAAATAAGTCTGTAGATGCCTGAGGTGTGCTGCTTCTTCTCAGGACACTGTTCCCACTGTGTCCTAATAGCTAGCAAAGATGAAAAGAAGGGTAGGGGCAAGACAGCGCACCACCTCCTAGTGCAATATGAGTGTGTACCAAGCACATCAAAGCATCAGATGTATGAGATATTTGTATGGCTTCAAAATAATGTCCCTGGAAATAGTCTGTATCAATATATTAATATTTCTAATATGGGGATATAGACCTGGTGGCCTTTTTAGAAGGGTAACCTGAGTGGCATTTGACTTGCATACACTCTCTAGTCATTTTAGGTCCATTTCATGCATTCTTTTCTATATTAGGTCTTACTTGTATTTATATACTGCAATATGTGTAGAGTACTCTTCCCTATATTCTTATCCTTACAGACCTAGCTGCTTAATGGGTTATATCCTTTTTTTATCCCTCTTCTCTATCCCCTCCTTTTTATTATTAACTAGCGAATTGCCCGTCAAAAAATGACGGCAATGAAATTGTAAGGTAGCTAATGCTGTTTAGTGTGTAATAATGAAATATATAATATATTAATAAATGAATATACTTTACCTATTTTAAAGCATTGTGTGGAAGAGCTGTGAATGTGTTTTGATGTTGCTGCAGCATTAGTGGTGTGGATCTGCTGTGTAAGCGTGCTGAATGTGTGCAGTGTAACACTGTGCGTGCGCGAGCCCAAACCGTTAGCGTAGTCGTGTACTTCCGCATTGGCGTAAAATGGCGAGTATTGTGTGGTATACGTTTGTATCGGAATATCCGTAGGAATTTGTGGTGTTTTGCGAGTTTCTTGTGGTGTTTTGCGAGTTTAGAGTGCTGTAGCCTCGTTTTCGTTTTGTTCGGCGGCCATTTTTTCTCTCGCTTCGATTTTTTTTTAGTCTCTAAACTGTTTTATTTGGAGTAAAATCGAGGTGTAAGTTGTATTTTTGAGGTGCTGGGTGCTCCCTCTTGGTGTAGGTAAGTTTTTTATGTATGTGGTGTGTGTATGTATTGTGTTTTACATTTTGTAATGTTCGCGAGTTGCGTCCGAGTGTTGCGAGTCCGTAATGTGTGTGAACGTGTGTCGTATGTTGTTTGCGAGTGTCGTAATGTGTGTGTCGTACTGTTTGGGTTGCGACGTGAAGTTCGCGAGGGTCCTCAGTTGCTGGCAAGGAGCGCCTTTGGCGCTCCATGCCAGCAACTGAGACCCTCGGGCAGTGCCCTCGCTTTGCGAGGGCCTCGGCTCGCTGCGTGAGCCGCGGCCCTCGCTACGCGAGCCCGCAGTGTTAGCAACAACTCGTACGCTCACAACTATATATGTGATGTTTCTTATATATCTGCTCTGATAGCTTTTTAGGGTAACGTCTCATGTAGGGGTTTTGACTGATTTTTGTAGGACTGTCTACATTAGGATATATATATTTGGATAGCCTTGGATTAAGGAGGGATATGATTATATCTAGATGCACAGTTTGATATGTTTTTATGTATGCTCTTGCATTTTTACGGATCTGTTTGGACCTGTCTTTTTGCCATTCTATATTTCTATTATATTGCTTTATGAGACACGTGTACATAATATGGTTCCATTATGGATATTGTTTTATATTATTTTGCGTTGCATTGTAATATTTGGGGCATCAGCCCTTTATATTTATATTTTTATATTTATATATAAATTGTATGTGTATATATATTTGTACATGGAGTTTTTAGTTTGGTGCTAATAAGAATACTATGATCATCATAAATATTACTGTTTATAGCATACAGTTGTATCTACCGTTCTTGTTTCTCTGGAAGTTATATTGACATAAGGACTATTTTAAATAACTAATGCTGGAACTTTTAGCATATGATGTTTTTGATTTATTGTCATTTTGGATAGGGTAATAAGAATGGGTCTGCTTTAATTTATCACTCTCTGTATATGCCCTTACTCAATGGAGACATGTGGTATGTCTATTTGGCCACTAGATGGCCTTTACAGGTGGATGGAGACTTTCCCAACCAGGAAGTGGTAGCCATGCCAGGAACGTGGTGATGTCACAGGTGTCACATGCAGTCGCGTGATGGAGTCTTCTTCAGGGTTGGATAAACAATGGAGGGTGTTTTAAGCTCTGTGGGAACAGAAGAAGTTTGCTTTTGGTAAGTACTGACATTTACAGTATTTATATGCATGTTTAGGATTATACTACATATTTTATCACTGATGAATCCTTAAATATGTGAAACTCATCTAATATCATCGATTTGGAGTTTTTATGAAATTGTTTCCATTTCTTTTATTTTTACCCATTTGTCTCATTGAGTATGCATCTGGGATTCTATTTTCAAATGAATATATGATGAGATACACTTTATTTGGGGCAATTTGTTCTCACTGCTATCTATAGCAAGCACAAAGAGCAAGTGTTATATAGTTACATAGTAATTGAGGTTGAAAAAAGAGTTTTAGCCCATCAAGTTTAACCTTTTAAGATCTCTTCAGATCTGCAATATGTAGATTAGTTATTAATTGATCCAGAGGAAGGCAAACAATAAAACCACATTAAAACTTTGCCAATTGTCTCAAAAGGGAAAACAAATGAATTCCTTCCTGGCCCCAGATACTGGCAATCGGATTCCTCCCTGAATCAATACTCCCTCTCTAATTAACCAGGATAACACTGAATGCCCTTTTAATAAAAAGTATATACAATCCCTTTTAAAAGTTATCTATTGAATCCACTGTCACCACCTCCCTTAGTTGAGAATGGCACAGATTAACCACCCTTACTGTGAAGAACACTTTCTTTTCTTTACGATGGAAACTTTTTAGTTCTAACCTCAAAGGATGTCCTCTTGTATACTGAAAACCTCTTGGCACAAAAAAGCTCCCTTGATAAAACTTTATACGGACCCTGGATGTATTTATATAGGGTAATCATATCCCCTCTTAGACACCTTTGTTCTAGAGAAAATAAGTTTAATTTGGTTAGTCTTTCTTCATAACTTAGCCCCTCTATTCCCCTTATTAGTTTTGTAGTCCTTCTCTGTACTTTTTCCAGTTCTAAAATTTCTTTTTTATGAATTGGTGCCCAAAACTGTACGCCATATTCCAAATGAGGGCATACTAGAGATTTGTATAATGGCAGAATTATATTTGCTTCCCTGGCTTCTATACCCTTCTTAATACATGCTAATATTTTATTTGCCTTTGCAGCTGCTGCTTGGCCTAGGTTATCTAGGTGGTTGTCCACAAGCACTCCCAAATCCCTTTCAATATCAGATACCCCTAGATTTGCTTCATTACATTTATAGGTTGCATGGTTATTTTTCTGTCCCAGATGCATAACCTTACATTTATTCGTATTAAATCTCATCTGCCATTTAATTGCCCATTTCTCTAATTTATGCAAATCCCTTTGTAGGGAAAGTACATCATTTTCTGAATTAATTACCTTGCATAACTTCATGTCATCAGCAAAAATGGAGACACTACTTTCCAATCCTACTTCTAAGTCATTAATAAATATGTTAAAAAGGAGTGGACCTAATACTGAGCCCTGAGAAACCCCACTTACAACATTTGTCCAATCCGAGTACAACAACCCTTTGTTTCCTGTCTTTTAGCCAGCTCTCAATCCATGTGCATATATTTACTGCAATTTCTGTATCCCTTAGTTTGCACAATAGTCTCCCATGTGACACTGTATCAAAAGCCTTTGCAAAATCTGAAAAGAATACATCCACTGAGTTGTCTTGATCCTGGTTCCTACTAACCTCCTCATTGAAACTAAATAGATTTGTTTGACACAACCTATCCCTCATAAATCCATGTTGGCTCCTACTTAGAAATTAATTTTTTCCAACCTCTTTTGGATTTCTTCCTGCGTTTACCAATTATTTGGTGAAGGTAGTGTAGCCCCATTATAGTGCAGTGTCCCAACCACTGGTACCTCCCTTGTATATATACCTAAGAAAAGAACCAATTTAGCTGGTCTGCCTTTTCCTGGTCACTAATTGTCAGATGGCCTGTGTCACATTGTAATGCTCCTATAGCTTCCTTCCTGGCCCTCTTTCCATTTAAATACTTAAAAAACAGTTTAGGGTTAGTCTTTCTCTCTTTTGCACCTAATTTTTCATTTTCTATTTTAGCCAGTCTAATAGCCCTTTTGCAAGCCTTGTTGATTTCCTTGTACTCCCGTAAAGCAGTCTCTGTCCCCTCTTTTTTGTATAATTGAAATGCCTGTTTTTTTACTCTGTGTCTTGGTCTTTAAATCATTGTTAAGCCACATTGGATGGGATTTTCTGCTTTTACTTTTATTCCCACATGGTATATGCTGGTGTATGTATATTTAGTACGGATTTAAATGCTGTCCATTTATGTTCAGTATTTTTACCTGTCATTTCTCTGTCCCAGTCTATACGTTGTATTGCTGCCCTGTTAAAATCTGCCCTTTTAAAATTAAGAGGTTTCGTTAGCCCCTTACAGCTTTGTTTTTTTAACTCAATCTCAATTGAGACTGTGTTGTGATCACTGTTTCCCAAAGGTTGCCCTATTTCAACATTTGATACCATATCAATATTATTTGTGATTACTAAATCCAAAATAGCCTCATTTCTATTAGGTTCTTGTATAACCTGGGCCAGATAATGATCTCTGAGTGTACTCAAGAACCTGCTCCCCTTAGTTGAACTGCTGATCTCATTTACCCAGTTTATTTCAGTGTAGTTAAAATCTCCCATTATTAGAACTTGACCATGCTTAGCTGCATTACCAATCTGTAACAATAACTGTATTTTCTCACTTTCAATTATATTTGGGGGTTTATAGCATACACCACCAAAACCTGCCTGTTGCTCTGCCTATTCTGCCCTCCCTCTCCTCCAGTAGAACTGTTCTCCTGGTTGTTAGAGGGAACAGCTCTATCTGGCATTGCCATTCGTGAATAGACATCCCCAACAGTTTCACTCAATCTGTAAAATCTGTTGGTGCTTGCCAACTCAGTATTGGCCTGCCTTCTGCTCCTGTTCCCCCTGCTTCCCCTTCTGACTGCCACCCAGCTACCTCCCTGGACATTCTCACTAGCCCCAGCTCCACCCTCCATGCTGAGCCCAGCTAAACTGTGCTCCGTGAGCACCTACTCCCTTTCTAGTGGAGCAATATAACTAAGTGCTGCAATTCTCCTCTCCAGTTCTCCAATTTGAGCTCCACATGCTCACACCTCTCACAGAGGTATGGACTCTGGATCATTTGTTCCAGTAGTGCATACATATGACAGGATGTATACTGAGTGAGGTCGCCACTAGACTGACTCATAATTAAAAAAAAAAAATACAAAAATTTGACTCTTTTTTTTGAACTACCTCCTGTGAATAGTCACACACAAGGCCCAAACGTATATGCAATTTTAACCCAGGTAAAAACACTCCCCTCTCACCTGTATCAAATCATTGCACACAGGAAATTAATACACTTTACTTGTCTGAGCAAATCAGATGCAGTCACACACTAGTCCCAAACTTATATGCATTTTTAACCCAGGCAAAAACACTCACCTGTACTAAATCACTGTGCACAGGGAATAAACACATTTTACTTGTCTAAGTAAATCAAATGCAGTCACACACTAGGCCGGTTGGGGCCTATATGGTCCTCCTTGGTGTAATATGGGTTTTAAAGGTCCGGTTTGGGCCTATATAGTGCTGCTTATTGTAATGTGGGTTTTTAAGGTCCGGTTGGGGTCTATATGGTCCCGCTTAGTGTAATGTAGGTTTTTAAGGTACGGTTGTGGCCTATATGGTCCCGCTTGGTGTAATGTGGGTTTTTAATGTCCTGTTGGAGCCTATATAGTCACGCTTGGTATTTTAAGGTTTTAAAAATATGGTTGGGGCCTATATGGTCCCGCTTGCTGTAATTTGGGTTTTTAAAGTCCAGTTTGGACCTAAATAGTCCCGCTTGGTATTTCATGTTTTTTTTAGGTACAGTTTGGGCCTATATAGTCCTGATTGATGTAATGTGGGTTTCTAAGGTTTAGTTGTGGCCTATATAGTCCCGCTTTGTATAATGTTTTTTTAGGTATAGTCTCGCTTGGTTTCATAAGTGTTTTTACGTATGGTTGGGGTCTTGCACTCTGTGATTTGTTTGCTTGTTTTATATCACGCCCAGGTCCAAACAATCTGCGGCTGCAGACAATTTTGGACTAATACACTTGAAGACACCCCAAGAAGGAAAGTTAACTGTTGGTGAGTGTCATTACATTCATGCAGATAAGAAATTTTATTATTTGCCTGAATCCCAAGATTCTAGCATTTGTAAACAGTATTAAAAAATTAGAAGGGGGAGTCTATCTCAATGGGTGGGGCAAGTATAATGTCATTGGGCAGGGCATATAAAGGTCAATATGAAAATTGGGGAGGAGTTTAAAAATGGGTGGGGTCTATGTAAGGGGATGAGCCAAGTCTTGCTTTGACGCCCCTCCAACTTGACAGTTAACCAGCCACCACTGCTGTATATGCACGTTTAACCCAGGCAAAAACACTCCCCTCTCACCTGCACCAAATCATTGCACACAGGAAATAAACACACTTTACTTGTCTATGTAAATCAGATGCAGTCACACACTAGGCCCAAACTTACTGTATATGCAAGTTTAACTCAGGTAAAAACACTCCCCTCTCACCTGTACCAAATCACTGCACACAGGAAATAAACACACTTTACTTGACTGAGTAAATCAGATGCAGCCACACACTAGGCCAAAACTTAGAATGCAAGTTTACCCAGGCAAATACGCTCCCCTCTCACCTGTACCAAATCACTGCACACAGGGAATAGATACACTTTACTTGACTTATCTAATTAGCCATACACTACGCAATAGTGGTATTCAAAACAACATTGATTGCAAATTTCTAGCCTGCTAACAAATACTTTGTTGGGTGGATACCACCTGGACTATATCCTTCTTCTGGAGATTGAGACCGGGATATTTGATACAGGCGATTTCCAGATGCATTACTATTCTAATAATAAAAAATATGTAAAACAAAAACCTTCTATCATTAACAGTGGGGAAAAAAATAAAATCATATATTACCCTCCTTTATTGATCCTATAGAGATGGCCTATAAAAACCCTCGATCTTTAGCCCTGGATAAGCGGACACATCCTTGTTGATTTTAAAAATTGGTCCTCTTCTGACTTGCTTTAAGACCCTGTTCCTGTCTTTAACCACAAAAAGGCCTTCAAAGCCCTAACATGCCAAAAAAATACTAATAGAGCTTCCCCACTGAATGCCAGAATTTTCACAATTCCGCATTTTATATAAGACTTCTGATTGACTAAAATATGTGTCAATCATATTTCTGCCATTCAGAAATGTAAGTTTATTTACTCTGATGGTTAGTGGGTAACCAATTCTAGAAGGCTACCATCCCATTGGTTAAAAGTTCAACCAATTAGAATGCATGGATTGAAATCTGTGTATTCTGTTTGTTTGCACATTTACTGCCTCATTAAATTAGCCCTCATAAAACTCTCGGTCCTTGCAAAAAACATTTTTTAGCTGTTTGCGAGGAACGATTCCTCAATATCTCCCTTGCAGCCTCCTTTGCAAAATGACACCCAAAAACGTCTGAGAAAAGGCTCAGAGAGAGCTATGTAGTAAAATGCAGCCATAAATCTTTGGGGTGAACCTTGCACCTCAGAAAAATCCCTATGGGCACAAAAAAGTGCCCACAACGGATCCTAAAGCCTGTACGTGCTGCATCGGAGTAGCCCGACACCACCGTCTGATGCTCCCCCTGCTCACTGAACACATCCCCATGCTGCAGGGGTCCCTATCGGGACCCCTGCAGCCTCCCTACATTAATCTCTTGCAGCCGGGGTCCCCAATCGGCATCGATCAGGCCCCCACTGCATCTAAAATGTCAACAGCTATTCAGAAGGCACAGATGCTGTAATAGGGCCTTCTGATTGGTTTAAAAAAGATTGACAGGTCCTTCAGCCAATCAGAATGGGATATTGGGGTGTATCCCATTCTGATTTGTCTCCCACCTTTGTGCCTTCTGATTAGCTGAAATTTGATTAACAGCCTTTTCAGCCAATCAAAAGGCTGAAAATGGAGGCCTCATTAGCGTCAGGGAGCTCCGTGAGTGCGGAGCTCCTTTATTTAATTTTTTTTTTTTAAATTTAGAGCACGAGTTTATCAAGGGCGAAGCCGGGGCAGAAGATGAGAAGGCCGGGGACATCGCCGACAGGTAAGTTTAACATTTATAATGTTAATTAAAATAATATTTTTTTTATTTTTGTAGTGGGGGGATTTGTGATGTTCATTATTTTATTGTAGTGACGGGGTTTGTAATGTCATTTTTTCCTTTTTGTTCCTTGGTTTTTTTAATTTTATGTACCTTAGCCTTTTTTGTGTGTAATTAGTGGGGTGGGGGGTTTAATAGGGTTTAGGTAGGTTGTGTTAGGTAGGTAGGGGTTAATAGGTTAGGGTAGAGGGGGTTAGTTTAGCTTTAGTGGTTTATTGGGGGAAAATAGTGTAGTGTAGTGTTTGTACTTAGTGTCATGAGGGTCCTTGAGGCCCCTCATGCCACTCATGGGGTTAATAATAGGGTTCTCATTGTCCTAGCATGGTCTTTAAAGACTTTAATGGGACTAATTGGGTTAAATAGAGGCTTATGGGGGCCTGTGTAGACCCCCATAAGTGATGGGATTAAATAGGGCTAGGTGGGGTTAAATAGGCCCAGTAAGGGTTAGATAGGCCTAGTTAGGGTTAGATAGGGTTTAGTATGGGTTAATGGGGTATAGTTAGGTTTAAGAGGTTAATGGGGTATAGTTAGGGATAATAGTGTAGTGTAGTGGTAAGACTTTGTCATGAGGGGCCTGGAGGACCCTCATGGCACTTGTAGGGCGTTAATTAAGTTCTCATGGGGCTCTGTTTCATATGGGGGTCTGTATTGACCCCCATGTGAGACAGAGTTAAATAAGGGCTTATGGGAGTCTGTATTGACCCCTGTGAGTGATAGGGTTAAGGAAGTGCTTATGGAACTCTCTATAAAGCCCCATGAGTTATAGGGTTAATTAAGTGCTCGTGGGGCTGTGTTTAGAGCCCCATGAGTGACAGGGTTAATTAAGGGTGTACGGGGGTCTGTATTGACCACAATGAGTGACTATATTTAATTAAGGGCTTATGGGGGTCTGTATTGACCCCCTTGAGTGAGAGAGTTAATTAAGGGCTTATGTGGGTCTGTATAGAGCCACATGAGTGACAGGGTTAATTAAGGGCATATGGGGGTCTGTATTGACCCCCATGAGTGACAGAGTTTTTTAAGGGCTTATGTAGGTCTGTATTGACCCCAGGAGTGACAGTTAATTAAGGGCTTATGGGGGTCTGTATTGACCTCTATGAGTAACAGAGTTAATTAAGGGCTTCTGGGGGTTTATATTGAACCCCATGAGTTATAGGTTTAATTAAGTGCTCATGGGGCTCTGTATAGAGCCTCATGAGTTATAGGGTTAATTAAGTACTCATGGGGCTCTGTTTTGAGCCCCATAAGTGATGGGGTTAATTTTAGTTTCATGGGGCTCTGTTTAGAGCCCCATGAGTTATAGGGTCAATTAAGTACACATGGGGTTCTGTTTAGAATTTTAGGGGGGGTACTTATAGTACTCCTGAGGAAGGGGTTAATATGTTTTTAGCACGGGTCCTTTCAGGACCTTTACAGTCCTTTAAGGACCAACGAGGCGGGAAATTTGAATTTTTTAATTCAGCAGGATAACAATCGATGCCGATCGAGGCCCCCCGCTGCAAGAGGTTAATGTGGGGGGGGGGGCTGCGGGGGTTCCTATGGACCCCTGCAGCAAGGGATTCATATGGGGACACTTCGGGGGTACTGATGGGGACCCTCAGCATAGAGGGGGGTTAATGTTAGGTGCCGCGGCCGGGATTGGCTAATGGTTTGCCGCGGGCCCTTTATGGAGCCGGGGCAGAGAATTTGATTTTTTTAAATGCAGAGGGGCCTGTTCTATGCCAATCGGGGACCCCCACTGCAAGGAGTTAATGTGGGGGGCTGCGGGGGTACCTATGGACCCCTGCAGTAAGTGGTCAATGTGGGGTCACTTGTCGGGGTCCTGATGGGGACCTCCAGCATAGAGGGGGTTAATTTAAAGTGCCAGGGGGGGGGGGTACTTGGAGTACCCCCCACGGCAGGGCCTGTCACTCTTCATGCACAGTTTCTCCGTGTAAAATTGAAGCACATAGGGTTTAAGTAGAAACCTCCTATCTACGAGGCTGGAATTTAATGGGGCTGTTAAGCAATAAGAGTGCTGTACGTTTCCCTCCTCTGATTGGCTACGATAGCAGCCAATACAAATAGTGGTTAAAATATTGTTATCTTTATCTGATTGGCTACTGACAGTAAATACATTGTAATGTACAGCTGGTCATAAAAACCCTCTCATTGCATTTTATTATGTTTTAAATATTTCCCCGCAACAAAGTAAGGGTACAGCTTTAAGTGCATAAAGGGCTGTTATTGAGCTAGGGTGTCTTAAAGGGTTTAGGCTCACTGCCAGTCCCTGCATGACTTTTCTGGAACATAGGATTAGGGTAGATTTCTTACCGGAGCCATGTAATTGCAGTTTAGGTAAAATCTACCTTAGAGCAGGGAACTCACTTTTAAATATTTACTTGTAAGAATTTGCTTCAGGGGGGATATTAACTTGTAACATTTCTTACAGGAGCCATGTAACAAAGTCCTTAGAGTTTTTGGGAAAACAGGATAAAGGAGTATAAGACAAACAGGGGAAATAACTGGAACATATCCATATGTTGCTTATAATGCAAAGTATTCTCCATGCATGTGATCAAAATCACATTTATAAGAAATACCTTCTGAATCACTAAGAGATATCAGAGTGACATATTGCACCACTTATGTCTGCTAGATTATAAAGTTGTGATGTATATATACATTGGCACTCCTAAATTTAAATGGCCAGCATGTTCAAGTTTTTAGTGCTTATAAGTAGCAAAACTTCGTAAAGCTGGTTTCTCAATACATTTATTTAAAAGATGGTATTTTTCAGGTGATTAAAAAGTTGACCTTTTGTGATAAAACTTACATAGCCAGCTTCACCCCTCATCTTCTGCCAGGGTGCTCTACTACTTCCCTGCAGCCACCCCTTTGCTGATCAGTATCATTTACTGTGCACTGTGCTCCAATGCCACAATTCTAACAGCCCCTTTAAATTTGAAGCCAGTAGCAGCTTCGGCAAGTTTGCAAAGCCTATGGGCTTGAAGTTTGGCTGCATTACAGAGCTATTGATTTAGACCATAGCGTGAGTTACGTGCTTGTGATGCAAGCCTGTAAAGGGGCAGAGAGTAGCAGGAGGATGGGAGTGCAGAGGAGTATCAGGCACACATAGGAGAGGGACAGAGGGGAAGGGGCCTGATCCCAGGGGAGGTGGTAGTTCGAGGAAGGGAAAGGCCGCAGGTCAGGGAGGCAAGGGTCCCTGTCCACAGTCAAGAAGGAAAGAGGCTAAGGGCAAGCACAGGGCCCACAATTATACACACTGGGAGAATTTGGTCCTCCACGGTGCTATTCGTGGCAGCCCCGTAATTCTTGCAGGGGGGAGGGAAGTTAACCCTAGGGCTCAGGCGTGGAAGGAGGTAGCATCAGAGGTTACTGCAGTAGGCACAGCACTAAGAGAAGTGAAGTCTGTCAAGCACAGGTTCAACAACATCAGGGCGATGGCGAGGAGGATAATGGCTAAGGAGGAGAAGGACCAGAGCGTGACCTATAATGAGTGGGAGAGGGTCGCCAGGGACCTTCTAAGACAGTTGCCTGCCACTGGAGCTTTAAGCCCGGTGGCCCAGCAGGACACAGCCTCCATGTCAGGTGAATACCGCATACACCAACATGCCACCACATGTGCATCACACACACTACACATGTACATGAGGACCAACAAGGACACTAACATGTCATCCCCATGGAATTAAGAATGGATACATGGATGCATCATTAAATCCATGAAGCTGACAAATCACTGTCTTTCCTGGGTACAACAACAATAGAGAGTCCATTTATTGGTGTGCCCACTGCAGCCTATGCAGTTACAGAATGCAGCCAGAATCAAGATAGCATTAGGAGCCAAGAACGATCAAGACCATGACCAAAGAATAGATCATATCTAGCGTATGATAGCTAATGTGAGTTGCAATTAGGAGAATCATTCAGGTTCAAGCCTAGATGTCAGATAGTTAAGAATGAACACATAACAGTGTATTATCCATCATACTAATGACATATACCTTTCGTTTCTATCTTTCAGCATCCAGGAGGAGCCTGGGTCCAGTGGCGAGCCAGAGGCGGGGAGTCGCCTCCATCGGAGCAGGAAGTGGAGGAGCAAGCCCCCGCCAAGCAGAAACCAATGCATGGGGAAGAGGAAGGAAGAGGATCTAAGGGCCCTGGCTCGGAGGAGGTAATATGGGTGGTGGAGTCACCATCCAGATCTCCGGCAGATCCACCTTGTTCAAAGACTGTGAATCTCGCCAGGGCCCTCCAACTGGACATATGCTGCCAGATGAGCCAGCCGTCACCTCCTTCCCCCCACAGCAGTGCGCTGTCCTGGCCGCCACCACCAGGCCCATTCACACCACCGCAAGTTCCAGCCCAGGCTCCAGCAAGGTCCCAGATCCCCCCCCCCACTCCATTACCGCCATCTCCTCACATGGCCACGCCCCACAGGCCTCCATCTTCCACATCAGGTCAGGCTGCACAGGTGGAAATGTTGTCTCTTACCTAGCATCATCTAATGACAGAGTTCTATTTGGCTGGGCTGCTCAGAATTGGACTAGTCATCAGCCCCGCCTCCTCTAACTCAGAGGCATCTACAGTACACTCGCATGCTTGCCCCTCCTTTCCTCACACCCTGCCTCCACCATTGCCACTTGTTGTTGTGTTGCCTCCTGGGGGTTTGCCTCCCCCACCACTACCAACAGGGTGACGGTGGCCGGCCATGGACGATGTGGACCTAGTGGCTCAGGAGGACATAGGGGCTGCTCATATGTTTGTTCCTTTTCAACAGCACTCTTCAGTGATAATCTATTGGTCACAATGTTAATGTAATCTAGCCTGGCTACAGAGTCTTTGATCTTGGCCTATGTGATGGTGATATTTTGTATGCAGATGGCTATCTCCCATCACATGGTCCATGATCCTCTTCTCTGTGGACACGTAGGGTTCTGTTTAACTTGTCAGCAATTGATGGTCACTGAGGAATGCTTTTGAGAAGAGATGCTGCAGTCCCTTTGTTTTTTCATGCCTTAGTTTGTATGCTCAGTTATTTTTTTCTTTTTTTTTGTTTTAGTTACAATTCAGGTCCATGCATCTGCAAGCATTGTGGAGGAAATGTATGAGGTGTAAGGTTTTCCCAGTGCCTCTCAAGTAGACATTCTGTCCATGACAGCCTCCCTTAATATGTAGCTCCCACAATCTTAAAGTTATCATATAGCAAGATATCTAAGACATGCTTGTTGTTAGCTGAAATATAGACTAATACCGCTATAGCAGTGGACGTGGAAAGTCTCACAATGGCATTTTAATGACAGCCAGGATTAATACAGTGCCTTGCAAAAGTATTCACCCCTCCTTGACTTTTTACGTATTTTGTTACATTACAGCCCTAAGTTCATTGTTTTGTTAATCTGAATTTTATTCAGAACCAAATAGTCTAAGTTGGTGAAGTGAAATGAGAAAAATATATACATAAAACTATTTTTTAGAAATAGAAAACAGAAAATGTGCATGTGCATATGTATTCACCCCATTTGTTATGAAGCCCATAAAAAACTTTGGTACAACCAACTACCTTCAGAAGTCACATGATTAGTGAAATGATATCCACTTGTGTGCAATCTAAGTGTCATATGATCTGTCATTACATGTTCACACCTAATTTGAAAGGCCCCAGAGGCTGCAACACCTAAGCAAGAGGCAACACTAACTAAGCACTGCCATGAAGACCAAGGAACTCTCTAAACAAGTAAGAGACAATGTTGATAAGAAGTACAAGTAAGGGTTAGGTTATAAAAAGTATCCAAATATTTTATGATCCCCAGGAGCACCATCAAATCTATCATAACCAAATGGAAAGAACATGGCACAACAGCAAACCTGCCAAGAGACGGCCGCCCACCAAAACTCACAGACCGGGCAAGGAGGGCATTAATCAGAGCAGCAGCACAGAGACCTAAGGTAACTCTGGAGGAGCTGCAGAGTTCCACAGCAGAGACTGGAGTATCTGTTCAATAAGCTGTACGCTCCATAGAGTTAGACTTTATGGCAGAGTGGCCAGAAGAAAGCCATTACTTTCATCAAAAAACAAAATGGCACGTTTTGATTTCGCGAAAAGACATGTGGGAGACTCCCAACATGTATGGAGGAAAGTGCTCTGGACTAAAATTTAACTTTTCAACCATAAAAGAAAACGCTATGTCTGGCCCAAACGCAACACATCAACCAAAGAACACCATCCATTTTTTAGCACCCGGGACTGGGAAACTGGTCAGAGTTGAGGGAAAGATGGAATGTGCTAAATACAGGGATATTGTTGAGCAAAATCTATACCACTCTGTGCGTGATTTGAGGCTAGGACGGAGGTTCACCTTCCAGCAGGACAATGACCCCAAACACATTGCCAAAGCAACACTTGAGTGGTTTAAGGGTAAATATGTAAATGTGATAGAATGACCTAGTCAAAGCCCAGACCTCAATCCAATAGAAAATCTGTGGTCAGACTTAAAGATTGCTGTTCACAAGCACAAACCATCCAACTTGAAGGAGCTGGGGCAGTTTTGCAAGGAGGAATGGGCAACAATCCCAGTGGTAAGATGTGGCAAGATTATAGAGACTTATCCAATGGGACTTGGAGCTGTAATTGACGCAAAAGGTGGCTCTATAAAGTATTGACGTTAGGGGGGGAATAGTTATGTACATTGACTTTTTGTGTTATGTTGTCCTATTTGTTGCTTGCTTCACAATTAAAAAAAAAACATCTTCAAAGTTGTGGGCATGTTCTGTAAATTAAATGATGCCAATCCTCAAACAATCCATGTTAATTCCAGGTTGTGAGGCAACAAAACATGAAACATGCCAAGGGGGTGAAAACTTTTGCAATGTACTGTATATGCACTAGTGAAGCATGTGATCCTGACCTCAATTTCGGTCTGAGAAGAGATCCTTGGGTCTGATGAAAGTGACATTGTACCTGGCTGCAGACCGTTGTGTCCTCTCCGTATTAATGGGTATTTTCCAATATTTCTGATTATCCAGAGACATAGCTAATAGTTAGTAATGCTTGCTGATGGGAATCAAGGGAGTTGGTATATTGTTACAGTTACAGTATTTATCACTTTACTGTACATGCATGTTAATTAGTTTTTTTGTCCTCCTTCGCCTTTTTTTAGTTGACCACTTTTTTCAGATTTTTGTTTTTTTCACCACACTGTATGTTTGAAACTGGATTGGATTACTCAGTCCAGAGGTTTAATCATCTGTTTCATTAAGCAGATCGAGACAAGTTGTAAGTGCTATGCACATTAATGGTTTCTTCAATTAAATGGAGTGATTTCTGTTGATCCTTTCTTTCATCAGATTCCATTTGCAGTGGTGTAGTGACCACATGTGACCCTGGTAGGTGGTATGCATCATGCTTATTCTAGACTATGACATTACCCCCTTTAGGTATCCCCTTTTTCCCCAAACCTCTTGCTCTCTCTGAATACCACACCCATGATATTAATGCACAGTCTTGACCATTACTGATTGTGCTCTGTATATAAAATACAGCTTTGTTATACTATTGTAACCGTGTCAGTGTGTTTTCATTGGGACATCCACATACATCACATTAGTGTCACATTCCTATATCTGTAAACTAACGAGCCCTAGTTACCATGCAATAGATCAATACATATACAAATAATAATAGTCATAATAGCATTAGACATCATATAATACTATGTACCATATATAAGAATAATAAATGGTTAATACACATGCTAAATCCAATTAGTGATACTGTGAAGTATGAACATTCCCCTGAGGGCCTAAAAGGAATATGACAGGTGATACTGGAGTGGGTTGCCAGTTCCTTCTCTAGTGGACTGTGATTTTTCTGACCTGTCTGCTATGACCTGCCCACCTAGAGTGACCCTACATGCTATAGCTCACAGCTTCATTGCAGTACACAAGCCTTTTCACCACCACCACTTAGAAATGCTGAAGGGGACCAGGGGAACATACACCACACTAAACTACTCTAACTCATGAGGAGGGGCTGCAAAAAAACATGAAAGCTTGTAGATAAAAAGCCAACTCATCTCCACCAGGAGTAATCTCTGCTATTCCCATCCTGGAAGTCCCATGCCATTGCTGTTAGCCATGTGCCAAAATGTATAGCCACATTAGAGTCTCCGTGACATGAGTTTCCTATTTTTGTGTTGCAATTTATTCAGGTAGTGTATCTTTAATTGCTTTATGCATGTTTCAGCATGGCTTTTCATATTGGCATGTATATGACCATTGCTGAGGAGAAAGTGGGAGAGTGAGCTGCTCCCGACCAAAGCTCTCAGTAAGGATTGAGTCTGCTGTTCACATGAAGTGAGGAGCTACGAATAACTGCAAAGTAGTAACTAAATGAGCCCGATTGATATTATCACAGATAGCTACCTTGACGAGCTGTCACTCTGCTGGCTTTTTGGATATCCAGTCTCCTGATTTAGTCATGGTTGGGGTGAGTTTTCCTGTTATTTGATGGGCATTATGTGAATGAGAGATCCATCTCACACCCGGAATCGCAATGAGTTCGAGCTGGCACTTGCATAACACTGGCAAGCAGAAGCGCAGCAGAAAGGACCTTTGCTACAAACGCAATTCACAACCCAGGTAAGGGGAAGCTTTATGGGGGCACCTGCAGTAAGGGTAGAGGAAGGAAACAGCATTAAGCAGTGCCAAACCAAGCACTGAGTACTCCCCTCAAAGTATATCTGCCTGCACTATATAGTTCTATACAGTAGGACTGCCATTGCAAAATCCCCCTAGGAGCAGAGAGAAATTTGGGTGCAAGCTGTTATAAAACTTATTTCAGCGGGTTCGGCTATCAAAGAAAGCTGATAAAAAATACAGCAAGGGTCCAAGCAATAAAATGCTGTTAAACACAGCAGTGATCCTGTTTGGAAAGAGGCGATTGTAAAGGAAGCAGGAGACGTTTGGAGAATGGGGTGGATGGCCTTATACCCTTTTGTAAAAGCACAATCCCTGTCCTTGTTGAAGTGAAGGAGGGAAATTGTGAAATTGGTGGATCCCCCCCCCCCGCCCAGAGGCTGCTTTGAACCATTCTCTTACAATACTCGTGGGGGTAAGCCAAGATTTAGTGACTTACATATTGTTTGCTAATCTTGATCATAAGGTATTGAATCAGGGATACTCTGCGTTTGAGCTTTGCTTCTTGGTTATTTATATAGAGGGTAGAGGAAGAATTCCAGCAATACCATACCAAATCGAGTACTCCCCTCGAAGAAGTGTGAGACAGACCGGATACGGTTTTGCAGAGATCCCTAAGTAACCAGGTGACATTCAGCAGCGATCCCCCCTACTAAAAAATGGAGACAAGAGGTGGAAAAGTCAGCTGCTGACAGATCCCTCTCCTCCTTGAGGAGGACCGTGGCTTGGTAACCTGTTTATACAGCTAAAGTCTTATATACATATATATATTGCTGTCTCTGGACATAAACAGACCACTGTATTTAGGTTTGCTGAGATTTGCTGTTTTCTGATATTTTTTGTTTTTAATAAACACCCACATTTATATGCTGTTGGCTGTCCCTGGAAGAAAATATACAATTGGATGCATCATAAGCCTTTATAATTGCATCCTGTAAAGTGTAGATAGATGGTTAAATTTACAAAATCACTAAACTGTCTAGGGAGGATAAAAGATAATCTTTACAAGCGAAAAATTCATTTTTACATATTTGTATTGTAGATGTGTCAAAAGTCAGCTCACTGTAATTGGTATATGTAAATGAGTTGTTCTCTTTCCTTTGTCTTTTTTTTAGTTCCTTGGACAATTAAGTCTCCATACATATATATTGATTGTTACTCTATCCTTAAGATATATCATGGGGAAATACACTATGTTTACGATTCCTGTTTTGTAAACTATATCTTAGGGTATGCTCATTTAGTTAGTGATTATTCTCAGCAGAAAAGACAAATTAATGAAAAGCATTTATATATCCAGAACTGTGGCTTGGTATAATATATAGAGCGCTAATTTAGCATAGATCTTTATATATAAGATAACAACATTGCTCATGGAAGGGAAATCTAATGAAGTAGAAGTGAGAACTGATTCCCTTCTCCTTCTTACTCTCTACGTTTTTTTCCACTCATTAGTTTTTTTCATGGGAGGAGATTTTCTTTTCCTTTACTGAAAGAATGAAAAAAGACGAGGTTTCAACAACGGGGAAGGGGAGGTAGAGGGATAAGAAAGGTGTTACCAAAATAGTATCTCAGCCTTCTTCTCCTAAAGATAAAGACCTAGAAATGCATATTGTTCAAGTCCATGATGCCTCATCTCTTGATTTCTCTAACGACTATTTGTAATATAGCGATCTGCAGAGAAAAGATATACAAATACAGAAACCAGGATCTCCTGGAAATTCAGAAGAAGTTCTAACTGTCTCATTGTTAAAAAACATTGTCAAATGAATTTAGATCTACATTAAGAAATTAAATATCTGAAACTGTTGCTAAAAATACTATAGCCATTTCTAATCAGGATAAAAGATCTGGAGACATAGAAAATAGAGTCGAGGCATTATGGGCTGAAAATCAAGCTTTAATAAATGAGGTAAAAAAATAAAGGAAGAGGTTAAACTATTAAAAAGTAAAACAGATTCATTAGAAGACTTTTCTATGAGAAACAACCTTAGAATTCGGGGAGTACCTGAAAGTGTAACTGCAAATTAACTTAAAATATCAGCCTTATTAAATTCCAGCCTCGTAGATAAGAGGCTTCTACTTAAATCCTACGTGCTGCAAATTTCTCAAAGATACGACGCAATTAAATTAGCCCTGCTGCGAGCAACGTGTGAGCTACCCAGCAGGGCCGTCCGTATCAACACGGAGAAAATCTACATGAGGAGTGACAGCCTGCGAGATGATCTTGCAGGCTCCCACACCTCATCAATTGCTGCAAGGGTCGTAAACGGGACCTCCGCGGCAGTCCCCCACATAAACCTTGCCGTGGGGGGTACTCCAACTAACACCCGACACCTAAAATTTACCCCCTCTATGCAGGGGGTCCCCATCGGGACCCCCAATGTGTCCCCACATCAACCCCTTGCTGCAGGGGTCCATAGGGACCTCTTGCTGCAGGGGTCCATAGGGACCCCTTGCTGCAGGGGTCCATAGGGACCCCCGCAGCCCCCCACAGTAACCCCTTGCAGCGGGTGTCCCCGATCGGCACTGATCAGGCCCCCGCTGCATTTAAAACTTTTAAAACTTTTAAATATGTTAAAAATATATATATATATGTTTACAAATAATAAAAACTGAATATCGTCTAGGATATCTTTATGGAATGCCCACAAAGCCGTAATTAGATGTCTACTCATTTCAAGGTTGGCAATTACACGTAAAGTTAGGGGCATTTCCTTGAGAGATAAGCTAGATAATTTACAAAAAATCAATAAAGAGACCCCACTGAAGAAATTAGGGCTTTGCAATTAAAGATCTGTAAGATCCTACAGATTCAAATTGACAATAAGGTGTGGAAAATGCAAGTATTATAATTTAGCTAAAAAGTCAGGGAAACTTTGGCAAATGAATTGAAAACCAAAAACAACATTAATAGAATTGAAAAAATAAGAAATTCCAAGGGACACATAGAAACTCGTCCTAAAAATATTGGGGAACGTTTTGAGAAGTATTACAGCTCCCTCTATAACCTAGAGAAATATTCCGATCTGTAGAAGCCATGTAAAAAGCATATAAGAGAATTCTTAGCAAATATAAATCTTTCAGAAAGTGTCAGAGACACAATTGAAGTCCCTGGAGGAAAACTTCACAGATAAAGAGATTGAAGAAAGCATTCATTCTCTACAACTGAGTAAAGCAGCCAGCCCAGATGGATATCCAAGTATGTATTATAAAGTATTTTCTGCATCCCAGAGAACTTAGAGGTGGAAGTTATCCCAATTCTGAAAAGGATCAAACAGATATTAAGAACTTCAGACAAATATCCTTGCTCAATTTTGATATCAAAATATACAGGAAAATCCTGGCCAATAGGCGAATCCTATAATGGCAAATTTAATAAAAAAACTGACAACATAAGAACATTAATAGACATCTTTGACTTTGCACAATTTAGCAAAGTCCCAATTCTTGACATGGGAAGGCATTTAACAGGGTAAATTGGGACTACCTGGATTGTGTTTTGGAGAAATTTCGATTCGGTTTATTTGGCTCACATTTTATTAAAGCTTTATATAGGAATTTAACTGCCTTTGTATCAGGCCTGGGTTTTAGTCCTAATAAATTTAAGGGGAGCAACGGTACGAGATAGGGGTGTCCTCTCTCGCCATTGGTATTTGTGGTCTTAATAGAGCCTTTTGCTGAGTTAGTAAGATCAGAGCAGAATATAGAGGGTGTACAAATTGATAAGATGGCGATTAAAATCACTATGTTCACTGATGAGATGGTCCTGACACTTAAAGAACCTGCTAAATCTTTGGAATATCTCTTTAAAGTTATTGAGGATTTTAGTTATATTTCTTATTATAAACTTAATTTGTTTAAAACAGAAGTAATGACTTTGAGCTGATTTATGATTTTAGAATCTAAATTAGAGAGAAATATCCTTTTAAGTGGCAGCAAAATGGATTTTCACACCTGGGTATCTGTTTTACACCAGTATTAACAAAAAATAGTAATTGAATTTTGGTAAATTATAGAAACATATTTTCCCTTTATTGGAGGGTTGGGAAGGGCTCCCTCCTTCATGGTTGGGTAGAAGAGAAACTATTAAAATTATGGTTCTTCCAAAGGTTACATATTTAATGAGGAACATACCCCTTCAAATTCCTAAGTACGTAATCAATGTATTTCAAAGGAAGATAGATCTCTTTCTGCTTAAAGGGAAAAAAGTCCCACATTGGAAAAGCAATTATGAATAGGGACTATGCTAGACAAGGTTTATATACTCCCAATTTTTGGGACTATTACGAAGCATCACATTTGTTACATTTCTACCATCTGCAGAAGTCAGACTCAACCATTATATTGAGATATTGAAAGAGCTCTCATAAAAGGGGAAGGGATATATGATCTGATCTGGCATAGGAGTCTAGACACGAAGGTCAAGAAGAATTTCCCTTTGGTGGTTAGAGGAGTATTGAAAGCTTGGGAGCGGTGCAGTCGGAATGGAATTTAGTACCATTTCCTTCCCCGATTGCACCGCTCTCCGCGGTATTGGGTAGGAAATTTCCAAGTCCCGTAGCATTTTTTCACCCTTAAGCTGCAAGCCATGAACGGCTTTCTTTATGGGGCCAGTTTAATAGCTGCAAGTCTTGCGGGCTACGGTTTTACACGTTCAGGGAATTTAATAGGACTGTAAGTCTTTGGAAACCGTGCTTTAGCCTAATAATGAAGTGAAATTGGCTATTTTCATTGTTAGTTTTCTAGAAGTATACTAAGAATGATATGCTGTTTCACATACAAGTTTGGCTCATGGTACAGAGACCACCACACTAACCAAGGACTCTCTGGCTGATAGGCCTAATGATGTGGCAGGGGCAAATCTCAAAACAACAAGATATTGTACAGATACTCCATCACTCCCCATCGGCTCTGCCAGACACTCCTCCATTCCTTAGGGTTATTGACCAGGTTTTATATCTATACCATCAGGAGGGATTGCCTCCTACTGCAGGGAATCTTTAGCTCCCACATGAGCTCATTA
The DNA here is from genome assembly GCA_027410445.1 of Discoglossus pictus. NCBI lineage: Eukaryota > Metazoa > Chordata > Amphibia > Anura > Alytidae > Discoglossus > Discoglossus pictus. The sequence continues at coordinate 338,839,101 of CM050163.1, read as the reverse complement.
AGAGACAATGGACTGAAGTTCTGCTTGCTCTAACTGTATCATTTCCATTCCTTCTATGCTCCTTTTGTCTGCAGGTCAAATCTCCTACAGTATTGGCTCTAGCTGCAATATATAATTTACTGACAGCCCTCACGCTGGGCTAGGCGCAGCCTGGGATCAATCTTGCAATCGCAGTAAATAGCCGTACCACAGACTACAATAGGAAACTCTTAAGGGCGAATTAAGATATCAAGTATAGTTAATAAGTCTGTCAACTTAACAATTGAAACACTTGTTTCAGTAAACTGAGGTTAAATATGTCAAGTGTTTGTAACTAATACCGCTTTGATCCTTTGTTTCAGGGTTTATCACCAACTGAGATATACTTGACCTGAAAATGTATTGTTCATAACCCTCACTGAATCGAATGAGTGCCCAAATGTCTAAAATGATGTGGAAGTCGTGATCTGTCCCCTCTGACCACTGAACAAGTTTGTTACTTAGGGGGAGTCAATACAGGTTTGGATACTCATAGCAACCTGGAGAGCCACCAGGCACTGATTTCATATGTCACCTTCCAAGAGGTATTCCAAGCCTGGCACTGTTACCCACTTCTGTCACCTAGGTCTCCTAATTAAGAGGAGCCCCTGCCCCCGGTTATTGGAAGATAGTAACCAGTTAACCCCAAGTCTTTACACAGGCTTACATTGCAATCTGTCCACCCAGAACTTCTGTCTCTGGCCCTCTGTTGGCTTCTTATCCCATACAGAGCTATAGAGAGAAATAGGATTAGCCAGATGACTGACCTCATCAGATTTCCAGGCACCTTTACTGGGGGGGGGGGGGGACATTATCACAGTAACTTGACCCCATGTTGGAAGATTAACCAAACTGTTATGTTGGCTCAATGTATTGTTTGCCGGAGGAAGTGGGTTTATCATGATTGGTTAATGTGATACAAAAAATACTGTATGGTGTAATTTTCCCATTAAACATTAAAATTCCTCTGGTTGGAATATACATAGCCAAGGCGTATCTTTCATTCTGAAAGGAAGGCTTTTTTATTATTTTTGGGAATCATTATTGCTTCATCTTACGTTGATATCCTGTAACTTGTTGCGTCTCCTGCAACTTGTCCTGTAACCGCTATACAAGTTTAAAAAAAAATTAACTTGTCCTGGCCTATGGTAGAATTGGTGGTCCTAGCTCCGGTTGACTATCCAGTTAGTGGGGATACAAACAAATCACCAACCTGCTGGGTAGAATATTAAACCTTCAAGCTGAACTATGAAGAGGGTTTTGATACCCTTCTTACCCTAAATTACCTTCTATTGTTTTAAAATAAAAAAAAACATCCGGTTCAACTCCCAGTCATCTGCTGAACATGTTGCAAGGTATTATCTAAAAATGTAACCAGGAAAACAATATGTTCCCTGTAATTCCATTCAATTTTATACCAGTATATTTATATTCTCACTAAGCTATTAATTCATTTAATATATTAATTTAAAATGTAAAAAAAAAATTCATTAGCTCTCTGTATCTTTTCTAGAGACATTCAAACACATTATACTTTTCAATAGTTTTCAGCCTCTTCACTTGAGACCACAGAGTATCTCCATTAACTCATTTTGATTTCTACTACGCTAGAATATACTGAGCCCCACTAGTTCATCAGAACACTTCAAACCACTAACAATTACACTTTCATTTCTTACACATATAAAATCTAATACAATCATCCACTCAAAACACCACCTTTCTTCGATTTATTTTGATACATTTATCAGAGACCATCTAGTTATATATACTTCCTAGAGACAAGCAGCAAGCAGTTACACACACACATATATATATATATATATATATATATATATATATATATATATATATATATATATATATACAGTATATATATATTGTGATCGTTTGCTCCTTTGAAGTATGACAAGCAGGTGGAGTATGGAGTTCGTGTCAGAAGTGAAGGAGTTAAACTTCTGAAGAACTCCTAATTGGAGCCACTGCCCTTTAAAAGCCTGAAAGCAGACCTAGAGAGGGAGGTGTGGCCGGCTAGGCTCTGTGCAGGTTGTGGGCTGCTGACAGAAGCACGCCACAGAGAGTGAAGACTGTTCCTGTGTGGAAATACAGTGGGCTGTGTGAAGCTTGATTTACTGGGACTGCAAGTACTACAACAGTGAGAAGAGGGTGCTGATTGCAGTCACAGGAAGAACTGAGCTGAAAGAGCGACTATAGACGCCAGAGGTGAAAATACAAGTAAAGCCAATTAAGTGAAGGGATTATTGATTCCCCTGCAGTTAGGCCCTGTTTGGCCTAGCAGAGAGTAGCCAGTGAGTGAAGGCCTCAGACTGAAGCAAGCCAAAGAAGGACGCTTGTTGCTATCTGACATATAGAGGAACGCAGTACTTTCACACAGTCTGCTGGAAGCAGAAATTGTACCAGAGCCTGAGAGAGAGACTACTATATTCCAGAGTTGGTTCATAGAAAGGACTTCTGTGGTATCGGAGATATTCCACTGAGCCAGGACTATCTCCAGACCCCATCCCTAAGAAGCTGGATGCAACAAGGGATAAACAGGTTGGTGACAGTTACATGTTTTCACCATATGAGGATAAGAAGCACAAAGGCCCAAGGGAGAAGTGTGCGTTGAGAGAAAGTAATAGTCCCTCATCCCCAGAGGGTGACAAGGGTCCCTGGGGTGAAACATAAGAGAGAGAAGGGCGGGCCCTATGCTTCACCCACCATTGACAGAAGCTGTAGAAGAAAAGGCATTTTCAACCAAGTAAGAGACTGTGTGTTTCCTAGCCACAAGCTGGCATTTTCAACATGATAAGAGACTGTTGTTTCCTGGCCACTAGGTGGCACTCTCACCAGTCTCAAGGACTAATCGTATGCTGGCCACAAGGGGGCAGTCTCCCCAGCTTAAAAGACTGTTGACAAGCTGGCCACAAGGTGGCAGTCTCCCAAGTAAAAGGGAAATATTTGTATCCTGGCCACAAGGTGGCACTATCACAAGTTAAAGGACTGTTGGTATCCTGGCCACAAGGTGGCAGTCTCCCACCTCGCAGAGACAAAGTTATTTATGTTCCGGTATTTTAAGCAGAGCTACTGCTTCAACTGTTAATTTCCGTTTTGCAAATAAACCAATTTGCTGCATTTGAAGTCGGTGTCAGCCCTTTATTTTAGAAACCAGCGCTATACGCGGCCATCCTGATCACAATATATATATATATATATATATATAGTGATGATGTGCACTTCACAATTTCTCCCCAGAAGTGAGACAGCTAACACGCAGCTTAAAAGGCATAGGTTTGGCTGTAGTAGAGGCCATCATCCAGGGAAATATTGTTTGGAAACTATGAAAAGGCTGCAGTCTGGATAGCAGAAGCCTCAGAGTGAGAAAGATGGGTCTTGGAGACTGCTCTGAGACGCTGATTAGTGAAGATACAGAGCTGCAGATTGCAATACAGTGAACGTGTTCACCCAGGAAGGGTAAGGTTCCAGAATCGCCTGCGACTATACAAAGACAGGGGACTTCGGAAACAGATAAGTGCCCAGGCTTGTATATTGGAGGACTTTATTGTTTGGACATTGTTTTGGGCAGTGAGGGAACTGCAGCAAAAAGTTTAGCTAGGCTTTGTTTTTTCACTGTGTTTGTTTTCTGTTGTATGCTGACAAGTTTTCAGTAAAAATCTGATAAAACATCCAAAGGTCTCCAGAGTACTCCATTGTGGTGTTGGAAACTAAGGCACTGAATCGCTAATGTGGCACTGCTCTGTCACAATATATATATATATATATCACATATATAGTTGTGAGAGTACGAGTTGTTGCTAACGCTTGCAGGCTTGCGCATAGCGAGGGTTGCGGGCGAGGGCCTTAGTTGCTGGCATGGAGCGCCAAAGGTGCTCTTTGCCAGCAACTGCGACCCTCTCAAACTTTACGTTGCAACGCAAACAACACGACACACCAACTACGACCCTCGCAAACTTTACCTCACAACGCAAACAACATACGAGACACGTTAACACACATTACGACCTCGCAACACTCGGACGCAACTCGCAAACATTACAAAATTCAAAACACAATAAATACACACAGCACATACATATAAAGCTTACCTACAGCATGAGGGATCATCCAGGACCTCAAAAAAGCAACTTACACCTTCATTTAACTCAAAATAAAAGAGTTTAGACACTACAAAATTCTCTAAGTGAGAGAAAAAATGGCCGCCGAACAAAACGAAAACGAGGCTACAGCACTCTAAACACGCAAAACACCACAAGAAACTCGCAAAACACCACAAAAGACCTACGGATATTCCGCTAAGATGCATACCACACATTACCCGCCATTTTACGCCAATGCGGAAGTACACGACTACGCTAACGGTTTGGTCTCGTGCGCGCACAGATTGCAGCTCTTAAACACAATGCTTCAACATAGGTAAAGTATATTCATTTATTAATGTATTACATATTTCATTATTACACACCAAACAGCATTAGCTACCTTACAGTTTCATTGCCGTAATTTGTTGACGGGCAATTCGCTAGTATATATATAACTTTCATCTAGGATAAAGCCATATTAGCCTGTTTATAAAAAGTTAAAAAATTATATATATATATATATATATATATATATGTTACTTGTATTTTAATAGGTTTTGACGTGTTTTACCACTTCTGTGTCCATTTAAGATATGCTTGGGAAATTTAATTTCTTCTGGGTATTTCCTCTAGTGTTGAAGGCATTAACCGCGTCACTGTTTGAACCTCTGGTATATTCCACTAGTCAGCTTCTCACCATCACAATTGTTGTTTCAGAAATGGAAACTCGTTGTATGAAAACCATTATGCTATATTTCACAGGAAGGTTCATGTTAAGACAAGTTCCCCAGTTTTACCTAATTGTTTTTGAGATTATCACATATATATATATATATATATATATATATATATATATATATATATATACTGTATATATATGTGTGTGTGTGAAAGTGGAGTCCCTCTAAGAGGACACACAGTATATATATATATATATATATATATATATATATATATATATATATATATATATATATCTCACTGTATGTATGTATATACAATAATATATACTTAGAAAAACCAAGACCACTAATATTAGTATTCCCAATAATGATATAGCTAATAATAACAACAATAAGAGAAACACTGATAAAAATATTAATACGATTAACGAGCCCCATACAATAAGACAACAATAAATGGCCGAGATAACAATAATTGGACTATAGGAATAATGGATGGTTAAAAATGTACCAGATCAAAAGGATTACACATAGATATTCCTTATTGGTGTTCCACAATATTAAGCACAGATGGTCCAGAGTCTGATTAATGCAACTGGAGACCCAATGTCTCTGATGCTGATGTAGCTTATAGTTCGTGGGTTGTGGTGGGTCACAATAGGATCTGCAGCTTTCTCTAACATAACTGTTCACTAGTGCTCATAGGCGTGAAAGACAAGAGGGATACGGGGGGAGAGAAGCGCAAAAGACCCAATAGTGCAGGTAAATTAATGTATATTTCTTGCATCAAAAAATAAATAAAATCAGATAAAAAATGCAGTGTACATATGAAAAAATGATAGTATATCACACTCACAAGCAGTAATTCCAAACAAATAGAGGTATGGAAGGCCTAATCATGCACTCAGCCAATCATTAACCCAAACCTGAATATGGGGATAGCCCTACTTCGTGTAGGGTGGAGGACAGTGTGCATTATTTAATATGGCCCTTGATAAGTGCCAAAGCGCTCAACGCGAGGCCAGTAAAGTAGAGGGGGAGAGGCACCCATTGTGTGTTCATACCATCAGTATCCATAAATATATGCCCCTCTGTACAATCCTGGTATGCTAAATGGGTCGCAACTAATATGTATTTACAGTACATAGTCTGGCAAAAATGAAAAAATAATACCTAATTTGTTTTGAGATTATCAAATATATATACATAATTTCACTGTTTGGATGCCTTCCATTGTCTGAAGAAAGAAAGATAAACATTAAAAAAATTAATAATGGATAATCGTTCCAGACATTTGGGATTCTGGTATGACATGAAATAAAGTAAGTTTTATAGCTCTGGAGAAACTAACTCCATTATTGCAACCTCCTCATTTATAATTTCAGCCTCCTAGAAATCAATGTAGTTTATGTCATCCTCGTTGGAGGCTTTCTCATTCAGTGCAGACTATTGGGAGGACTCTCTAACCATTCATTATAGTGTCTTTGGTGGTGTAATTTGCAGCCTATTGTGACTCTTTAGTAATATCACTGTAGCATATTGTGTTGGGTAGGGGGTTCCCCCAATATAGTAGCTCAAGGTAATCTCGTCCATTATAGCATAATGGGGGTCTCCAACATTTTTCTTATTGCATGGAACCAATACAATTACACGACCCTGATGGGAAATGTTACTATATTAGATCTATTGAATGCTAATAGTTTTTGATCACTGAATAGTAAGTAGTTAATCTGAACGTTTTGATAAGTATAACCATTTCTAGAATGCATGAGGTATATAGGTTGTAGTTTCCATAGTCCATTCTTTGTCAAATGTACTGTAGTTGCCAACTAAATTGCTCTATTTTATTTTGTTAGTAAACCAAAGGACACACACAGAATGTAATGCTATAACAGGTTTCTTCATTCAAATTAAGAAGGAATCCTTGCAGTTTAAACATAATAAAGGAGGATCAGTGCTGCCCTATTACCTTCAAACAGATGACATTAAAACTGTCTTTTGAAGATACACTCATTAAAACTTTATCAAAGAAATCCTAAAAAATAGATTAGTCAGGTCACAGAACTCCCTGATATATAGCAGTGAAAGTCAGACAGCTATCGGCAAATTTACAGAATCAAACAACAAAGCATTGCTAATTCTTTTGGCATCTGTTGAGACACCATTAATCCTAATGCTCTTATCTCTTATTTGTGTGAATGTAATATGAAATTCCATGGGAGTCCTTGCGTTTTCACAATTTCCTCATTCCCTGAATTGATTTGCAATAGAATATTGCACGTCACAGCAGCAGTTGAAAGTTAAAAGCCAAATACTTGCAAGGACATGAAAAAAGATGGAGATATTTGGCTGATGACAAACTGAGATGGCTGTGAAGCTGACATTTTACAGTGCTGGCTGACATCAACCTATCCAGCAAAAATGTTTTCAGTTACTAAGAGATACTCTTTGCATTTTGTGAAATGTCTCTATGAGAAGAATTATTATAATATTTATATAAGAATTCAAATAAGATAAGAACATAAATTATTTTGTATCTGAAATCTAAGCACAGCAAGTTTGTGTTAATTTACTTTGCCTATATCTAAATATATGTGTTTACAAGATGAAAGCAGTACTTCATCATATATATTTGCCCAGTTTAACTGTCCTTATGTATCTCCTACTTTTCTGTTCAGCATGTGTTAGAAATGTGTATTTTGGTGACGAGCAAATATACCTTCAATATAAACCCACTTATAAGTAATGTCATATTTACTGATTCATTTAAATTTTCTGCAGTTGATACAGTAAGGTGGCACTTTGTCAAATACATTTGTGATTTTTAAAATCACATGATTATGCTTCATACAAATCACTATTTTCCACAAAAAGTGTATTTTGTAAGTTCTTACTATAACTGCTAAGTAAAAAAGTGTATCTACTGAATATAGGTCTAAAAAACTTCAATCTGAATTATAAAGTGGTGAGTGCCTACTATAATGAGAAAGCCACAAGAGAGGTGAAACAATTGTTAGGCTTTATTTTGATAAAGGGGTCTACTTATGTAGTTTGTTTGTCTATATACAGTTTGTGAGGCTCCCTAACAGGGCATCAGTAATTTAGGAATCATACCTATGATCTTATGACCTGCAAATGGGCTAATGGGAGGCCACACACATTTTGGAGGATTATACTCCCTTATAGATGTACATATTTGTATATTATTTTTTTATCAGATTTTTAGTTTAGTTCCTGTATGCACTGGACCTTTCAATGAAAATAGTAGTTGTGTACATTGTTCTTTGTCTTGCACACTAATATTGTCTGGTATTTTGCCAATGATATAGATATGTGTTTTTTGAAGGCAGTCTTCCCTGCAGATGATTAGGTCCTCCTTTTACCTAGGATCTCTTTTTCCTACTATTTCTTGGTTAGCATGCTTTAGCCAGATTTGGGGCATTCACTAGTGAGCCTTCCAGGTAGGAGGACCCACCAAGCTCATAGGCCTGCTATTCTCTCTATCCCTGATTTTGTGTATGTGCCATTTGGCCAAGAGGCCCATAAATGTGAAGTATAAATTACCTATATTGATACTAAGAGCCTCATTCAATTGCGATTTGGCCAATTGAATAGGGCTCTAAATAACCACAAAGCATACGTTTTTTAAATGCATTTTTAGTTAGTAAATACCTTGCTTTTGGGTAGAAGTTTACTAAGTAAAAACTTCTTTAAAAAAATGCTCTGTGCATATATAGAGCCCTATTCAATTGGCAAAATCACAATTGAATGAGGCCCTAATTGTTTACTACAACAACTAACTGTTTTATAGTGTGATGTGTTTTAATATAAACCTGATTTTTTTCATTAGGTAACATTATAAAATTACATATTATTTTATATAAATAGGGGACTGCATGACCTAAAAGGCCTACTTCAGCAGATGCTTGGATTGATTTTTCAAAGATATTAGAGGCCAAATGGAAAACTTTACTCCATAGGAGTGTGACATGGGGGCAGGACCACCAAGTGTGGAAGAAAGTTCCAGAATTCTGGCAAGCCCTGAAGCAATTAGAACTAGGGAAGTGCTTCCATTTGTATAATTTGTCTGGAGTGATGTAAGTCCTATGGAGAACTTTAATAGAGGTCTCCAACATATTGCTGTAAATCTACCCTCTAGACAAGTTCCACCATGATTTTTGCCAGGTCTTAAACTCACAAGTGCAATTTAAATCCTCCTCCCATCGTTGAATATATTTTGGGGAGGGGGTTAATTAGGAGGGAGTTAAACATATTATACAGAATACCGAGTATGCCTTTGGGAAGGGGAAATGAGGCACATAACCTACTAAACCAGTGGTGTGTTTTACTTGGGAATGTTCCATGGAAGTGAGAAATGCCTAATTCTGCATTATGTGTGATGTTCCTGGATCAGGATGTTGAAATCCTCTTTTAACTGGGTGAATGACATAATATAATTTTCTCTGTACCAATAATTTACTGTTAGGAGGTTATGTGATTTCCATCAAGTAAGTGTTATGGACAAGAACAGCATGATGAAACTAGGACTGGGCGATATGGGGGTGAGGGTGAAAACTTGACGTTTTTCCAATTCTAAGTAATTTATAGCAATCAGTAGGGAGCAAATTAGATACATAAGGTGGGGGAGAAGATAAAAGCGTGTATGTGCCCTTGCCAAGAAATAGGGTACTTTGACCATGTTAATATATTTTGAAGTAAAGTATAAAGGGCAGAATAATTAGCTTTATGTAGATTTGTAGTACTATGGGTGAGATTTACACCTAAATATGTAAGATGATGTGGGTGGCATTTAAAATTGAAGTGCTGGTATAGGAGAGTAAGGTCAGGAGATATTTAGGGCCTCTGTTTTGTCAATATTAATATGGAATCCTGAGATTTCACTGAAAGATACTAATAATTTGAATAGGGCAGGAACCAAAATAGTGAGGTCCGTTAAGGTACAGAGAATGTCGTCAGCAAACAAAGTAAATTTAAATTAGTGATGACCTATATTTATGCCTTTCATTTCTGGGGCCATTCTGATAGAATAACTATAAATAATTATCATGAATATCTCCTCCTTTACATTTCTCACACATAATGTTAAAGGGTTCAATTTAAACGGCGCAAAGCCTTTATTTCATATAAATCGTTCCAACCTTGGGTCATCTTTTTGCAAGAGACCCATTGTGAAAGATAAAACCCCCTCTTTTGTAAAACAATTCATACCCTGTTTTCGTCACCTCGGAACAACCCTCTGAAAAGGCAGGAGTGGCTATCCTGCTCCATAAGGATTTCCCTTTTACCTTGGAGAATAAAAAAATCGACCCAAAGGTAACTTTATTATTTTGACTAGCTCACTATTGATCCTCATAACACCCTTATTAAATTACTTTCCCTTTTTTTAATCTCTAGATACAGGCAAAATTATAATGGGGGGGGGGGGGGATTTCAATCAGGCTTTAGATCCTAATTTGGATAGATCCTCTAGGGTTCAGGGAGACAAATTTGCCAATAAACATAAAACAATCCACAAATCATTCGAAACTCTTCACCTTCTAGACACCTGGAGAATAAAACATCTATTTATTTTTTATAATGTTTTTATTATTTATCAATACAAAACAACCTCTTGTTACATACAAAAAAACTTAAAAACGGTCAAAACATATACAATATTTCCCAACAACCACTCATAAAATCAGCGCAAGAAGGGTTATTTATCTTTAACATTTACTATAAAAGAGGACATAATTTATAGTGTCTTAAAGGGCCAGCCATTATAGCAGAAGGAGAAAAGAAAGAAAGAAGGAAGAAAAAAAGTGAGCATCAAGCCCTAAATCAACAGGATTTATGCTTTACAAACTTTCTTGTATCTTTATACCTTACTTCCCTTTTCATCTCCACATATTTATCCCATATATTCCACTGGATTGACAATCCCTTAGTTTTAACTTGAGGACTTTGGTTTATATGGTGAAAATCTCTATTTCTGTTTATAATTCTAAAGATTTCAGAAATTGAGGGCAATGTACTCACTTTCCACGATTTGGAAATTAATCCCTTAATTACCAATAGAATATGTGATAACAAATAATAAAACTTCGGAAATTGTTTCTTAAGATGTAAGTGTAATATTATAGTTTCAATATTAAAAGGGATTTCTTCCTTAAATACCTCGGATAACCAAGCAACACACTTTCTCCAAAAAGATCTCAATATAGTACAGTCCCACCAAAATGTATAGTATCACCCCTTAGCCCGCATTCTTTCCAACACATTATGGCGTCTTTCTTTACGATTTTATTAATAAATTCAGGAGTATAGTGCCACATATTAATAATTTTAAAGTATAATTCATAATATGCTAGAGATCTTGCTGATATTCTGACCATTTTAATAGTATTCTGCCATTCTTCAATAGAACTAAGAAATCTTCCTTTTTTTCCCCACTCTACCATTCCTGCTGTTTTATCCCACTGTTCATTCAAGTGGAGGATCTTTTTGCATCTCGATATTCTATGAGTATTCTTATTATTATATATCATTAGTTCAAATGTAGATAAAGATTTCATGTTGTTCTTTTTAAATCCTCTCTGTCTAAGTAAATTCTGAATCGACATAAACTGCAACCACATGTTACTATTTAGTTTGAATTTTTCCCGACGTTTTGACCAACTAAGCATCATTCCTCCTTCATAGAAGTCATTCATGTAGTTTATACCATATTTTTTCCAAGATTCTATGCACACTTGCTCTCGATGTACATTTAACATTTCTATGGGGGTACCTAGCGATGGATATTCTGATAATTTCATTTTTGTCTTGATTTTCATCAAAAATTTTAACAGTGACTTTACATTTCTCGGAATAAAACTATTTTTCAAATCCTCCATATTAGGAATCCATAATAATACCTTAATTACGGTTTTCCCAAAATACTCTCCTCCCATTAATTTCCAGTTAGACCTTGGTAATGGAGTCCCCCACTGTATTATCTGGGATAATGCAATTGCAGTATATATATCCTTTATACATGGGGATGCCAGGCCCCCATTCTCTATTCTTCGTTTGGTAGTCTCACGGGAGATTCTAGCTTTTTTTCCCCTGTAGAATATATTGATCTATATCTCTCTGCATTTTTTTTAGCCAGTATTCTGGTGGTACTTCTGGTATTGATCTAAAAATATATGTTAATTTGGGGATGGCTATCATTTTTACTACAACAATCCTTGCTGTCCATGATAAATACATTGATCTCCAATCTGTCAATAAATTTAATATTTTCCTATGAATAATAGCCAAATTGTTTTTTAAAATATTTTTTAGATCGAAAGATAGGCTTATGCCCAGATGATTTATTTCTTTAGCACTCCAATTGAAAGAATACAGATCTCTTAGCTTATTTTTAGTTTCAAGAGTAATGCCCCTGGTAATAATATCTGTTTTTTGTCTGTTAATCATAAAATATGAAATTCTACCAAATTTATGCAGTATTTTATCCAGGTTAAATAGTGATTTCTCTGGATCAGTGAGGGTAACAATCATATCATCTGCATATACCGTTGCTTTATATTCTATATTCCCAATTTTAACCCCTTTAATATCTTTTGTCATCTTTATTTTTTCAATTAATGGTTCTAAGAATAAAATGAACAATAATGGGGACAGGGGACATCCCTGCCTTGTTCCATTAGTAATACCAAAGAACTCCGTCTCAAAATTTATACCCACAATTTTTGCTCTTAAGTTACTATAAAGAGCTCCTATCGCTTTACTGCCAAAATCTCCTAAACCATATTTCTGCAGTACCACGTGGAGGAATTCCCAGCTGACTCTGTCACACGCTTTTTCAGCATCTAATGACAGAGCCAACATGGGAACCCTCTCCTTTACACTAAACGCAAAGAGATTAATTAAACTCCTAATATTATCGCAGCCCTGCCGGGACTTAACAAATCCCACTTGATCTAAGTGAATGAGTCTATTAATGAGAGGATCTAACCTATTTGCCAATATTTTAGAATATACCTTCAGATCAAAATGTATCAATGATATCGGCCTATAACTCTTCTTGTCTGCTGGATCCTTACCCTCCTTTAATATATCTATAATTTTAGCTTCTGTCAGTTCAGCTAGTAAATTTCCACTATTTTTACATTCATTAAACATCTTAGTTAAAGGGGTTTTCACTATGTCTAAAAATGTTTGATAAAATAGTTTGTCTAACCCATCTATACCAGGTGCCTTGTTGTTCTTGCATCCCTCTATCACTTCTTCAACCTCCTTCTCAGTTATGTTTTTATTCAGGGTGTCCAATTCTATCTCAGAGATTCTAGGAAGGTTAATATCACTTAAAAATTCCTCAATATCACTTAAATCCATCTTATTTGTCTTATATTGCATTTCTAAATTATAGAGCTTGGAGCAATATTGATAAAAGATTTCCTCTATTTCTTTTGGGTGTTGATGAACCTTTCCATCCTCCCCTTTCATCTCAACAATCGAATTAGCTATTCTTTGTTTTTTCATCTTATTCTCTAAGGGCCTCATTCTATTAGCGGCCGTAAATCGGCCGTAAGGCTGCGATTCCTTGCAGGGGTTCAGTTAACTCGCGATTCTATTATACGGCCCCGCAAGGATCTCCTTTTACGGCCGGCCGCATATCTTGGAACCGGCCGTAAGCTGTGAAATATAAAAACTCAAAAATAAATTCAAGCCTGCACTGTACAGCTCTGTAAATGCTAGGGATCATATTGGGGGACATGAGGATTAAAAGTAACCCACTCTCAAGCTTGCACATCTGCCCAAACCCAAGTTCAAATTAACTGTTTATTTTCCGGCTGCGGCGTGGGTGTGTCTGAGGTGCTCCAAGCACTCTGGACTTTTTACATGGATATTTTACGGATATTAAAAATCAAATATTTTACGGATTTGAGTATAGGATAATTATGTGCTATTTTTTCTAACACCTAAAATCCCTTTATAGTCTTCTCAAAGTGCAGGATGGCTTTATTTGAGCTATTTTATGTGCTTAATTGGTGCTAGCGGGACCTCTTTCCTGCAAGTAAGCTGCGGCTCGCTTTTAGCCTTGCAGAGAGGTTTCCCGGAGCAATTGAATTGCAAATCTGCAAGCCTGCCGGAATCCCCGGCCGTAAGGGAATAGAATAGCAGAATAGCTTGCGGCCGGTCCTTGCGGCCCCGCAACGGCTGCGGCCGCTAATAGAATGAGGCCCTTAGTGTCATAATTTCTTTCTTCCTCCTATTCAAGAATAAGCACATGATAACAGTAACTCAGTCCCGAAATGAGTCTCTAATCAACCATTGAGTCTCTAAATGGACTTTCCCATGATTCTATTTTAGTTGCCCTTCTGGGGCTGATGATATCATTTTTTGCATAAAAGATGTTTGCAATTCCATCTCAATATTCCAGCTTTTAAGTAGATCTTCTCCTTTCTTCACCGATTTAATTTTATGCCATCTTGAATTTTTGTTATTAGAGAGTCCCATTGGCATGGCCCATCTATATTTCAGTTTTTCTCTTCTTAAAGCTTTTGTAATGATGGAAAACTCCTTTCTTTTACTCAGTGTATATGCTGAAGATTTTTATATTTTCATAAGGTACCAAAAATCTTTCTGCCTGTAGGCTTATTTTGCTTATTGCATCTTTCATTGATAAATGATGTAGCCTTACAATTACATCTCTAGAGATTTTATTTGCCAAAGATTTAGGGATCGGAATCCTGAAAAAAGAATCAAATCTATTTTCAACTTGGGAAAATCCTGGAACCAGGGATGAAAAGAACTTTGTTAAATATTCCTCCAAACCATCATCTGTAATGGTTTCCAAAATTCCTCTAACACGTAGGTTATTTTTCCTCCATTTACCATCTAGAGTTGCAACTTTATGGCTCAGTTTTATTACCTTCTCTTCTAATTCTAGATTTTGTTTTTGTATTACATTAAAGTCCAGTATTACCTTTTCCAGTTTTCCCTTTATCTCCATAGTTTTAATATTTACTGCTTTAATTTCCTTTACATTCTCTAGAATTTGTGTTTTAATATCCGACATAAAGTTTATTTGAAATTCTTGTAAAAATATTTTCATCTATGCCACTGTAAGTATTTCATCTTCGTGTAAGTTGGATTCCTTGCTAATAATGCTTTCATTTAAACTCTCAATACTATGGCTTAGATTGTGTTCCATATATGGAGAGGTTGGTAAGGGAATTTCCTGGGGTTTCCCTTTATCTTTTGGAAGGAAGTACTTGATTTTTGGTGAGTGGACTTTTTGTCCTTATTTTTAACAATTCCAGTCATATTTCTAGGAGTGTCTTAATAGGTGGATAATTGTATGCAGTTATATACAGATCTTGTCTGGTTACACTACCCCTCACAATGCAGCCTCTAACTTCCAGGCGTTTTTGATATATCCGGTATCTGTATGGTGTCTAGCTTGCACCTGGCCTTGGGCTCTTACAGCCGGACTCTTAATGCCTCCACAGGCTCCCTTACCCCCAGAAGCATACTACTCTCCTCCCCCATATATTTCCTCTGGGTGTTATCATAGAGTACCAAGGGGATTTTCATCAATATCTTCCAGCACTCTGCATACTCTTTATCTATTTCCCATACTCGTATTCTCCTTCTTAGGTTAATTTATTGTATACTTTATAAATTGGGAAGCGCCATTTTCTCCTCCAAACTCGAGGCTTTACTGAATGTCCTACCACTTATTTTCACACCGACTTAAAACTGCCATAGAATTGTATGGTGCACTATAGTAGGGTTATAGGAAATTTTCAGAAACAATCATAGACGATTTTCATGTACTTATGCCATCACCTTCTCCTTTTCCTTTATGTCCGTATATACCGAGATGTATACATTATACATTATTTGTAGTTTCTAGCATTCACCGCCTTAGTATCCTCCTCCTTTTCCATAAAAATTAGATTTTGGTGAACTTTGCTTCTATCTGCAATGTTTCTGCCCCTTATATTACACAGGCATAAAATTGCCTTAGAATGATATAGTGCTCTATTATAGGGTTATAGGAAGATTCCAGAAATAAGCATAGTTAGTTTTCATATACATATGCCATCTCCTTCTCTTTTCAGAAATGTACACATTATTTGTGGTTTCTTGCTTTCACCACCTTAGTATCCTCCTCCTTTTCATAAAATAAGATTTTAGTGTACTTTGCTTCTATCTGCTGTGTACTATCTGCCCCTTCTTCACCCCCTGCACCTTTCTCTAGGTCTGCCATATACCTTGCGGTCTTCACCCTTTCTTCCCATCAGCCTATTGCGCCATTACTCACAGTTGTATGCGGTTATTATCTGGTGGTATTCCTCACTCAGCGGTCTCCAGTATCTGGATTTCGTATTACTTGCACCAGGCCTTGGGATTCATAAGACAGGACTTGTGAGCCTCCACGGGCTCCTCAGCTCCCAGCGACTAACTGTTCTCTTCAACCCAGGTAGATTTCGGGTATTTGCAGGGGGTGGGGGGGAGTAGCATCAACAGCTTCCAGCGTTCTGCAGTTTGCTGCCGTACCACTCCAACCGCCAAACTCCGCTATCAAACGACGCAAATCTCCATTTCCGGTAACGCCCCCGAGAATAAAACATCTAGGAGAAAGAGAATACATGTTCTATTCCCCAGTGCATGGTTCCTGTTCTAGAATTGATAACTTGCTAATAGACGCTTCTTTATCTGATGGAATTCTCACATCAGAAATGCGCCCCTGCCTCTGGTCCGATCATGTATATTTGTTTATAGACTTTGGTATTCAAATCAGACCTCCATATTCTTGGAAACTTAATTATATGCTCCTATCTAACTCGTCCTTTAAGGAACAAATAGTCCTTGAACTTTTTTAGACAAATTTGACCCCAGATGCTGATATTGGCTGGGTATGGGCTGTGCACAAAGCCTTTATTAGGGGCTCTTGCATTAAACTTTCTTCTGCTTATAAGAAACAACAAAGAGCAAAGGAAATCCCTATTAGGGCTAGAAAAACTGCAAACCCCTTAGCCTGACGCCGTAAACAAATTGATGTCCTGCGGGCTGAATTAGATTTACTACTTTCATCCCAAACCGAAAAAACACTTAGATGGACAAACCATACATTTTATACAAAGGCAAACAAGCCAGACTCTATGCTTGCCAGAAAACTTAGAGTTAAACTGGCGTAATCAAAAATTAAAAAAATTAAAAAACCCTAAGGGAACATTAATTACAGCCCCAATAAGATTAAGAATTGCTTCACTACCTTTTTCCCGAAATTATATACTTCTACTCCCCTATCTCCATTGAAAAGGTCAAAGGTCATAAAAAAACTAAAACTAGGCAAAGCCCCAGGCCCTTATGGATTCTCTAATCTATATTTTAAAAGATACACAGACATTCTAGCCCCTCACCTGGTACCTTTATTTAATGCAATTCTGGAAGGCCATTTGGTCCCCCAAGAACTTAACCAGGCGGATATGTTTTTTTTTTCCTTAAAGAGAGACGTGACCCACTGGAAGTTAAGAACTATCAACCTATTTCATTATTAGTTGGGGATGTCAAAATTCTTGCTAAATTAATGGCCGACAGAATATCTACATTTTTGCCTAAATTAATCCATAAAGATCAGGTAGGCTTTATTTAATTTAGGCAGGCAGGGGATAATATCAGGCGGATGCTGGATACCTTTGCGTTGGGCGAATCGACATCACATTCTGCTATGCCTTCTAGCCCTTGATATGGAGAAGGCTTTTGACTCCATAGAGTGTCTTTACCTGAAAGCCATTCTCTCAAAATTTGGTTTGACAGGGCATTTTTTTAATTTGATAGGTACCTATTACAATTCTCCTCAGGCTTTATTAAAACTTCCAGGTGATACTAAGGCCTCCTTTAATATACAAAGGGGTACTAGGCAAGCATGACCACTATCCATTTTACTATTTGCTTTAGCAGTCGAACCATAAAGGGTGATTTTAACAGTTCATGGTAGTCACTCACCCCTTTATGATTCAGATTAAAGATACATTTCATGTCAGGCAATGTTTACAAGAACAAAAAGTGTTTAGGTCTAAATACCGATTACATTTTTGTTAGTTATTTTGTTAAACTATAATTCTTTCCTTCAGTTGTTGATATAGCTACAAAAATATGTATTTAAACCAAATCCTTTTAATTTTATGTAAGCATAAGTATCTGGTTATTTATTGTAGTTTTACAAAAAGCATTTAAATTACAGACATAGATATTAAATCATTGAAATATTTACCACATATGTGTGTAAAATTGGCATTACAAAAATATTAATAGATATTCACACTCACATGTATTCTTATAACCTACACACAGATCAGACAATTATTTTTTCTGTATTGTTATAAAATGTGTTCTGCAATTTAATCTTCTCCTTTGTCTTTGACTTGTATTGTAAAGAAATAAGAAGTTATTAATTTATTTGTTATAGACTCCCCTCCCCAGGTAGTAATCCTAGAAAGCACTGTCGCAAACAATTGAAACAAAACCCATATCACAGCTTAAGCCTCACTTTATTATTTCTAAGCAAGAAATCAAACTCATCATGTCAATGACTGAGCTCTTAATCTTCCCACCCTCTACTACAGCTTCCACTCCTCAAATATCTCTCACAATGCCATAATCACTCCCACCTCCCAGGCCCATTGTCTTGGGGTTCTACTGGATCCCACCTTCTCTTTCTTTTCAACAATCAATAAAAAAAGCTTGTCAATTTCACCTAGCAAACATCTCCAAAATATGTCACTATCTTACACTAGATACAGCTAAAATTCTAATACATTCTCTGATCCTATCTCGACTTGACTACTGCAAATCTGCAACGCTCTTTGCTGGTCTTCCTATGCTTTTCCACACCAATCCATAATGAACGCCTCCGCTAGACTCATCTACCATACAAAACGCTCAGTGTCTGCAAGTCCTCTCTGTCAATTGCTCCACTGGCCTCCCATAGCCTCCAGAATAAAATGTAAAATCATGAGATAAGGCTGTGTACCCCCTTCTCTTGTCTCAAAATACTCCACCAGCTGCCCTCTCTGTTCTGCTACTGACCTACTTCTTTCCACCTCTCTTATCACCTAATCCCACTCCCAATTTCAAGACTTTTCTTGTGCTGCCCCTACTCTGTGGAACTTGTTACCCCGCTCAACTAGACTAACTGCCTCAAAAACTTCAATCACATATATAGTTGTGAGCGTACGAGTCGTTGCTCACGCTTGCGGGCTCGCGTAGCGAGCCCGCAAGAACTGCGTCCCTCGCGAAGCGAGGGACGCAGTTCGCCGCAAATGCGGGTCCTCGCGAAGCGAGGGCCCGCATTTGCGGTTGTGGAGGCTCAACGTCGGCTGTGTTAACACACACATACACACACACGACTTTTTTAACAGAATAAACCCAACCGCCCAGCCAACAAAAACCCAACAACGTCCCCGCAAATGCGGATCCTCGCGAAGCGGTGGTGGGAGCATCCCAACATCGGCTGTGTTAACACACACATACACACACACACAACTTCATAACAAAAAAAAACTCAAAGTCGCCTCACACCCGCTTACACCCAGACACACAGACGCAAGACTTAACAAAAAAACAGTAAAAAAGGCCCTTCACACGCTCTTAACACACATACGCACGACTTAGAAACAAATACACTGCGTCGTACACGTAAAAGCTAACTGCGTATATCGCAAAACACAACAAACACATAAAAAGCTTACTTACAGCACGGGGGGGCATCCGGCACCTCCAAAAGTTCATTTACACGTCCATTTAAGTCAAAACAAAGAGTTTAAACGACCGAAAATCGGCTAAGCAAGAGAAAAAATGGCCGCCGAACAAAACGAAAACGAGGCTCCAGACGTAACTACACTACACTTACTCGCAATAATGAAACACATACTATGCGGAACGGATCACACTCATATTAAACACCATTTTAACCACTACTACGCACAAAATGGCGGATGGAACGCAAATTGTAAGCTGGAACGCAAATAGCGCATGCGTATTACGTTCTAACGGTCTAACTTTCCAGAATCTTCTACAAGTTGATAAATACTGTCTATTTGACAGAGAAAAATAAATTTCTCCTCAGGTGATGAACAGAGTGACTTCGGAGATAACTGCTGCTAAAACTTGAGAAGATAATTCTTTCCTAATTTACTACTTTACATTGTGCAAATTACAACTGAGAGGTAAGCTATAATATATTACTTATTTTCAAGACAGGACATCAAAAAAAAATATTCAAGAAGATAAAGAGGTTTATGTATACTGACAAGTGACACGCACATATATGCGTATAATGTATACTGACAAGTGACACGCACATTTATGCGTATAATGTATAGTGACATGTGACACGCACATTTATGTGTATAATGTATACTGACATGTGACACGCACATTTATGCGTATAATGTATAGTGACATGTCACATGCACATTTATGTGTATTGCCCCTGCAACAAACTAATTAAACAACTACATTTAAATTACATTACAAAAAAATAAGTTGGGACTATTAAAATACTATTAAAATATGAGTCATGTATACTGATATGTGACACGCACATATATGTGTATCATCTATAGTCACATGTCACACACACATTTATGTATGTTGGCCAAAAATAAAAATAAGGTTAATTTAACAATTAAATATGATTCATGTATACTGATATGTCACACGCACACAAAAAAATTACTTTCAACTATGGAAATGTGCTTCATGTATGTGACATATGTGTGTAGACCCCACCAAAAAATAATGTTAATTCAAATTAATTACAGAAGTATATTTCAATGAAATTAATTTACTGCAATTTAATAGATCACCTAAAACTCAATCTTTCTACTTTTTTTAATATTCAAACAGACTCTGCATCAACAGCGTCTCTCAACAATTTGCACCGTGCACTGTGAAGCACAATCCCTTTTAAAGAACACCAACAAAGAAGAAGAGGTAAGATACAAAAATACTTTAAATGCTGAAAAGGCCATGGTTTGTTAAATACAAATAAAAAATTCTATAATTCACTATTTCACTTTATTTTTCAAACAGACACTACAAGAAGACCGGCGGATTAAGATTGGCAGGAGGGGACCCTCTGTCATTCCACACTTCAATCAAGGTACAGTATTAAGTATAACAAAGAACCGAACCATGAGCCTTATTCAATTGTGAGTTGGCTAATTGAATAGGGCTTTATATAAGCACATAATAGATTTTTTAGACAGACATTTTTAGTTACTGAACTTCTAACCACAATCAAGGTCTTCACTAACTAAAAACTTCTGTCAAAAAATATTTTATGTGCTTATATAGAGCCCTATTCAATTGGTCAAAACGCAATTGAATCAGGACCTAAATATGTTTAATGGCCGAGGGCCTCATTCAAATGTGATTTGCCCATTTCAATAGGGCTCTATATAAGCACATTTGGCTCAATATGAGCACAGAGCATCTTTTTTTACAGAAGTTTTCAACTAAAAACTTCTGGTCAAAAATATGCTCTGTGCTTATATAGAGCCCTATTGAAAAACCAAATTCAATGAGGCACTCACAATATAACAAATCCAGCAAACAAAGGCCCTCATTCAATTGATATTTTGGACAATTCAATCGGGGCCTCATTCAATTGCGATTTGGCCAATTGAATAGGGCTCTAAATAAGCACATAGCATATTTTTTTTAAATAAGTTTTTAGTTAGTGAAGACCTTGCTTTTGGATAGATGTTTACTAACCAAAAACATCTTTAAAAAAATATGTTATGTGCTTATTTAGAGCCTTATTCAATTGGCAAAATTGCAATTGAATGAGGGCCTAGGGCTCCAAATAAGCACATTTAGAACCCTGTTGAATTGGCCAAACTGCAATTGAATGAGGGCCAAAGTATGCAACATATGGTACACACAAACTGGTACACACAAAACAGGATTGTAACAAACACATAGCAAACTAAATTTATATTCTTTTTGTTTAACAACCTATAACCATTAGAAAAAAACACTACATAAGTATAACAAAAGTGGTGCCCATCAAAAAGGATTGTACGAAAACTCACACAAACACATAGCAAACTACATTTAAATTCTTATTTTAATGTTTAACAACCTATAAGCCTTAGAAAGAAGCCTAAATAAGCATACCAACATTGGTGCCCACCAAACAGGATTGTATGAAAACTCACACAAACACATAGCAAACTACATTTAAATTCTTATTTTAATGTTTAACAACCTATAAGCCTTAGAAAGAAGCCTAAATAAGCATACCAACAGTGGTGCGCACCAAACAGGATTGTATGAAAACTCACACAAACACATAGCAAACTACATTTACATTCTTATTTTATGTTTAACAACCTATTAGCATTACAAAACAACATTAATAAGCATACCATCAGCGGTGCGCATCAAACAGGATTGTATGAAAACTCACACAAACACATACCAAAGTACATTTAGATACTTATTTTATGTTTAACAATCTATAAGCCTTAGAAAAAGGCCTAAATAAGCATACCAAAAGTGGTGGACACCAAACGGGATTGTAGAAAAACAAAGAAATAATGTCATTTTTTAGTTCATACAAATACATTAAAATAATATTACATTTTCATTTTTATTTTATATCAGATACTGCGTCAAGAACATCGGAACAGGAGTTTCAACTGAGGACCACACCAGCGGACGAGGACTTTCAACAGAGGACCAGACCATTGGACGAGGACTTTCAACAGAGGACTACACCATCGGACGAGGACTTTCAACAGAGGACCAGACGATTGGACGAGGACTTTCAACACAGGACCAGACCATCAGACGAAGGCTTTCAACACAGGACCAACAAAGATTCTGCTTCAAATCAAACTTCAACCAAGGTACAGTATAACAAGTAAAAAAAGAGAAAAATTAATTAATATTCTTCTTTAATGTTTAACCACCTATAAGCCTTAGAAAATAGCCTACAGAAGCATACCAAAATTGTGGCGCACCAAAAAGGATTGTAGAAAAACACAGAAATAATGCCATTTTTTCATTAATACAAAGACATTCAAATAACATAACATTTTCATTTTTATTTTATAACAGATACTGCGTCAACAACATCGGAACAGGAGTTGGAACTGAGGACCACACCAGAGGACGAGGACTTTCAACAGAGGACTACACCATCGGACGAGGACTTTCAACACAGGACCAGACCATCGGACGAAGGCTTTCAACACAGGACCAACAAAGAATTTTGCTTGAAATCAAACTTCAACCTAGGTACAGTATAAAAAGTAATATCTATCATCTATCTATTATTTGTCTTTTAGGGCCAATAATCTTTAACAATAAATACAAACTTCAATGTAAACTTACAAAATAAATTGGCATAGTCCAAAAAAGTCTAAAAACACAGAATCTATACAATTTGTCATTGTAACATTCCAGTCCTAAACCCTAATTTAATTGCCATTTGACAAATTGAATAGTGCTGTAAATAAGGACATAACATCTTTTTTAAAATACCTTTTTAGTTACTGAAACACTTGCTTTTCGATACATGTTTAATAAATAAAAATGTCTTTAAATAATTATCTCATGCCCTTATTTAGACTTTTATTCAATTGACCGCATTGAAATTGATTAACTATAAAATGTTAACACACTATTGATAACTATTTGTCATGAAAAACAACTTAACATCTCAAAATAAACTAATGGTACATTATTTTATTTTTACAGATTAACATGGCTGATAATGAGAGTAAACAAGAAAAGAAAAGACGCCAAGCTAGAGAACGACGACAGAGAGCAGACAGACAGCAGACACCGGAGAAGAAGGAAATTCGACGAGAAAAAGAACGCAAAAGAATTGCAAGCAAAAGACTGTCACTTGCAGAAATTAAAGATATGTCAAAAAAAACAACAAAGAAAATAAAGCATTTACAACCTGTTGCTCAAACATCAGATGACATTTTACCAGAAAAAAGACAAGAGATACCAAAAAAAGCAACAAAGAAAACAAAGCATTTAGAACCGTTTCATGAAACATTACATGACATTTTACCTCAAACAATACAACATATACCAAGAAAAGCAACGAAAAAAACAAAACATTTAGAACCTGTTGTTGAAACATTATATGACATTTCACCTGATGAATATGAAAGGCAAAATCCTATATGCTTTGCAAATTGTCCTCTACTCAAGTCTTTAGCAGTAGAGGTTCATAGTTGTGGGGACATGACTACTCAATGTCAGTTTTGTGAGGCTTATTATTTTAAACAGGAGAGACCCAGAGATGGACAATTTATTAGTTGTTGTCAAAAAGGCAAGTTCAAACTTCCAGAAAGGAAAGAATTTCCAATTTATTTACAAAATATTATGACTGAACCTACTTTTCTAAACTACAAAAATTTTAAAACAAACATAAGATCCTACAATAGTGCCATATCCTTTGCATCCATGGGGGCAACATTAGCTGCTAATGTACCAGGACATGGTCCTTACTGTTTTAAAGTCCAAGGACAAATTTATCATCGCACTTCCCATTTACATCCAGAGGAAGGAAATAAAAGAAAATTCGCTCAACTATATGTCCTAGATACAATGGAAGCTGTTGACCAACATATGCAGATGGAAGAAAATAAAAAAATGCTTACCCACTGTTTTCATAGAGCTAAATAACATTATGGACAACAATCCCTACAGTAAAGCTTATAAAAAATTGGCAGAAGTAGAAAATGAACAACTACTTCATTCACAAACACATCAATTACCAATGCCGAAGGTTAATATGGTGCTTAAAAGAGACAGACATACTGATAAACGTCGTTATAACTTGCCAACAACAAATGAGGTTGCAATGGTGTTTCAGAATGATGAAGGAGAATCACCATTTCAAAGAGACATTCGAATATATCCTAGAAATGAGGACCAACCGTTTATTAATATGAGTATCTTAAGTCCAAATTTAGATCCAATGACATATCCCATCTTTTTCCCACACGGAGAAGCAGGTTGGCAACCAAAATTAACTCTTCCCAGTTACCCAAATGCTAAAGCCAGAATCCGAAATAATGTTTCTATGCTTGAATTTAAAGTAGCTCAAATTGCCATTCGCAATGTATTTAATCCAATTTTATGTGGTGGGAAACTAACACAACAATGGATTATTGATTCATATTTGCAAGTTGAGGCAAATAATTTAAACTTTATCAAATATCAACAAGATAAACTCCGTGTAGAACAATATTCTGGACTCATGGACTATGTTGCTGACGTGGCTACAAGCAGAGACATGACAGCTGGCAAAGCCATCATTTTACCATCTTCCTTTCAAGGATCTCCTCGGAATATGAGAGAAAGATACAATGATGCTATGGCTATTGTGACAAAATTTGGCAAACCCGATTTATTTGTGACATTTACATGTAATCCACAATGGCCAGAAATTACACTAAATCTACTTCTTGGACAAACTGCTTCAGATCGACCAGATTTAGTAGCCAGAGTTTTTAAGATTAAATTAAATGAATTAATACGTGACTTCACTATAAATCAGTTATTTGGCAAATGTCTTGCTTATGTATATACCATTGAATTTCAAAAAAGAGGCCTTCCACATGCACATCTTCTAATAATACTTCAAGAAAAAGATAAATTAGATACTTCAGACAAAGTGGATGCAGTCATTGTTGCTGAACTACCAGATCCAGAACTATATGGTAGACTATATGAGATTGTTACTCATCGCATGATTCATGGACCCTGTGGTGACCTTAATCCACAATCACCATGTATGGAAAATAATAAATGTTCCAAAGAATTTCCAAAAGATTATAGAGACAAAACCTATGCCAATTGTGATGGATATCCACTTTATAAAAGAAGAGAAGGAGATAGTGCCATTATTCGTGGAAAAAAAGTGGACAATAGATATGTAGTACCCTACAATCCACATTTACTCATGAAGTACAACGCCCACATCAACGTAGAAGCCTGCACTTCCATAAATCCATTAAATATGTCTACAAATATATTTACAAAGGTTACGATGCAGCTACTGTAGTCGTCAAAAGTGCAGACAACCCTGAAAGTAGTGAGTTAGTACATGATGAACTTGCATCTCATGTAGATGCTCGCTATGTCAGTGCACCAGAAGCTATGTGGCGGCTTTTAAAATTTGAAATGCATGATAGATCACATGCAGTATATAGGTTAGCAGTACATTTGCCACAACCACATTTAGTCTATTTCCATGCTGGAAATGAAATGAATGCATTGGCCCAAAGTGAAGATCGTCACACTACACTAACTGCATGGTTTGCATTAAATTCCACTGATGCTGAAGCAACACAATACTTATATATTGAAATTCCATATCACTATGTTTTTGTGAATGGATTATGGAGACCAAGAAAAACCAGAGGCAATAAAATTATTCCAAGAATTTACACAGTCAGTCCAAGAGATGTGGAACGTTTTTGCTTACGGATATTACTTTTAAATGTTCCTGGAGCACAAAGTTTTGAACACTTAAGAACTGTTAATGACATTGTATATGAATCCTTCCATTTAGCTGCAAGACATAGAAACTTACTCGCTGATGATACAGAGTGGGAAAGATGCTTAGAAGAAGCAGCACAATGTCAAATGCCACGACAGATGAGAGAACAATTTGCTTTTATTTGTATCTTCTCAAATGCTCCAAATGCATTAGCTTTGTGGGAGACTTTTAAAAGTAATATGGCTGAAGACTTTATGCGACGATACAATGAACCCATTGCACACTTAAAAGCGTTAATGGAAATCCAAGAAGTCTTTTTAACTCATGGATTAAGTTGTGCAAGTTTTAATTTGCCTGATCCAGGTCTTATAGATGACATTAACTTTGAAGACTATGACATTCAACTACAAGCAGAAAGAACAGAAGAAAGACTTGCAACTTTAAATACACTACAATTGCAAGCATTTCATGCCATTAAAAATGCTATAGATGATGACATGGTGACAGAGCGTTATTTCTATCTTGATGGACCTGGCGGATCAGGAAAAACATATTTGTACAATTTATTAATGAGTTCAGTACGAGCACAAGGAAAAATAGCAATGGCGTTTGCCACTACTGGAATTGCTGCACTTTTATTAGAAGGTGGAAGAACTGTTCATAGTGGATTTAAACTGCCAGTGCCTATTTTAGAAAATTCTGTGTCAGATATTCGCATGACATCCTTACAAGCAAAGAAATTGAAGAAATGTAAATTAATTATAATAGATGAGGCCACAATGATGTCATGCTATGCCCTCCAATGTATTGACCGTTTGCTTCGTGAAGTCATGGATAATATTTTTCCATTTGGTGGAAAGGTAATGTTGTTGGTTGGCGATTTTAGACAAACATTACCTGTCGTTGTACATGGAAATCGAACTGACATTATCGAAACATGTATAAAGTCAAGTACAGTATGGAAACATTTTACCCATCTTCAACTGCAACAAAATATGAGATCAGAAGGCCAAACTGATTTCAATGATTGGCTTATTAAAATTGGAGAAGGCAGAACAGAAAAAATACTACATTTACCTGACGACACTGTAGAGATCCCACCTCATATGATTTGTCAACAAGATATTATATCGGCTATATTTGAAGGGAGCATAAATAACGAAGAATATTCCGAGCTTGCCAACCAAGTCATACTGACGTGTAAAAATAAAGATGCATTAATCCTCAATAATAAAATCTTAAAAAAATTTTATGCACCACAAAGAAATTATCACAGTGCTGATTCTGTACTTGCTGATGACAATGAAAGTCAGGCTAACTTTTCGACTGAATTCATAAACTCTTTAACTCCTTCTGGAATGCCACCACATATTTTGCAGCTAAAGAAAGGTGCAATTATCATGTTACTGCGAAATATGAACCCCAAAAAAGGCCTATGCAATGGCACAAGATTAATTGTTCAACAATTAAAGGACCATTTTATAGATGCTGAAATTTTAACTGGGACCCATAGAGGAGAGAGAGTTTTCATACCAAGAATAGATTTAGCACCAAGTGAAAGTAGTCTCCCTTTTATACTTCAAAGAAGACAATTTCCCATTATTATGGCATTTGCCATGACCATTAATAAATCACAAGGTCAAACTTTCAAATCTGTGGGTATTTTCTTGGAAGAACCAGTTTTTGCACATGGTCAATTGTACGTTGCGTTGTCAAGGTGCAAAAATCCACAGGCTATTAAAGTTTACATTGAAAACAATGAAAGTCAAGGTGATTTATTAGAAGATGGACGTATTTTTACTAAAAACATTGTCTACTATGAAGTACTATAACTTTGAAGGATACTAATTAAAGATGCCAAGATTTTTTAAAAGCATTGCAAAATACATAACAATTGGTTGTTTAATTCAGTCATAATTAATGGAAGTCATGTTTATGAATGATTCGCCTCACAAAATACTTGCCTTGCATTGTTAGTAAAAATTATGTTAAAATGTTAAGTCACTATGTTAATGTTTCTAATGTTACAAGTTTAAAAAATATATTTTCAAGTTATTTCATTCAACATATTACAAAGTGGATGTTAAGAGGTCAAGCACCTTTTAAGTCACAATGTAAATATTGTCTGTTATCTTAAGATTACTACCTACATTAATGTTTATCGCCAATTTATGTGCTCAGTAATAAATTACTTTAATTACGTACGTTTTAAGAAGAGTTTTACTGTATGCCTTCCTCTACATTCAATGTATATTCAAGTTAACAATTATTGTGATAGAAATTGAATTTTAATACTGATTAATTTAAATGTCAATTGTTTTTACATTCAAATGTTAATACTTTTAATTAAAAATTAGGTTACAAAATGTACGGTATTCAGTATGTTCCTGTTTATAATGTTCAAAATTATACCAATGTTTTGTCAACTTCTAAACTTACATAAAAAATAAAGTTCAAGTTTAAAAATATATACTTTGATGGTTATTGCTTACATATATTTTAAACTTCATGTTAAAATTTGCAACGTTTAAAAAAGGCTTTTTACTTTTTGCTTTCCTATTCATTCAATGTATATTAAAGTTAACAATTCTTCAGATACTAATTACATTTTAAAAAACCATTACATCAACATTTTACAAAAATACACGTTCATATTAAAATACTTACAAGTGTCAAAAATATATGTTAATAACTAAACAACTTGACAAACATATACATCACATTGCCGTCATTTTTTGACGGGCAAGTCGCTAGTATACAATAAAATGCATCTGTTTAATAAAGCATATCACCTTCAACTTTCATATGCACAACTGCACAATCCACAGCAGTATATCACTCATATCCACAATCTACAGTGCAACGCACAGTCACCCCACTTGTTTGAGCTTATTGCCTTCACACTGATACATTTCATTTATCACCCTCCTGTACAACACCCAAACACTTTAGATTGTAAATTTACCCGTTTTTAATCTTGTAAGGTGCTTTTGCAATTAATTAATTTTGTTTTTGCTGTGTACTTAACCCCTGTATATTGCTACAGAATATATAATGAAGGCTACCAATAATAACATTGAATAAGTTGTCTACCAGTAAGTAACAAATTACTCACAGTTTCTGCAGGTTTCTGTATGATATGTAGCTCTTTTAACTTGACTGGAATAATTGTAATATTTAACCACCTGTAATCAGAAAACATTAAAAGTTTGTTTACATATATAGTATATCTATACAATTTCTTACTATATGTTGTAAATACATGAATGCACTACAGAAATAATCACAAATAATTCCAAATACATACAGGTTTGCAGCCTGGATGGATATTAGAAGACTATGGACCATATTCTATTGGCCAATTCTCAAATGTATACACACTTAAAACTATTCTGAAAATTGCCACACATTCTATTAGCTACTCGCAATACGATTACAAGTTCCCCGCCCACAAACACTACAGGCCTGCCAAACCCGCAAAACCAGTCGTAGAACTTTTTGGTTTTAGCACAGTTTAAGATTTACGAGTGCTAACCAATTAGGGTTACACTTTTCAATCAATTATTAGAGCCTTAACAGCTATTACACATGCAATACTGTACTCTATAAATATGGGAAAGCATAGAAATGCATCCAAATTAATTGCAGAACAGTCTCAAACCCACAATATGCAATTAATTTTTTTTCTTTTTTTAGTTTTTTTGTGTGAAATGGATCCCGGGACTTAGGGGATTAATACATAACATGGAACCCACATGGACTACAACAGTTCATTTTATTGATTTCTACATTGCTGGATTGCGAGTCTGATCGCAAAATTTACTTCTCAACACTAATTAATTTGTTGTCTCTGAGTGAAGATTAAGTATAAACTCCATGTTTTACTGACGTCATAATGACGGTCTCATTTACTATTGGCTGTGTCTAAGAAGTATTATGAATGTTTAAGACGTAAATTACGGGCTTGCTTAAATATTCAGATCACGCCCCCTGAAATCAGACTTAAAAAGACTGGACTTACGAGTCTAGCCGTGCGCTTGGAATTTGCGAGCTGGAATCAATAGAATACATCTAAACATTTATATAAAAAAAGAACTGCACCCAAATTTGTGGGTTTGAGTCACTTGCGAGCAGCTAATAGAATATGGCCCTATGGTATCTCTGACCTGCATCACATATATGTCATGCCGACTAATATATAAAAAAGGCATGAAATCTATTCAGAGGGAATACACTCTGACTCCAAAAATGACAATTTTTAATTAAACAACATCTCCAGAAAATGTCACTATCTCACACAACACTCAATATCTTCTAAAACTTGCTCCCATTTGTCTACCCATCTATCCCCATTCCAATTCATCATGAATGTAATTTGCAAAACTATTCTAACTATTAACTATTACTTTTTGTTGTACTTGTCTGCTGATCCGTCAGCCCCAGTGAACATCCCTTTTATCTGAGAATGTTGGATACTGTGTAGTTAACCGCATGTTATACTTATTATGTCCATGTTGAACAGGCTTGATGCTG
The DNA here is from genome assembly GCA_027410445.1 of Discoglossus pictus. NCBI lineage: Eukaryota > Metazoa > Chordata > Amphibia > Anura > Alytidae > Discoglossus > Discoglossus pictus. The sequence goes on along the minus strand of CM050163.1, from coordinate 338,808,223 downwards.
GTATATGTTGTATATGTCGTTTTGTACTTTATATGCTGTGGTCCAGTTGTTGTTGACAAGGACAGGTATATAAATTTCTGCTAGCATGTAAATCCCTAGTAAGCCCTTCTTTGGAATATGTAGTACAATGTTCGACACCATTTCACAAAAAGGACATTTTAGAGCTGGAAATAGAACAAAAAAGGGAAAAAAACTAATAAGGTGAGTGAAGGGACTAAGCTATGAAGAAGGAATGACCAAATTAAACTAATTTTTTCTAGAAAGAAGGTGCATAAGATGGGTATGATTACAGTATATACTGTAAATGCATCCAGGGACACTTTAAGGCTTTGTAAAATGAACTTTTTGTGACAAGTAAAAAAAAAGCAGTAAGTGTACAGCCTATATAAGAGTGTACATTTGCTGTCCCCTCTCTAAACCTTTGACAACAAAAGTGAGTATACCCCTAAGTGGAAATGTCCAAATTGGGCCCAATTAGCCATTTTCCCTCCCTGGTGATATGTGACTCGTTAGTGTTACAAGGTCTCAGGTGTGAATGGCACCTCATGGATCTGAAAAAAAATTGTTGCTCTACATAAATATGGCCTAGGCTATAAGAAGATAGCTAAAACCCTGAAACTGAGCTGCAGCATGGTGGGCAAGACCATACAGTGGCTTCACAGGACAGGTTTCACTCAGAACAGGCCTCAACATGGTTGACAAAAGAAGTTGAATTCATGTGCTCAGCGTCATATCCAAAGGTTGTCTTTGGGAAATAGACATATTGGTGCTGACAGCATTAATGCAGAGGTTGAAGGGATGTGTGGCGGCAACCAGGTGAGGAGTACAAAGACAAGTGTGTCTTACCTACAGTCAGGAAAGGGAGTGGGAGTGTTATGGTCTGGGCCTGCTTGAGTGCTGCTGGCACTGGGGAGCTACAGTTCACTTGAGGGAACCATGAATGCCAACATATACTGTGACATACTGAAGCAGGGCATAACCCCCTCCCCTCGGAGACTGGGCTGCAGGGCAGTATTCCACCATGATTACGACCCCAAACACCTCCAAGATGACCACTGCCTAAAGAAGCTACAGGCAAAGGTGATGGACTGGCCAAGCATGTCTCCAGACCTAAACCCTATTGAGCATCTGTGGGGCATCCTCAAATGGAAGGTGGAAGAGTGCAAGGTCTCTGACATCCACCAGCTCCGTGATGTCATCATGGTGGAGTGGAAGAGGACTCTGGTGGCAACCTGTGAAGCTCTGGTGAACTCCATGCCCATGATTGCTGGAAAATAATGGTGGCTACACAAAATATTGACACCTTGGGCCCAATTTTGACTTTTCCACTTAGGGGTGTACTCACTTGAATGGCTTTGTGTTGAGTTATTTTGAGGGGACAGCAAATTTACACTGTTATACAGACTGTACACTTACAACTTTACATTGTAGCAGAGAGTAATTTCTACAGTTGTCACATGAAAAGACATAATAAAATATTTACAAAAATGTGAGGGGTGTACTCACTTTTGTGAGATACTGTATATGTATAAATTAGAAGGTATTGATGAAAATGTTGTGTATATCTGGCTCTGTAAGCTGGAGGGCAACCTAGCACTGTGTATTAAAAGCGGATTATATTAATATGTATGACCTTCTTTCCCATATTGTCTGTCAACAAGCTTTGAAAAAGACTAAGCCTATTGTGCGTTTATCTTAACACCTGCTTGATAATGTTATTAGAACAAAGTGGAAGTGAAAAGAAATGTGTATGTCTTAAAACACGTTATCTTTTTTTTTTTTTTTTACTGAAAATTTATTTGATTTTTTAAATTTTGAGACAAACGAAAAGACAAACAAAAGGACTTACAAAATACAAGTCTTGAAAATTATATAAAACAAAAAATTATACCGAGAGGCCTTAGGATAAAAATAATGCCAGCAACAAGCCTAATCAATGATGAATTTTTAAAAAAATGGACAGATATTCTGTCACAATGCTCATTAGATTTAATGGACTTAATAGTGCAAACAGAAAAAAAGCATCTGGAAGTGTTCAGTATGGACCTAGAGAAAAGCCAAAAATTAGTTGAAACATTCAGAGAGAAACCTGAATATGAAATAAACTGCCAGAAATTAACTGAAAATCTAGAGAGATTTAAAAATGAAATAAAATCTAGGAAGCAGAAAAAGTTCATAAGAGATCAGGATGACTACAAAAACAACAGGATATACAAAAATACCCAGATAATAAAAAATAGAACCAAGATCTCATCTGACATAAGTTCATCAGAATACGAGACCTCAGATATTGAGGATCCAAGTAGGAGAGTGGGAACCAACATTGGCACTGATGGACCACAAAGGGGTCTAAGAACTAGGTCAATGCAGGAACATGAACAGAGACAAGAAAAAGCTTTTTTAGACAGAGGCCGGTACATCCAAAGAGGGAAAAGGAAAGCAACCAACACACAGATAAGACCAAATCGATATCAGGGACCCTCAAATTAAGTCCGAATGCCTCGGAGTCAGAAGACTCCTCACAAATAATGAACTTATCCACCTTTGCACTAAATGAGACACATAAAGCTGTCCTAAAAAGAGGCCTCTCTTTTGTTCCATCATCCAAAGTAGAACTATTCACAAATATAAAAGACCTGAATCTCTTTGGTAGGAAATTGGCTTTATATAAATTCTATAAGAATAAAAATATGAAAGAATATGCCTATCTGAATATTGACAAAGAAGATCAAGATACATTTATGGACATGATGGCCCTAATAGAGGAAAATGAAAATGAAGATGTATCCACATTAGAGTCTGGAACAACAAAAATATGGAAAAAAAAGAGTAAATTCACTCCTCAAATTAAGGACTATCCAAACATCAGTGTATTCATACAACAAGTTACAAGAGAACTGGAGAATCTATACACTTCTAAACAAAAATTCGCATATAACTTAAGTAAAAAGGAAAATGAAGCATTGAAGGAACTTCAAGACTGCAAAACTATACAGATAAAACCATCAGACAAAGGGGGAAACATTGTAATAATGGCAAATGAGGACTACCAGAAAATGTGCGAGAAGATCTTAAAAGATAGATCAACTTATGAAATATTTAATGTAGACCCTACAAATATGTACTTAGAAGAACTTAAATCAGTACTTGATAAAGCACTATTAGTAGGAATAATCAATCAAAATACATATAATTATTTACTACCAAGTAGTCCCACAATCCCTACCTTCTATGCACTTCCAAAAGTGCATAAGAAGATGTCACCAATACCTGGCAGACCGATTGTATCAGGGAACAATAACATATCTGAAAACATCAGCAGATTTTTAGACTACCATCTCAAAGACTTGGTCACAAGTCTTCCTTCATATATCAAGGATACAACAGACATACTGAGACAACTAGAAGACACAATAGTACCAACTAAAACATGGCTTGTGAGTATAGATGTAGAAGCCTTATATAGCTCTATACCACATGCTCAGGGCATTGAAGCTGTGGGTTTCTTCCTAAGAACAAAAGGAACAAAAATGGAACAATTTAATAATTTCCTATTAGTTCTCCTAGAGTATATACTAACTAGGAATTATTTTATCTTTGCTGATAAATGGATACATCAAATCAGAGGCACAGCAATGGGGACATCATGTGCCCCTAACTATGCAAACCTATTCCTAGGGTGGTGGGAAGAAAGATGGATTTTTGAAGAAACTAATAAAAGTATGACAGATAACATACTTATGTGGAGAAGATATATAGACGATATCATAATCTTCTGGACCGGAACAAAAGAAGAACTATCTGTCTTCATAGATACCCTCAATAACAACACCCTGGGTCTGAAGTTCACATATGAGATCCACTTAACTGAACTGGCCTTTTTGGACCTAAAAATAATGAAAGATAATCTGGGAAACATCAGTACAACCACACACAGGAAAGATACAGCATCTAATAGTTTATTAGAGTGGTCAAGTCAACACTACGAACCCCAAAAAAGAGGGATACCAAAGGGCCAATACCTACGTATCCGAAGGAATTGCAGCGATGATATTTCCTTTAAGGTAGAGGCTGACAAACTTAGGAAACGCTTCAAGAATAGGGGATACCCAAATAAATGTCTCAAAGCAGCATATCAATATGCCCTGAATACAAAAAGAACAGATCTTCTAAATACACAAGAGAAATATATACAAAAGATACACTTGGAACAACCATCGATACAGAAAGAGAAGGCCTCTAGTGAGGAAGATGATGTCATAAGATGTATACTCACTTTTGGATATAATTCAAGAGAAATTAAAGACATCTTCTCAAAATTCTGGTATCTACTAACGGCGGATGAAGATCTAAAGACTAAGGTCCCAACACAAAGCTCAATAACATACAGACGGAGCCCGAATTTAAGAGACCTTCTTGTACATAGTCATTTCTCTGAACATAAACAGAAGGATAAAACATGGCTAAAACCTCTGACAGGCTGCTATAGGTGTGGACGTTGTAAATATTGTAAATTTATAAAACCAAGCAAGGAATTTGTCCATCCAACATTAGGCAAAAAATACCCTATAAAAGAGTTTTACAATTGTAAAACTAAAGGAGTTATCTATGTGGTACAATGCATTTGTATGAAAATCTATGTCGGAAAAACGAGCAGAGAATTTAGACGTAGAATGGGAGAACACATTTGCTCAATTACAAATGACTATGACACACCAATTGCACGTCATGTAAAACTAAAACATCAGAAAGATATATCTGTTCTTAAATTTTTGATAATAGATGGAGTCAAATTGGGCCCAAGAAAAGGCAATCTAGATGATATGCTACTTAAAAGGGAATCCAAGTGGATTTACGAACTACAGGCCCAAACACCGAAAGGCCTGAATGAAGGGTTTTCCTACAAGGCATTCTTATAAGTCCCCTATTAAGTAAATGGGTAGAACATACCATAAATAAATGTACCGTGAGAAAATGATAATACTCAGGATCATAATAGAACCTTTTTAGATATTTTTGGATTATGTCCATACATATTTATATTAGAATTAGTTGAATAGCTATCAGATATAAGATTACTCATCACAAGATTCACTACTATTACTTAACTATTTGCACATTTACACATTTCTGTAATTGGACAGAACCCCACTTGATGGGAAGTATATTCACCAATAACTATTTGAGCCATATAGTTCATACTTGATTCATAATACACTTTAGAGTTTATTTTGCACTTATATCATAACAGTTTGGGCACCACCCATATAGCCCATGCAGGCAATAACACAGCACATTAACTTATGTAACCTCACTTTTTACAAGTCACATGTATAATTTATATAATGGATATGGATGGATTATATAAGAGGTATATCTATATATTTAGAACCCAGTAAGGATTTCTATACCAAACATATGCTAACTCCAAGACAATATAATAGGAGTTATAGATGGGAATAGAATCCTATTATTATTCCTGTTATGATCCTGTCATAACAACCTTAGATAGCTCCAGGTACTTATATATAATGGGTAATATGGGATAGTTTACCTTAAGCCCCCTTGATGTTAATCTATATCTATTTTGGAGTTATATATAGCCATGATCATATTATGGACTATATGTAAGATATAATATCCAACATCAATACACATATACTAAATACAGGAGATTTCAGCTATGTATATAGTGTGTGTCTCTACAAGGAATACTCTACATAAAAGAGAAAGGGTATCAGTTTGCGATCTTTTGCTATTATGAGTGAGATTTGATCCACTCTACATGAAGGTATATCTAATTATGTGAGATATATGGGAGATTTGATAATATCATGTACCATATGTAAGATGTACTATTGTCTCAGATCAGATGGCAATACCAGCATATATATACTATACACAACAAGATTCAGTTCAGTTATTTATATGGCGTGCCCCTGTCAGGGACACACCACACAAAATATTATTAAGAGAAGAACAATATGATCTGTTAATATAATGATTATGACCTATCAGACCCACTAAACATGTTACCCCTTCACTTGTAAATATGTTAAAGGGTAACTATGACTACCGATTCGACTATAAATAGGAGGCACCGTGGAGAGTATCGCCTTCCCCCTTTGAGAAAGTCACACCCATGTGACGAAACGTGCGTCAGGGTAGCGTCTGACGTCAGACGCCAATTCTTGTAAACAAGCCAGCGCTTCCTATGCGGCTAAATGCAGCTCCGTGACTACTAAGTCCATATTCGGTGCACCCTTGGTTCTTCAGTCACAACACATAGGAGAACTCAGTGTCAAACTCTAACTAGCAGCGGAATCATAATTTAAATCACATACCGCTGAAAAGGAGTTCACGGAGTTCCTAATAGCTGGACACTTGGTGCTTTAGCCCCAGTATATGGGAGTAGCCCAGTGTACACCAATATACCCATATATATGCTGCAATTGTACCCCAGACACAAGGAAAACT
>CM050163.1:338143223-338201251 GCA_027410445.1 Discoglossus pictus | reverse complement strand
GCACTCAATAGGCCTCACACACACGCCTTTAGGCAGGCTACTGATATTCAATCGATTACAGTAAAAAAAGGGTTGTTTCATTTCACTGCACACTACAGTGGCACTAGATATGAGTGTCACTTCGCACTGGCAAAAGTTGGCAGACTAGATGCAATAGGCCTCACACACACGCCTGTATGCAGGCTACTGATATTCAATCGATTACAGTAAAAAAAGGGTTGTTTGATTTCACTGCACACTACAGTGGCACTAGATATGAGTGTCACTTCGCACTGGCAAAAGTTGGCAGACTAGATGCAATAGGCCTCACACTCACCTTTAGGCATGCTACTGATATTCAATCGATTACAGTAAAAAAAGGGTTGTTTGATTTCACTGCACACTACAGTGGCACTAGATATGAGTGTCACTTCGCACTGGCAAAAGTTGGCAGACTAGATGCAATAGGCCTCACACACACGCCTGTAGGCAGGCTACTGATATTCAATCGATTACAGTAAAAAAAGGGTTGTTTTATTTCACTGCACACTACGGTTGCACTAGATATGAGTGTCACTGAGCACTGGCAAAAGTTGGCAGACTAGATGCAATAGGCCTCACACACACGCCTGTATGCAGGCTACTGATATTCAATCGATTACAGTAAAAAAAGGGTTGTTTGATTTCACTGCACACTACAGTGGCACTAGATATGAGTGTCACTTCGCACTGGCAAAAGTTGGCAGACTAGATGCAATAGGCCTCACACACACGCCTGTATGCAGGCTACTGATATTCAATCGATTACAGTAAAAAAAGGGTTGTTTGATTTCACTGCACACTACAGTGGCACTAGATATGAGTGTCACTTCGCACTGGCAAAAGTTGGCAGACTAGATGCAATAGGCCTCACACTCACCTTTAGGCATGCTACTGATATTCAATCGATTACAGTAAAAAAAGGGTTGTTTTATTTCACTGCACACTACGGTTGCACTAGATATGAGTGTCACTGCGCACTGGCAAAAGTTTGCAGACTAGATGCAATAGGCCTCACACACGCCTTTAGGCAGGCTACTGATATTCAATTGATTACAGTAAAAAAAGGGTTGTTTGATTTCACTGCACACTACGGTTGCACTAGATATGAGTGTCACTTAGCACTGGCAAAAGTTGGCAGACTAGATACAATAGGCCTCACACACGCCTTTAGGCAGGCTACTGATATTCAATTGATTACAGAAAAAAAAGGGTTGTTTTAATTCACTGCACACTACGGTTGCACTAGATATGAGTGTCACTGCGCACTGGCAAAAGTTTGCAGACTAGATGCAATAGGCCTCACACACGCCTTTAGGCAGGCTACTGATATTCAATTGATTACAGTAAAAAAAGGGTTGTTTGATTTCACTGCACACTACGGTTGCACTAGATATGAGTGTCACTGAGCACTGGCAAAAGTTGGCAGACTAGATGCAATAGGCCTCACACTCACCTTTAGGCATGCTACTGATATTCAATCGATTTCAGTAAAAAAAGGGTTGTTTGATTTCACTGCACACTACAGTGGCACTAGATATGAGTGTCACTTCGCACTGGCAAAAGTTGGCAGACTAGATGCAATAGGCCTCACACTCACCTTTAGGCATGCTACTGATATTCAATCGATTACAGTAAAAAAAGGGTTGTTTTATTTCACTGCACACTACGGTTGCACTAGATATGAGTGTCGCTTCGCACTGGCAAAAGTTGGCAGACTAGATGCAATAGGCCTCACACTCATCTTTAGGCATGCTACTGATATTCAATCGATTTCAGTAAAAAAAGGGTTGTTTGATTTCACTGCACACTACAGTGGCACTAGATATGAGTGTCACTTCGCACTGGCAAAAGTTGGCAGACTAGATGCAATAGGCCTCACACACACGCCTTTAGGCAGGCTACTGATATTCAATCGATTACAGTAAAAAAAGGGTTGTTTGATTTCACTGCACACTACAGTGGCACTAGATATGGGTGTCACTGCGCAATGGCAAAAGTTGGCAGACTAGATGCAATAGGCCTCACACACACGCCTTTAGGCAGGCTACTGATATTCAATCGATTACAGTAAAAAAAGGGTTGTTTCATTTCACTGCACACTTTGGTTGCACTAGATATGAGTGTCACTGCGCACTGGAAAAAGTTGGCAGACTAGATGCAATAGGCCTCACACACGCCTTTAGGCAGGCTACTGATATTCAATTGATTACAGTAAAAAAAGGGTTGTTTGATTTCACTGCACACTACGGTTGCACTAGATATGAGTGTCACTGAGCACTGGCAAAAGTTGGCAGACTAGATACAATAGGCCTCACACACACGCCTTTAGGCAGGCTACTGATATTCAATTGATTACAGTAAAAAAAGGTTGTTTGATTTCACTGAACACTACGGTTGCACTAGATATGAGTGTCACTGCACACTGGCAAAAGTTGGCAGACTAGATGCAATAGGCCTCACACACACGCCTTTAGGCAGGCTACAGATATTCAATCGATTACAGTAAAAAAAGGGTTGTTTTATTTCACTGCACACTACGGTTGCACTAGATATGAGTGTCACTGCGCACTGGCAAAAGTTGGCCGACTAGATGCAATAGGTCTCACACACACGCCTTTAGGCAGGCTACTGATATTCAATCGATTACAGTAAAAAAATGGTTGTTTGATTTCACGGCACACTACAGTGGCACTAGATATGAGTGTCACTTCGCACTGGCAAAAGTTGGTAGATTAGATGCAATAGGCCTCACACTCACCTTTAGGCAGGCTACTGATATTCAATCGATTACAGTAAAAAAAGGGTTGTTTGATTTCACTGCACACTACAGTGGCACTAGATATGAGTGTCACTTCGCACTGGCAAAAGTTGGCAGACTAGATGCAATAGGCCTCACACACACGCCTGTAGGCAGGCTACTGATATTCAATCGATTACAGTAAAAAAAGGGTTGTTTTATTTCACTGCACACTACGGTTGCACTAGATATGAGTGTCACTGCGCACTGGCAAAAGTTTGCAGACTAGATGCAATAGGCCTCACACACGCCTTTAGGCAGGCTACTGATATTCAATTGATTACAGTAAAAAAAGGGTTGTTTGATTTCACTGCACACTACGGTTGCACTAGATATGAGTGTCACTTCGCACTGGCAAAAGTTGGCAGACTAGATGCAATAGGCCTCACACTCACCTTTAGGCATGCTACTGATATTCAATCGATTTCAGTAAAAAAAGGGTTGTTTGATTTCACTGCACACTACAGTGGCACTAGATATGAGTGTCACTTCGCACTGGCAAAAGTTGGCAGACTAGATACAATAGGCCTCACACACACGCCTTTAGGCAGGCTACAGATATTCAATCGATTACAGTAAAAAAAGGGTTGTTTTATTTCACTGCACACTACGGTTGCACTAGATATGAGTGTCGCTTCACACTGGCAAAAGTTGGCAGACTAGATGCAATAGGCCTCACACTCATCTTTAGGCATGCTACTGATATTCAATCGATTTCAGTAAAAAAAGGGTTGTTTGATTTCACTGCACACTACAGTGGCACTAGATATGAGTGTCACTTCGCACTGGCAAAAGTTGGCAGACTAGATGCAATAGGCCTCACACACACGCCTTTAGGCAGGCTACTGATATTCAATCGATTACAGTAAAAAAAGGGTTGTTTGATTTCACTGCACACTACAGTGGCACTAGATATGGGTGTCACTGCGCAATGGCAAAAGTTGGCAGACTAGATGCAATAGGCCTCACACACACGCCTGTAGGCAGGCTACTGATATTCAATCGATTACAGTAAAGAAAGGGTTGTTTCATTTCACTGCACACTACGGTTGCACTAGATATGAGTGTCACTGCGCACTGGCAAAAGTTGGCAGACTAGATGCAATAGGCCTCATACACGCCTTTAGGCAGGCTACTGATATTCAATTGATTACAGTAAAAAAAGGGTTGTTTGATTTCACTGCACACTACGGTTGCACTAGATATGAGTGTCACTGAGCACTGGCAAAAGTTGGCAGACTAGATACAATAGGCCTCACACACACGCCTGTATGCAGGCTACTGATATTCAATCGATTACAGTAAAAAAAGGGTTGTTTGATTTCATTGCACACTACAGTGGCACTAGATATGAGTGTCACTTCGCACTGGCAAAAGTTGGAAGACTAGATGCAATAGGCCTCACACACACGCCTGTATGCAGGCTACTGATATTCAATCGATTACAGTAAAAAAAGGGTTGTTTGATTTCACTGCACACTACAGTGGCACTAGATATGAGTGTCACTTCGCACTGGCAAAAGTTGGCAGACTAGATGCAATAGGCCTCACGCTCACCTTTAGGCATGCTACTGATATTCAATCGATTACAGTAAAAAAAGGGTTGTTTGATTTCACTGCACACTACAGTGGCACTAGATATGAGTGTCACTTCGCACTGGCAAAAGTTGGCAGACTAGATGCAATAGGCCTCACACACACGCCTGTAGGCAGGCTACTGATATTCAATCGATTACAGTAAAAAAAGGGTTGTTTTATTTCACTGCACACTACGGTTGCACTAGATATGAGTGTCACTGCGCACTGGCAAAAGTTTGCAGACTAGATGCAATAGGCCTCACACACGCCTTTAGGCAGGCTACTGATATTCAATTGATTACAGTAAAAAAAGGGTTGTTTGATTTCACTGCACACTACGGTTGCACTAGATATGAGTGTCACTGAGCACTGGCAAAAGTTGGCAGACTAGATGCAATAGGCCTCACACTCACCTTTAGGCATGCTACTGATATTCAATTGATTACAGTAAAAAAAGGGTTGTTTGATTTCACTGCACACTACAGTGGCACTAGATATGAGTGTCACTTCGCACTGGCAAAAGTTGGCAGACTAGATGCAATAGGCCTCACACACACGCCTGTAGGCAGGCTACTGATATTCAATCGATTACAGTAAAAAAAGGGTTGTTTTATTTCACTGCACACTACAGTTGCACTAGATATGAGTGTCACTGCGCACTGGCAAAAGTTTGCAGACTAGATGCAATATGCCTCACACACGCCTTTAGGCAGGCTACTGATATTCAATTGATTACAGTAAAAAAAGGGTTGTTTGATTTCACTGCACACTACGGTTGCACTAGATATGAGTGTCACTGAGCACTGGCAAAAGTTGGCAGACTAGATACAATAGGCCTCACACACACACCTGTATGCAGGCTACTGATATTCAATCGATTACAGTAAAAAAAGGGTTGTTTGATTTCACTGCACACTACAGTGGCACTAGATATGAGTGTCACTTCGCACTGGCAAAAGTTGGCAGACTAGATGCAATAGGCCTCACACACACGCCTGTATGCAGGCTACTGATATTCAATCGATTACAGTAAAAAAAGGGTTGTTTGATTTCACTGCACACTACAGTGGCACTAGATATGAGTGTCACTTCGCACTGGCAAAAGTTGGCAGACTAGATGCAATAGGCCTCACACTCACCTTTAGGCATGCTACTGATATTCAATCGATTACAGTAAAAAAAGGGTTGTTTTATTTCACTGCACACTACGGTTGCACTAGATATGAGTGTCACTGCGCACTGGCAAAAGTTTGCAGACTAGATGCAATAGGCCTCACACACGCCTTTAGGCAGGCTACTGATATTCAATTGATTACAGTAAAAAAAGGGTTTTTTGATTTCACTGCACACTACGGTTGCACTAGATATGAGTGTCACTGAGCACTGGCAAAAGTTGGCAGACTAGATACAATAGGCCTCACACACGCCTTTAGGCAGGCTACTGATATTCAATTGATTACAGTAAAAAAAGGGTTGTTTTATTTCACTGCACACTACGGTTGCACTAGATATGAGTGTCACTGCGCACTGGCAAAAGTTTGCAGACTAGATGCAATAGGCCTCACACACGCCTTTAGGCAGGCTACTGATATTCAATTGATTACAGTAAAAAAAGGGTTGTTTGATTTCACTGCACACTACGGTTGCACTAGATATGAGTGTCACTGAGCACTGGCAAAAGTTGGCAGACTAGATGCAATAGGCCTCACACTCACCTTTAGGCATGCTACTGATATTCAATCGATTACAGTAAAAAAAGGGTTGTTTGATTTCACTGCACACTACAGTGGCACTAGATATGAGTGTCACTTCGCACTGGCAAAAGTTGGCAGACTAGATGCAATAGGCCTCACACACACGCCTGTAGGCAGGCTACTGATATTCAATCGATTACAGTAAAAAAAGGGTTGTTTTATTTCACTGCACACTACGGTTGCACTAGATATGAGTGTCACTGCGCACTGGCAAAAGTTTGCAGACTAGATGCAATAGGCCTCACACACGCCTTTAGGCAGGCTACTGATATTCAATTGATTACAGTAAAAAAAGGGTTGTTTGATTTCACTGCACACTACGGTTGCACTAGATATGAGTGTCACTTCGCACTGGCAAAAGTTGGCAGACTAGAAGCAATAGGCCTCACACTCACCTTTAGGCATGCTACTGATATTCAATCGATTTCAGTAAAAAAAGGGTTGTTTGATTTCACTGCACACTACAGTGGCACTAGATATGAGTGTCACTTCGCACTGGCAAAAGTTGGCAGACTAGATACAATAGGCCTCACACACACGCCTTTAGGCAGGCTACAGATATTCAATCGATTACAGTAAAAAAAGGGTTGTTTTATTTCACTGCACACTACGGTTGCACTAGATATGAGTGTCGCTTCGCACTGGCAAAAGTTGGCAGACTAGATGCAATAGGCCTCACACTCATCTTTAGGCATGCTACTGATATTCAATCGATTTCAGTAAAAAAAGGGTTGTTTGATTTCACTGCACACTACAGTGGCACTAGATATGAGTGTCACTTCGCACTGGCAAAAGTTGGCAGACTAGATGCAATAGGCCTCACACACACGCCTTTAGGCAGGCTACTGATATTCAATCGATTACAGTAAAAAAAGGGTTGTTTGATTTCACTGCACACTACAGTGGCACTAGATATGGGTGTCACTGCGCAATGGCAAAAGTTGGCAGACTAGATGCAATAGGCCTCACACACACGCCTTTAGGCAGGCTACTGATATTCAATCGATTACAGTAAAAAAAGGGTTGTTTCATTTCACTGCACACTACGGTTGCACTAGATATGAGTGTCACTGCGCACTGGAAAAAGTTGGCAGACTAGATGCAATAGGCCTCACACACGCCTTTAGGCAGGCTACTGATATTCAATTGATTACAGTAAAAAAAGGGTTGTTTTATTTCACTGCACACTACGGTTGCACTAGATATGAGTGTCACTGCGCACTGGCAAAAGTTTGCAGACTAGATGCAATATGCCTCACACACGCCTTTAGGCAGGCTACTGATATTCAATTGATTACAGTAAAAAAAGGGTTGTTTGATTTCACTGCACACTACGGTTGCACTAGATATGAGTGTCACTGAGCACTGGCAAAAGTTGGCAGACTAGATACAATAGGCCTCACACACACACCTGTATGCAGGCTACTGATATTCAATCGATTACAGTAAAAAAAGGGTTGTTTGATTTCACTGCACACTACAGTGGCACTAGATATGAGTGTCACTTCGCACTGGCAAAAGTTGGCAGACTAGATGCAATAGGCCTCACACACACGCCTGTATGCAGGCTACTGATATTCAATCGATTACAGTAAAAAAAGGGTTGTTTGATTTCACTGCACACTACAGTGGCACTAGATATGAGTGTCACTTCGCACTGGCAAAAGTTGGCAGACTAGATGCAATAGGCCTCACACTCACCTTTAGGCATGCTACTGATATTCAATCGATTACAGTAAAAAAAGGGTTGTTTTATTTCACTGCACACTACGGTTGCACTAGATATGAGTGTCACTGCGCACTGGCAAAAGTTGGCAGACTAGATGCAATAGGCCTCACACACGCCTTTAGGCAGGCTACTGATATTCAATTGATTACAGTAAAAAAAGGGTTTTTTGATTTCACTGCACACTACGGTTGCACTAGATATGAGTGTCACTGAGCACTGGCAAAAGTTGGCAGACTAGATACAATAGGCCTCACACACGCCTTTAGGCAGGCTACTGATATTCAATTGATTACAGTAAAAAAAGGGTTGTTTTATTTCACTGCACACTACGGTTGCACTAGATATGAGTGTCACTGCGCACTGGCAAAAGTTTGCAGACTAGATGCAATAGGCCTCACACACGCCTTTAGGCAGGCTACTGATATTCAATTGATTACAGTAAAAAAAGGGTTGTTTGATTTCACTGCACACTACGGTTGCACTAGATATGAGTGTCACTGAGCACTGGCAAAAGTTGGCAGACTAGATGCAATAGGCCTCACACTCACCTTTAGGCATGCTACTGATATTCAATCGATTACAGTAAAAAAAGGGTTGTTTGATTTCACTGCACACTACAGTGGCACTAGATATGAGTGTCACTTCGCACTGGCAAAAGTTGGCAGACTAGATGCAATAGGCCTCACACACACGCCTGTAGGCAGGCTACTGATATTCAATCGATTACAGTAAAAAAAGGGTTGTTTTATTTCACTGCACACTACGGTTGCACTAGATATGAGTGTCACTGCGCACTGGCAAAAGTTTGCAGACTAGATGCAATAGGCCTCACACACGCCTTTAGGCAGGCTACTGATATTCAATTGATTACAGTAAAAAAAGGGTTGTTTGATTTCACTGCACACTACGGTTGCACTAGATATGAGTGTCACTTCGCACTGGCAAAAGTTGGCAGACTAGAAGCAATAGGCCTCACACTCACCTTTAGGCATGCTACTGATATTCAATCGATTTCAGTAAAAAAAGGGTTGTTTGATTTCACTGCACACTACAGTGGCACTAGATATGAGTGTCACTTCGCACTGGCAAAAGTTGGCAGACTAGATACAATAGGCCTCACACACACGCCTTTAGGCAGGCTACAGATATTCAATCGATTACAGTAAAAAAAGGGTTGTTTTATTTCACTGCACACTACGGTTGCACTAGATATGAGTGTCACTTCGCACTGGCAAAAGTTGGCAGACTAGATGCAATAGGCCTCACACTCATCTTTAGGCATGCTACTGATATTCAATCGATTTCAGTAAAAAAAGGGTTGTTTGATTTCACTGCACACTACAGTGGCACTAGATATGAGTGTCACTTCGCACTGGCAAAAGTTGGCAGACTAGATGCAATAGGCCTCACACACACGCCTTTAGGCAGGCTACTGATATTCAATCGATTACAGTAAAAAAAGGGTTGTTTGATTTCACTGCACACTACAGTGGCACTAGATATGGGTGTCACTGCGCAATGGCAAAAGTTGGCAGACTAGATGCAATAGGCCTCACACACACGCCTTTAGGCAGGCTACTGATATTCAATCGATTACAGTAAAAAAAGGGTTGTTTCATTTCACTGCACACTACGGTTGCACTAGATATGAGTGTCACTGCGCACTGGAAAAAGTTGGCAGACTAGATGCAATAGGCCTCACACACGCCTTTAGGCAGGCTACTGATATTCAATTGATTACAGTAAAAAAAGGGTTGTTTGATTTCACTGCACACTACGGTTGCACTAGATATGAGTGTCACTGAGCACTGGCAAAAGTTGGCAGACTAGATACAATAGGCCTCACACACACGCCTTTAGGCAGGCTACTGATATTCAATTGATTACAGTAAAAAAAGGGTTGTTTGATTTCACTGAACACTACGGTTGCACTAGATATGAGTGTCACTGCACACTGGCAAAAGTTGGCAGACTAGATGCAATAGGCCTCACACACACGCCTTTAGGCAGGCTACAGATATTCAATCGATTACAGTAAAAAAAGGGTTGCTTTATTTCACTGCACACTACGGTTGCACTAGATATGAGTGTCACTGCGCACTGGCAAAAGTTGGCCGACTAGATGCAATAGGTCTCACACACACGCCTTTAGGCAGGCTACTGATATTCAATCGATTACAGTAAAAAAATGGTTGTTTGATTTCACGGCACACTACAGTGGCACTAGATATGAGTGTCACTTCGCACTGGCAAAAGTTGGTAGATTAGATGCAATAGGCCTCACACTCACCTTTAGGCAGGCTACTGATATTCAATCGATTACAGTAAAAAAAGGGTTGTTTGATTTCACTGCACACTACAGTGGCACTAGATATGAGTGTCACTGCGCACTGGCAAAAGTTGGCAGACTAGATGCAATAGGCCTCACACTCACCTTTAGGCAGGCTACTGATATTCAATCGATTACAGTAAAAAAAGGGTTGTTTGATTTCACTGCACACTACAGTGGCACTAGATATGAGTGTCACTTCGCACTGGCAAAAGTTGGCAGACTAGA
This sequence comes from Discoglossus pictus, assembly GCA_027410445.1. Taxonomy (NCBI): domain Eukaryota; kingdom Metazoa; phylum Chordata; class Amphibia; order Anura; family Alytidae; genus Discoglossus; species Discoglossus pictus. Next base: position 338,190,815 of record CM050163.1, on the reverse strand, counting down.
TGCAATAGGCCTTACACACACGCCTTTAGGCAGGCTACTGATATTCAATCGATTACAGTAAAAAAAGGGTTGTTTGATTTCACTGCACACTACGGTTGCACTAGATATGAGTGTCACTGCGCACTGGCAAAAGTTGGCAGACTAGATGCAATAGGCCTCACACACACGCCTGTAGGCAGGCTACTGATATTCAATTGATTACAGTAAAAAAAGGGTTGTTTTATTTCACTGCACACTACAGTGGCACTAGATATGAGTGTCACTGCGCACTGGCAAAAGTTGGCAGACTAGATGCAATAGGCCTCACACACACGCCTTTAGGCAGGCTACTGATATTCAATCGATTACAGTAAAAAAAGGGTTGTTTGATTTCACTGCACACCATGGTTGCACTAGATATGAATGTTTCTGCGCACTGGCAAAAGTTGGCAGACTAGATGCAATAGGCCTCACACACACGCCTTTAGGCAGTCTACTGATATTCAATCGATTACAGTAAAAAAAGGGTTGTTTGATTTCACTGCACACTACGGTTGCACTAGATATGAGTTGTCATAACCTACAATGATGATGGAGTATAGAGGATCCTAGTCCTCTTATCTCCTGTAGGTTTTAGACCTAAGTTTGGGCTGACTCTAGACCTATGGACAGTCTTTGTCGGTGCAAAGGCATAAGTCCCAGCTTTTGGTAGTGTGCCTGGGAGAACCTGGAAGGGAGTCAGAATGATCTCCTCTACCAGCATATGCCCCCTGGGTCAATAATACACCTGCACACAAAGTCTTGATGAAAATTATGACCCACTTTATTTGGAAAACAACCTCTTTTAAACAGGCATACATAATTACCAGGAAGGGGCTACCTTTAGTCAGCCCCTAACTGCCTCTGGCCAATCAGGCAGGGTCCCTACGTGGGAACCATGAGAATCCTCCCCAGGTCCACCCACTTGGCGGGGCCAACTAATTCATTTGGGCTCTGAATCTCCAGGGGAAAGCACCTTGGTTCTCCTGTGCCCATGCTATGAAGGCTGAGAAGCCTCAGGGCATCCCATTGTTTCTGGGTGCCTGCCTGTCTGCTCTCCAGCTGTGAGCTCCCCATTGTGTAGTTCTCTGTTGGACACTTAGCTAATGGGATTAACAGGCCTTTGGGAACAAAGGAGGTTTTGGCTGTATTCAATGGGCTTCCCCTCTACAATATAATAACATACATTCATATTTACAAATACAACACACAATGTTTCACACACATACAACCAACACATCCCACCAGCTCCCTCACATGACACCCATTACAATGAGCCTAAACATGGAAGGGATGGCAATATGCTAAGGGATAAACTTATAATACTTTATCCCCTAGACCACAACATAACAATATATCCATAACAAGTGGGCCCCAAATCTTTTCTTCCACAGCAGGAGCCATGCACTTTGTCCAAACCCAGTATGGCCACTGGCTGATTCATGACATGAGTGTCACTGCGCACTGGCAAAAGTTGGCAGACTAGATGCAATAGGCCTCACACACACACCTTTAGGCAGGCTACTGATATTCAATCGATTACAGTAAAAAAAGGGTTGTTTTATTTCACTGCACACTACGGTGGCACTAGATATGAGTGTCACTGTGCACTGGCAAAATTTGGCAGACTAGATGCAATAGGTGTCACACACACGCTAGCAGGCTGGCATATGCAATTAGCTTACACAGAAAAAAGTAATAAGATAAAATAAAAAGGGCTTTTTGGGTTGCTGTCCTTGCAGCAGATATCAAAGGAGTCCTTCAAGTGTGTAGTTAAAGCTAAATACACAGCCTGGCTATCTATTTCCCTATGAAATCAGCAGAAAAAAATAATAAAATAAAATAAATTATGTTCTAGCCCTAAAAAGGGCTTTTGGGGTTGCTGTCCCTGCAGCAGGTATCAAAGGAGTCCTTCAGGTGTGTTGTTAAAGCTAAATACACAGCCTGGCTATCTATTTCCATATTAAATAAAGAGCAAGTAGAATATATCTCCTCTCTCCATGAATGCAGCTACAGAATGATTCTAAAATGGAGGCTGTCATACAGATGGAAGGCTCTGGAAGGGAGTGTATGCTGCTGATTGGCTGGAATGTGTCTGCTGACTGTAAGGTGAAGGGTCAAAGTTTCCTCAATGATAAAGAATAGGGGGCGGACCGAAAAGCGCATATGTTCGCCGTTCACTGCGAACGCGAACATGAGAAAATCGCCGTGAATAGTTCTCCGGCGAACTGTTCGGGACATCACTACTCATTCCTGCTCTCTCCTTCTCTTCATCCCCTTCCTCTCCCTCTTGCCCCTTTTTCCTTATTCTATTCTTTTACCCCTTTTCTATATCTCTCCCCCCGATTGTTCGACCCAATTCTCTCACTCCCATCTTCTCTCTCCCCTCCTCTATGTTTCATCTTCTCCTCTTTTCATTCTTCCCCTTCTCCCTCTTTTCTCCCTACCACATCTACTTTCCTCCTTTTCCATCACTCATCTCTCCACATTCTCTATCCATTTTCTCTTATCTTCCCCTCCTCTCTTTTTCCCTTGTCTATCTTCTTCCTTTCTCCCCTTTTATCTTCCTCTTCTCTCTCCTGATTCTATAATTCCTCATTTTCTCTCGACCCTCCACTGTATCTCTCATATTTTCTCTCCCCACTTTTCTCCCTCACTCTCTTCTCTCTCTGTATGTTGTCTTGTTTTTTTTTTTTTTTTATATTTATGCTGACAGCGCCTTAAAAGAGACTTTGAATCTCTGTAGTGTTGTCAATGTTTACTATTTAGGGAAACCAGAATTATAACTTATATGATTATATGGAAGAAATGATGCAGGCTGTAAGTTTGCGTCTGTGGTAAATAAAACGGCTTGATTAGAACCGTCACATTTTCTACATTTACTACAACCTCAGATAAGGGAATACAAAGTACATGATCTTACAACAAAATGATGATAATCATTGTATGAGCAATTATTAATAGTCCTGGTATGTTTATCTGGACATAATTGTTTTCATTTGTATTGAGAAGCGCCATATAACGAGTTTGTATTGTGCTCTTGATATAATTCTACATTTTGTCCTTTCCTCTTTAAGAGACTTATACAATTATCGTTATATTCTATTTCCCTAAAATGAGCTGACTTTGTTCTTAACACTATGTCCTATAATCTTTCATTTTTATTCAACGTTGTTTGGTTTTTTAATGATAGAAATTAAATTTTAATATGAGGATAAGTCCTACTATGTTAGTATGTATACCAAAATTTTTAAATATTTTTCAAGGTTCACTCTTTGCTATCATGTATATATGTATACTGATTTGTAAATAAAGATCCTAGATTTATTCCCCTATTATCTAAATTTACTGGAGTTAACTTTGAATAGATGAGTTGCCCTTTTCTCTCTAATAATATATGAAAGCCCCCTTTATGGACCGCTATCTTGTCATTGTGAAGAGGCATTGTGTTCAATGAAGCTCTACCATGTAGGGCCACCCAAGATGGGCAAGTCATGGCAGAGAGGTCAGACAAATCATAGTCCACTAGATAAGAAACCTACACCCCTCTCCAGTAACTTTGCTAAGATGACTTTATGGATAGGCACAACTAGAGATATAAATATATGGAACCAGAAGATAATCCCCTCAGGTCAGAAGATGCCTACCACATTACCGAGGAAGAGTAGAGGAATTGGAATGCTAAAGTAGGGAACCAAAAGACACTTGGAAAAACTGGCAAGTTTGGCCTTGGAGTACAAAATTAAGTAGGCCAGACATTATTAGAATTCTGTCAAGATAATTCTCTGGTCATAGCAAACACCCTCTTCAAACTCCGAGATGACTCTACACAACAATCTTATTGCAAAATTCAGTATTAAACTGAAGAGAAGAGGGAAATTTGTCAGACCAAGCAGATACAATATAAATACTATCCCTTGTGAACAGTGGCGGCTGGTGAACTTTCAAGTTGGAGGGGTGCCAGGGTGAAATGTAGCCCCTCCCCATTTTGAAACCACACCCATTTTATAACTCCTCCCCTTGTCATCATAATTACCTTTATAAGCCCCGCCCAATGACCTTATACTTGTAAAGCCCATTGAAATACATGATCAGCAATGCAGCAATGTCAAGAAGTAAAGTAACAATGTGTTAAATTCATTGGTATACAATATAGATTGAAAAAACTCATGTGACAAGACTACATCAATATCATAATTGCACTTATAGGCATTAATAGAAAAATTAAAGCAGTGACACTTACCATTAGTCGGCTCTTCTTCTTAGGGTATTCACGTTCAGTAAGTTGACCAACGAGTACAAACAAATCTGCTGCCACATAGGGTTTGCACCTGGGGTTGAAAGAAAACAAGCAAATCAATCAGACCAAACAAACAAAACCATACCTTAAAAACCTTAAAAGACCGAGTGGAACCATATAGGCCCCAAACATACCTTAGAAGACCAAGTGTGACCATATAGGTCCCAAACATACCTTAAAAGACCAATCAGGACTGTATAGGCCCAAACCAGTGGATCTTGGGATTCAAGAAAACAACAACATTTCACTTCTGTTTAGACAACACAATACTCAATGTCAAACAAACACGTTGAATTAGCATATGGATAACCATATGAGCAGTAACGCCACGCCAAGGCTTCAACAATTGTTACTGACCATTCACACACCTTTCATAGATTCTTCCATATACACACCATTCATACTTTACTTACCACTAGTTATTTTTGGTAGTTCGGTGGTGCCATTTCTGAGAACTTTACTTACCCTTGAAGGTACCTCCAATTCCTTCAAACCAATGCATTCAACCGCTCCAGGGCCATGGTGCTTCTTAAATACCTTTTTATCCTCTTCAATGTGGAGAAGCATCTTTCTGATTCTGCAGTAGTCTTCGGTGTTGTAAGCAGGATTCCTTATAGCTTCACTGTCTCTGTGAAATCATTATGCAGATTAAATTGATGGTAAAGTTGGTGCAGAGCAACAGCACTCGTACAAACATGAAATTCCGGCTTCCCGTACAGAAGTGATTGCTATCCTTGGAAGTGCCTCCAATTCCTTCAAACCACGCCAAGGCTTCAACAATTGTTACTGACCATGCACACACCTTTCATAGCTCCTTCCATATGCACACCCACACACCGTTCATACTTTAATTACCACTAGTTATGTTTGGTAGTGAGGTGGTGCTGCTTAACGCAGTTTATCTTTGCACACCCTGGGGGTATGCATTCTTCTTTGCTTCAATCACTTGTATTTAAATTTTGCACGGCGATCTTTCAAAGAACAAAACTTCTTAATGGTTTTTTCATTGAAGTCTGGGATCTCGGAAATCAGTTGCTTTTCCATTGAGAGCATCGCCAATGCATTCAACCGCTCCAGGGACATGGTGCTTCTTAAAAAGGTTTTTATCCTCTTCAATGTGGAGAAGCATCTTTCTGATTCTGCAGTGGTCCTCGGTGTTGTAATCAGGATTCTTAATAATTTCACTGTCTCTGTGAAATCATTCTGCAGATTCAATTGATGTAAAAGTTTTTGCAGAGCAACAGCACTTGTACAAGCATGAAAATCTGTCTTCCCATACAGAAGTGACAGCTCAGTGTGTAATTGTTCCTTCTTCAGTATTGGATATGCTTGCACGGTGTCTTCCAGAGCTTGGGTTGGAAAGCGAGTGTCATGGGTTCTATACAAGTCACTTTGAACAAGTTTGGCACTGACTAGGTGATTTGAAAATGAAAAACGTTCTTTTGCATGAACCACCACTATGTCACATACCTCTCTTGAAAGTTGTCTCAAGGTTGAGATCTCCGTACTCCGTCTGTGGAATGTTACATCACTAGGCAAACTTGCTTCTATCTCGTCAACAGAATTACAGATTTTCTGGATGCTGCTGACAAAGTCTTCTGTGACTTTTTGGATATAAACATTATCCGTGTCTCGCTTCTGAAGCTGACTATAGAGGATGTCAACACGTGGCATTATTAAATGAAATAATTTAAGGAAGTAAAGGAACTCCCTGTCTTCCAGCAATCCAACGAAACCTGCGGCTTCACGTATAGATGTTTGATCAAAGTTTAGACATGCTTCAATTGTCTGGAAACACTCAAGTAGCTCATCTCTGTTCTCGTAGATGACGTTCACGGTCCTAACATTGAAGGTCCATCGTGTCGGTGCACCTCTTGGAAGTCTTCTACCAACTACCACATCCACAACTCCAGCCTTTTTTGGAGAACGTTAAAAAAAAAGATGGTATGCCGCCTATGTTGGAAAAAAAAAAACTCGAACTCTTCCAATCCTTGAAACTGCTTGCTCCATTATTAGGTTCAGTTGGTGAGCATAGCAATGGACGTAGTGTGCGTTCGGGTACACGTCTTTTATTTTTCTTTGAACTCCTCCTTGATCTCCTCGCATCACACTGGCACCATTGTAGCTTTGAGCTATGAGTTTCATCTTCTCTTCTGGCTCTGGGAGAACAGTATTCAGACTTTCCAGCACAACAGCGGCAATCAAGTCTGCATCCATTGCTTTCAGTTCCGTGAATCCATCAAATCTTTCTACCACTTGATGCTTCTTGTCAATTTAGCGATAGACTACAACGCACTGTGTCCTAGCGGAAATATCGGTTGTTTCATCCGCTTGGATTGCCACAAACTGGGCTTCCTTAATCTGCTGGTGAATCACTTCCTTAATAACTTCCAGCATGCAGTCCAGTAGCTCATTCTACACGGTTTTGCATGATGTTTCACTTTCGTCGTGTCCTCTTAATGCCAGTTCAAAAGCGCCACAAAAGCAAACACAATCAATTATCTTCGAAAGGATGTACCGGTTCTTAGCCACTTCTTCATTGTGTTTTCGAATACTGACTTGGTATCCTTGGTCCAGTTGAACTGCAATGCTCGCCTGTCCAAGCATCTCAAACTTGATCCTGTTATCCAAGTGAGATTTAGAAGTTTTGTGTTTCGTAATTTTATCTGCTAGATGTTTGACGTCAGTCACTCCAGTTTTGGTCCAAGCAGCGTCACCACCAAATAGGATGCATGGAAAACAATATAAGGACTTCCTAGAAATGCTTCCACAAAGACAGTTGTTCTTCTTGTACCATTCTATATTGAAAGTACGGATATATTGCTTCCCTCTATCTCTTGCGATTTGCTGCAGATTTATCTCTGGTTGGTCAGGTCCTAACCGTTTTACTTCCACCTTCTCCTCATAGGTTTGGGTGCCGAAAGGCTTCACAAGTAGAGAGTCAATAGTATTCATTTCTGATACCAATAGAAGAAATAGATCATGGTATATTAATTTATATTATGTCACAAAATTACTTTAAAATAACAGTGTGTTGAATTCATTGGTATACATTACAGATTGCAAACCCTCATGTGACAAGACTACATCAACATCAAATTTGCACCTTTACGCATGGACAGAAAATTCAAAGCAATGATACTCACCAACAGTTGACTCTCCTTCTCGGAGTATTCACATTCAGTAAGTCAACCAAAGAGTCCAAACAATTCTGCTTCCACAGAGAGTTTGAACCTGGGGGTTATGGAAAACAATAACAAAAAAAAATGAGAACGTTCCAGACCCAAACCGTAACTTTTAAAAGCTTAAAAGAGCAAGTGTGACCATATAGGCCCCAACCGCACCTTAAAAACCTTAAAAGACTAAGTGTGACCATATAGGCCCCAACCCTACCTTAAAAACCTTAAAAGACCAAGTGTGACCATGTAGGCCCCAACCGCACCTTAAAAACCTTAAATAACCAAGTGTGACCAAATAGGCCCCAACCGCACCTTAAAAACCTTAAATAACCAAGTGTGACCATATAGGCCCCAACCGCACCTTAAAAACCTTAAATAACCAAGTGTGACCAAAAAGGCCCCAACCGCACCTTAAAAACCTTTAAAGACCAAGTGTGACCATATAGGCCCCAACCGCACCTTAAAAACCTTAAATAACCAAGTGTGACCAAATAGTCCCCAACCGCACCTTAAAAACCTTAAATAACCAAGTGTGACCATATAGGCCCCAACCGCACCTTAAAAACCTTAAAAGACCAAGTGTGACCATATAGGCCCCAACCGCACCTTAAAAACATTAAATAACCAATTTTGACCATATAGGCCCCAACCGCACCTTAAAAACCTTAAAAGACCAAGTGTGACCAAATAGGCCCCAACCACACCTTAAAAACCTTAAAAGACCAAGTGTGACCATATAGGACCCAACCGCACCTTAAAAACCTTAAATAACCAAGTGTGACCAAATAGGCCCCAACCGCACCTTAAAAACCTTAAAAGACCAAGTGTGACCATATAGGCCCCAACCGCACCTTAAAAACCTTAAAAGACCAAGTGTGACCATATAGGTCCCAACCACACCTTAAAAACCTTATATAACCAAGTGTGACCATATAGGACCCAACCGCACCTTAAAAACCTTAAATAACCAAGTGTGACCAAATAGGCCCCAACCGCACCTTAAAAACCTTAAAAGACCAAGTGTGACCATATAGGCCCCAACCGCACCTTAAAAACCTTAAAAGACCAAGTGTGACCATATAGGTCCCAACCACACCTTAAAAACCTTATATAACCAAGTGTGACCAAATAGGCCCCAACCGCACCTTAAAAACCTTAATTAACCAAGTGTGACCAAATAGGCCCCAACCGCACCTTGAAAACTATAAAAGATTACCAAGTGTGACCAAATAGGCCCCAACCGTACCTTAACAACATTAAATAACCAATTTTGACCATATAGGCCCCAACCGCACCTTAAAAACCTTAAATAACCAAGTGTGACCAAAAAGGACCAAACCGCACCTTAAAAACCTTAAATAACCAAGTGTGACCAAAAAGGCCCCAACCGCACCTTAAAAACCTTAAATAACCAATCAAAACCATATAGGCCCAAACTGTACATTAAAAAAAATGAAATAAAAATACTAAAAATATATATATATATATATACAGTTGCAAGCAAAAGTATGTGAACCCTTTGGAATGATATGGATTTCTGCACAAATTGGTCAAAACAAAAAATGTGATCTGATCTTCATCTAAGTCACAACAATAGACAATCAAGGTCTGCTTAAACAAATAACACACAAAGTATTAAATGTTGCCATGTTTTTATTCAACACACCATGTAAACATTCACAGTGCAGGTGGAAAAAGTATGTGAACCCTTGGATTTAATAACTGGTTGAACCTCCTTTGGCAGCATTAACTACAACCAAAAGTTTCCTGTAGTTGCAGATCAGATGTTCACAACGGTCAGGAGTAATTCTTGACCATTTCTCTTTACAGAACTGTTTCAGTTCAGCAATATTCTTGGGATGTCTGGTGTGAATCGCTTTCTTGAGGTCATGCCGCAACATCTCAATCGGGTTGAGGTCAGGACTCTGACTGGGCCACTTCAGAAGGCGTATTTTCTTCTGTTTAACCCATTCTGTTGTCTATTTACTTCTATGCTATACCCATCTTCTGTTGAGCTTCAGCTGGTGGACAGATGGCCTTAAGTTCTCCTGCAAAATGTCTTCATAAACTTAGGAATTCATTTTTCCTGCGATGATAGCAATCCATCCAGGCCCTGATGCAGCAAAGCAGCCCCAAACCATGATGCCCCCACCACCGTACTTCACATTTGGGATGAGGTTTTGATGTTGGTGTGCTGTGCCTCTTTTTCTCCACACATAGTGTTGTGTGTTTCTTCCAAACAACTCAACTTTAGTTTCATCTGTCCACAGAATATTTTGCCAGTACTGCTGTGGAACATCCAGGTGCTCTTGTGCAAGCTGTGAACGTGCAGCAATGTTTTGCTTGGATAGCAGTGGCCTCCTCTGTGGTATCCTCCCATGAAATCCATTCTTGTTTAGTGTTTTACATATCGTAGATTCGCTAACAGGGATGTTAGCATATGCCAGAGACTTTTGTAAGTCTTTAGCTGACACTCTAGGATTCTTCTTCACCTCATTGAGCAGTCTGCACTGTGCTCTTGCAGTCATCTTTACAGGACGGCCACTCCTAGGGAGAGTAGCAGCAGTGCTGAACTTTCTCCATTTATAGACAATTTGTTTTGCCGTGGACTGATGAACAGCAAGGCTTTTGGAGATACTTTTATAACCCTTTCCAGCTTTGTGCAAGTCAACAATTCTTGATCGTAGGTCTTCTGAGAGCTCTTTTGTGTGAGGCATCATTTACATCAGGCAATGTTTCTTGTGAAAAGCAAACCCAGAACTGGTGTGTGTTTTTTATAGGACAGGGCAGCTGTAACCAACACCTCGAATCTCATCTCATTGATTGGACTCCAGTTGGCTGACATCTCACTCCAATTAGCTTTTGGAGATGTCATTAGTCTAGGGGTTCAAATACTTTTTCCACCTGCACTGTGAATGTTTACATGGTGTGATCAATAACAACATGGTAACATTTAATTCTTTGTGTGTTATTAGTTTAAGAAGAGTGTGATTGTCTATTGTTGTGACTTAGATGAAGATCAGATCACATTTTATGACCAATTTGTGCAGAAATCCATATCATTCCAAAGGGTTCACATACTTTTGCTTGCAACTGTATATATATTAGGATATATAATTATACAGATATAATTATATAGATATATATATATATATATATATATATATATATATATATATATATATATTGATATATATCTATATATATATATATAGATATATATCTATATATATCTATAGATATATATCTATATATATATATATATATATATATATATATATATATATATAAATATATAAAGATATATATATATATATTGATATATATATATATTGATTATATATATATATATATATATATATATATATATAGATATATATATATATATATATATATTGATATATATTTCAATATATATATATATATATAAATATATATATATATAAATATATATATATATATATATATATATATATATATATACACATATCACTATTTATATATCAATATATCTATCAATCAATATATAAATCAATCAATATATATATATCAATATATATATATATATATATATATCAATATATATATATATATATATATATATATCAATATATATATATATATATCAATATATATATATATATATATCAATATATATATATATATATATATATATATATCAATATATATATATATATATCAATATATATATATATATATATATATATATCAATATATCTATCAATCTATATATAAATCAATATATATATATATATATATATACACACACACATAAAGCAATATACATAAAACAAAAAAATATATTAATTGATATTTATTAATTGATTAATTGATGTACTTTATTAATTATTTGATTATTGCTCATGTATTTGTATTAGACATTATTTATTATACATATTACAGTGTTATTTATTTGCTATACATGTTACAGGATATTATCCTGTAACATGTATATCACATAAATAGCCCTGTAATATGTATAATACATACAAGTTCACACTAACCTTTTTTGCCCTTACAGGCTTCCATACCTGCTTTGCTAATTTAAAAAAAAACCTGATTGGTTGAAATCAATCCTTCAAAAAATAGAATAAAAGGAGGAGCGTGGGAAAAAATCAATTATTCGCTGGGGGAGTTCCTTGTAGGAGGAGCTTCATTAGATTGTTGTTTTTTTTTTTTTTAGAGCGTCTGGTTTTTTAGGTGGAGGCCTCTTGCAATGGGCCCGAATGGATGGACAATGGCTTCAATCAAGATGAGGACAAGGGCTTCTATCAAGATTGAAGGACATGGGCTTTTAATCAAAATTGATTGGAATGCGCGACTATCCAGGGCAGAAGGCCACTGCTGGGGGGGTCTTTTTGACAGGTAAGTGTGTGCTGTTGTTGTACTTTATTATTGTTTTTTTTTCCCCCTTTCCTTATTTTTATTTATCTTTAAAAGTGACAGGCAATTTATTATTTTTATTTGAACTGCAATGTTAAAGATACATTGTCTATTACTTTTAAAAATGGAATAAAAATATGGGGGGGGGGACTGTATTGTTGTTGTATTTTTTTGTTGTGTTTTTTTTTTTTTACTGTAAGGTAGGTGGATTGCTAGTTGGGCCAGGGTGGGGTGTGGATCACTGGGTCAGGGTTGTAGGTCGGTGGCTTGGCACTACCAATACACCTACCTATCACCCTGACCCAGTGACCACACCCCACCCTGGCCCAACTACCAAGTTGGTAGTTAGGTCAGGGTGGGGGTCATTAGGTCAGGCTGGTAGGTGGTACTACCAAGCCACCTACCTACCCCCAAGACCAAGTGACCTCAGTTGGTAGTAGCTGGGTCAGACTTAGGTCAGGGTGATTAGTGGGGTCACACCAGGGTTGGCACAGGGCCCCATGGGCCTCCTGTCCTTTGGGGGGGTGATGACCATGTCTAGGGGGGTAGGAGTGACCGGGTGACGGGGTCATCACCGGGCTTGGCACGAGGCCACATGGGTAATTGTGTGGCAGGCAGACAGGCAGGCAGGCATAGTGGGGTACTAGGGTAGCCCTAAGTTTATTAGGGGGACTAGGGGTTTGGCCAGGGCAGTTAGGACTTACTGTAGTAGGTTGGGTCAGTCTGAGTAATTTCAGCCAGGGAGGTCCCAGTATCAGCAGCGGGAGCAGGAAACGAAAAGAGGGCTGGGCCTGGCTTATGGTGGGTTATATTAACAGGTGAGCTGTCAATCAAAATTAAACTCGAGGCTCTATTAGCTGGTGGGCTCCCTGGGCTAACGGTCTGGGTGGGCTTAGGTGGTTTTCCTGACAACTGTACAACCTTCCATCATTAATTTGTCCAGTGAGCTGGAGCAGGACATCTTGGAGAGCCAAGTGAGATGAGGTCTAGGATGTCTTGCTGATAACAAGGATGCAGGAGTTGATGGAATCCAAATTGAATTATTCAAAATTCTACAGGATGATGATGTGAAAGTGTTGCTTGCCAAAAAATTTAGAAAACTCAACAATGGTCAATAGACTGGAAAAGGTCAGTCTACATCCCAACCCCCTAGAAAGGCAGTGGCAGATAATGCTCCAATTATCTAACAATTGCACTCATTTTACATGTACGCAAGGTAATGCTTAAGATCCTACAAGCTTGACTCCAACAAAATATGGACCAGGAGATGGGAGTACCAGATCCTCCCATCAGCCTCCTGAAGAATCTGTATGTGGACGAGGTGCTAATGGATAGATGAGATTACTGAAGCAACGAACATGAGCTTGATGGAATTCAGAGGGATACTGGCTAACAGAGGTGCCTGGCATGCTGTGGTACATAAGGTTATTATCCGTACCATCTAATTAACCCCAAATCAATTAACACCTAAAATTAATCCCCCCAAGCTAAATATTTAACCCTTTCTGTGGGGGTCCCAATCCAACTGCCACAGCATATAAATATTGACCCCTCCCGAAATGCAGGTCCTTAAAAGAACAATGCCATCTAATAATTTAAGCCCTGCTGTGGGGGTACTATAAGTATCCCTGCGGGAACCTAATTTTAAACCCCTATCACACATGGGAATCTATACAGGTCCCCCATGGGTCCATCATTAAACCCTAAGTCCCATGGGTGTCTAAACCCCCCATGGCACAACTATTAACCCCTAACATACCATGGTGATCTATAAAGACTCTGATACGTCCCTCATTAACCCCCTATGTCTCATGGGGGTCTACACAGACTGCCATGGGACAACAATTAACTTCTAACATACCATAAGGGTCTAAACAGACCCCCATGGCAAAACAATATTAACACTTTAAGTGCCATGAGGGTCCACCAGGAACCTATGACACCACACTACACTATTCAAATTACCCTCGGAAGAAACTAATAAATAAAAATGCATTTAAATTAATAAACTAAACTCCTCTAATAAAAAAAACTAAAAAGAAAAGACAATACCCCACTAATAAAACAAATGCTCCACTAATAATGAAAAAAATAAACCCCACTAATTAACTAATTAATCCCCACTAATTACTAAAAATAAAAATAAAAATCATATTACAAAAATAAATAAAAAAAATTACCAAAGATAATAAAACCTATATTACAAAAAAATAAAAAAATAAAAAAAAATATTTGTTATGTTTTTTTTGTTTGTCATCCTGCCCCCTCTGTAATTTGAATACTTTGTACTAATCAGATTGCTCAGATTGAGTAATCTTTCAATCTGATCCAATCTGATTGGTCCAAAATATTAAAATTATAGAATGAGCATGGGTGACAAGCAGAATACACGTTCTGATTGGCTTTTATGACTGACAATTTTAACTCTCACTAGTTATACTGTCTTGTTTACACTCTCTCGTTTAGGCTTTGCATGTAAAAGTTAGGATTTAAAATCTTATTCTTTAGGCTACAAAAAATCAGTAAGTGACTGACACGGAGGTGTTGTAGATATGTAGCATTGAGAGAGACAGATAAGTCTAGTCTAGTAGTAAAGGTGGGAAATGATGAGAGAATTGATTCACATTTTTGTTGTGCTTGCCTGAGAAATTGATACATTCTCTAGCTATTTTAAGGTGAATATGGCATGATTTGGTAAATTATTGTATGTGAGTAGAAAAATGGAAGGCAGGATCCAATATAATCCCAATGTAGAAAGCCTGAAGTGTTGAGGCAATGATAACATAGTGAACTGTGAGGAAGGTGTGGGGGCTGTAGTAGAAGGAGATGAAGGGGTTAACATATTCTGCTGATGAAGGGGTTAACATATTTTGCTGACATATTCACATGAGATATAGCCTAACCATAATAACACATTCTTGTCCTTGGAACATCTTGCGACCTTACTAAAACACAAACATTTCTAGTTGTTCTAAGAAACAGAAAACACCTGATTATCCGTCCTTGTACCGACTAATGTCTACCGAGTAACCAGCCTCTAATATCCGCCTTCTTTATCAAGTATATAACCTACGTTATGACTGGCAATAAACGAGTTGTTTACTGAAAATCACTGTGTGTGTGATTTATTTTCCAGTACAGCTCCCAGAATTCTGACAAAGGCCTGTGATCCAAGCTGCCAAGTATACCAGAAAGACCCAACAGGAGGGATAGGAGTTCAGTTTTCAAGATGTTGACCTTGAATTGACTATTCCTAAGGATGTGTTTTATAAGCAGTGGTGACATGGTACAAAAAAAGGAAATAGGTCAGATTTAGAAAGATAGATTTGGATTTGAGGTTCAACTTTAAATCCAAAATAAGTTATTAGGTAGCAGTTGCAGGATGTATAGATGGAGAACTGCAATGGACCTAGAACTAAGCCTTGGGACACCTCATCAGAGATAGTGAAGGAAAAGATATGCCAGAGAATTATACACCTAGGGCCCTATTAAATTATCCCACGTAGTTCTCTCAGTGCTCGCAAAAGGCAGTTTTTTTGCTGTTTGCGAGTACCGGATCTCTCGCAGCCTGCTTTGCGATATGACTACGAAAAAATGGCCGAGAATAGGCTCCGAGAGAGCTACGTAGTCACACGCAGCCTTAAATCTACGCATAATTATCGCATAACGTAAGAATCCCTACGGGCACAAAAAGTGCCCGCAAGGGATCCTAAAGCCTCTACGTGCTGCCTCGGAGCAGCCCGAGACAGCAGTGTGAGGCTCCCACCTGCACCCTATACACATCCCCATGCTGCAGGGGTCTCAATCGGGACCCCTGCAGCACGCCCACATAAACCCATTGCAGGGGGGGGTCCCCGATCTGCATAGCTCAGGCCCCCCCGCTGCATTTAAAAGTTTTAAATTCCCCGCCGCGGCTCCTTAAAGGGGCTGCGGCACACAAATTGCCAATCCTGGCCGCGGGCACAAAGAATTTACCCCCCTCTATGCTGGGGGTCCCCTTCGGGACCCCCGAAGTATACCCACATAAAACCCTTGCTGCAGGGGTCCATTGGGCCCAGCGCAGCCCCCCCAACATTAACCCCCTGCAGCGGGGGTCGCCGATCGGCACTGATCGTGAACCTGCTGCATTTCACTTTTAATTTTAGTTAGTGTCATGATGTGTTTTTTTTTTTAACAGGGCCGCGCCGAAAGAGCTGAACAATGACGGGACATGCTGTAAAGGTGAGTAAAATATTTAGAATGTATATAATGTTTATTTATTTCATGTTAATGTTTTGTACTAATTATTTTGTTTTGTTTTACCCCTAGGTTAGTGATCTGAAGCAACATCTTAAAGGTAAGTGGTCTTAATTATTTTATTTTAGCTTAGAATTAGGGTCTGTGTAGTTAGGACTGTAATTATTTTAATTTAGCTTAGAATTAGGGTCTCTGTATGTAGTTAGGACTGTAATTATTTTATTTTAGCTTAGAATAAGGGTCTGTGTATGTAGTTAGGATTTATTGTATATTAGATATATAGGGGGATGTATTTGATATAGTTAGGATTTATTTTATATTAAATAGATTGTATGTTAGATAGATAGGGTGTATTTGATTTGTATTATATGTAATATATTATATGTAATGTATGTAATGTAATGTATTGTATGTAATGTATTATATGTAATATATTATATGTAATAAATGTAATGTAATGTATGTAATGTATTATATGTAATATATTATATGTAATATATGTAATGTAATGTATTGTATGTAAAGATGACGCGAATAGTTCACTGGCGGGTGGTTCCCGGCGAACATAGCATGTTCGCGTTTGTGGCGAACTGCGAACATATGCGATATTCGACCTGCCCCCTATACTTTATCATTGAGCAAACTTTGACACTGCATTTCACAGTCAGCAGACACATTCCAGCCAATCAGCAGCATACACTCCCTTCCAGAGCCTTCTAACTCATGGACAGCAGCCCTTTTGGAATCATAACTAACTTGCAGTCTTACTGAGAAGAGGCTGAGTGTAGGTGATACTGCATCAATAGGGAAAACCATAGCTAGGCAATACAGTCCTGAAGGACTCTTTTGATCTCTGCTGCAAGGACACCCCTGTGTCTCTTCCCCCCCTTATCATCATCCTCCCCTCACCTTAGCACCCATCCCTATCAACCCTCACACTTATCCATAACACCCATCAACCTAACACCTAACCCTAACACCCCTCACACTTATCCCTAAGACCTAACACCCCTCACACTTATTCCTAACATGCCTCACCCTAACACCCCTTACACTTATCCTTAACACCCCTCACCCTAACCCTAACACCCCTCACACTTATCCCTAACACCCCATACCCTAACCCTAACACCCCTCACACTTATCCATAACACCCCTCACCCTAACCCTAACACCCCTCACGCTTATCCCTAACACCCATCACCCTAACACCTAACCCTAACACCAATCACACTTATCCCCAACACCCCTCACCCTAACCCTAACACCCCTCGCACTTATCCCTTACACCCCTCACCCTAACCCTAACACCCCTCACAATTATCCATAACACCCATCAACCTAACACCTAACCCTGACATTCTCACACTTATCCAAAAGACCTAACACCCCTCACACTTATCCCTAACACCCCTCACCCTAACCCTAACACTCCTCACACTTATCCCTAACACCCCTCACCATAACACCTAACCCTAACACCCCACACACTAATCCCTAACACCCCTCATCCTAACCCTAACACCCCTAACACTTATCCCTAACACACCTTACCCTAACCCCAACACGCCTCACACTTATCCCTAACACCCCTCACCCTAACCCTAACACCCCTCACACTTATCCCTAACACCCCTCACCCTTACCCTAACACCCCTCACACTTATCCCTAACACCCCTCACCCTAACACCTAACCCTAACACCCCTCACACTTATCCCTAACACCCCTCACCCTAACACCTAACCCTAACACCCCTTACACTTATCCATAACACCCATCAACCTAACACCTAACCCTAATATTCTCACACTTATCCCTAAGACCTAACACGCCTCACACGTATTCCTAACATGCCTCACCCTAACACCCCTTACACTTATCCCTAACATCCCTCACCCTAACACCTAACCATAACACCCCTCACACTTATCCCTAACACCCCTCACCCTAACACCTAACCCTAAGACCCCTCACACTTATCCCTAACACCCATCAACATAACACCTAACCCTAACATTCTCACACTTATCCCTAAGACCTAACACGCCTCACACGTATTCCTAACATGCCTCACCCTAACACCCCTTACACTTATCCCTAACACCCCTCACCCTAACAACTAACCCTAACACCCCTCACACTTATACCTAACACCCCTCACCGTAACCCTAACACCGCTCAAACTTATCCCTAACACCCCTTACCCTAACACCTAACCCTAACACCCCTCACACTTATCCCTAACACCCCTTACCCTAACCCTTACACTCCTCACACTTATCCATAACACCCCTCACCCTAACCCTAACACCCCTCACACTTATCTCTAACACCCCTCACCCTTACCCTAACACCCCTCACACTTATCCCTAACACCCCTCACTCTAACACCTAACCCTAACACCCCTCACACTTATCCCCAACACCCCTTACCTTAACCCTAACACCCCTCACACTTAACCCTAACACCCCTCACACTAACCCTAACACCCCTCACACTTATCCCTAACACCCCTCACCCTAACACCTAACCCTAACACCCCTCACACTTATCCCAAACACCCCTCACCCTAACCCTATCACCCCTCACACTTATCCCTAACACCCCTCACCCTAACACCTAACCCTAACACCCCTCACACTTATCCCTAACACCCCTCACCCTTACCCTAACACCCCTCACACTTATCCCTAACACCCCTCACCCTAACACCTAACCCTAACACCCCTCACACTTATCCCTAACACCCCTCACCCTAACACCTAACCCTAACATTCTCACACTTATCCCTAATACCTAACACCCCTGACACTTATT
This sequence comes from Discoglossus pictus, assembly GCA_027410445.1. Taxonomy (NCBI): domain Eukaryota; kingdom Metazoa; phylum Chordata; class Amphibia; order Anura; family Alytidae; genus Discoglossus; species Discoglossus pictus. The sequence continues at coordinate 338,171,858 of CM050163.1, read as the reverse complement.
CCTAACATGCCTCACCCTAACACCCCTTACACTTATCCCTAACACCCCTCACCCTAATACCTAACCCTAACACCCCTCACACTTATACCTAACACCCCTCACCCTAACCCTAACACCCCTCAAACTTATCCCTAACACCCCTTACCCTAACACCTAACCCTAACACCCCTCACACTTATCCCTAACACCCCTTACCCTAACCCTTACACCCCTCACACTTATCCCTAACACCCCTCACCCTAACCCTAACACCCCTCACACTTATCCCTAACACCCCTCACCCTTACCCTAACACCCCTCACACTTATCCCTAACACCCCTCACTCTAACAACTAACCCTAACACCCCTCACACTTATCCCCAACACCCCTTACCTTAACCCTAACACCCCTTACACTTAACCCTAACACCCCTCACCCTAACCCTAACACCCCTCACACTAATCCCTAACACCCCTCACCCTAACACCTAACCCTAACACCCCTCACACTTATCCCAAACACCCCTCACCCTAACCCTATCACCCCTCACACTTATCCCTAACACCCCTCACCCTAACACCTAACCCTAACACCCCTCACACTTATCCATAACACCCATCAACCTAACACCTAACCCTAACATTCTCACACTTATCCCTAAGACCTAACACGCCTCACCCGTGTTACTAACATGCCTCACCCTGACACCCCTTACACTTATCCCTAACACCCCTCACCCTAACACCCCTCACACTTAGCCCTAACACCCCTCACCCTAACACCTAACCCTAACACCCCTCACACTTATCCATAACACCCATCAACCTAACACCTAACCCTAACATTCTCTCACTTATCCCTAAGACCTAACACCCCTCACACTTATTCCTAACATGCCTCACCCTAACACCCCTTACACTTATCCCTAACACCCCTCACCCTAACACCTAACCCTAACACCCCTCACACTTATCCCTAATACCCCTCACCCTAACCCTAACACCAATCACACTTATCCCTAACACCCCTTACCCTAAACCTAACACCCCTTACACTTATCCCTAACACCCCTCACCCTAACACCTAACCCTAACACCCCTCACACTTATCCCTAACACCCCTCACCCTAACACCTACCCTAACACCCCTCACACTTATCCCTAACACCCCTCACCCTAATCCTAACACCAATCACACTTATCCCTAACACCCCTTACCCTAACCCTAAGACCCCTTACACTTATCCCTAACACCCCTCACCCTAACACCTAACCCTAACACCCCTCACACTTATCCCTAACACCCCTCACCCTAACACCTAACCCTAACACCCCTCACACTTATCCCTAACACCCATCAACCTAACACCTAACCCTAACATTCTCACACTTATCCCTAAGACCTAACACCCCTGACACTTATTCCTAACATGCCTCACCCTAACACCCCTTACACTTATCCCTAACACCCCTCACCCTAACACCTAACCCTAACACCCCTCACACTTATACCTAACACCCCTCACCCTAACCCTAACACCCCTCACACTTATCCCTAACACCCCTTACCCTAACACCTAACCCTAACACCCCTCACACTTATCCCTAACACCCCTTACCCTAACCCTTACACCCCTCACACTTATCCCTAACACCCCTCACCCTAACCCTAACACCCCTCACACTTATCCCTAACACCCCTCACCCTTACCCTAACACCCCTCACACTTATCCCTAACACTCCTCACTCTAACACCTAACCCTAACACCCCTCACACTTATCCCCAACACCCCTCACCTTAACCCTAACACCCCTCACACTTATCCCTAACACCCCTAACCCTAACACCCCTCACAATTATCCCTAACACCCCTCACCCTTACCCTATCACCCCTAACACTTATCCCTAACACCCCTCACCCTAACACCTAACCCTAACACCCCTCACACTTATCCCCAACACCCCTCACCCTAACCCTAACAGCAATCACACTTATCCCTAACACCCCTTACCCTAACCCTAACACCCCTTACACTTATCCCTAACACCCCTCACCCTAACACCTAACCCTAACACCCCTCACACTTATCCCTAACACCCCTCACCCTAACACCTAACCCTAACACCCCTCACACTTATTCCTAATACCCCTAATCCTAACCCTAACACCCCTCACACTTATCCCTAACACCCCTCACCCTAACCCTAACACCCCTCACACTTATCCCTAACACCCCTTACCCTAACCCTAACACCCCTCACACTTATCCCTAACACCTAACCCTAACATCCCTCACCCTAACACCTAACCCTAACACCCCTTACACTTATCCCTAACACCTCTCACCCTAACACCTAACCCTAACACCCCTCACACTTATCCCTAACACCCCTCACCCTAACCCTAACACCCCTCACACTTATCCCTAACACCCCTCACCCTAACACCCCTCACACTTATCCCTAACACCCCTCACCCTAACACCTAACCCTAACACCCCTCACACTTATCCCTAATACCCCTCACCCTAACACCTAACCCTAACACCCCTCACACTTATCCCTAACACCCCTTACCCTAACTCTAACACCCCTCACACATATCCCTAACACCTAACCCTATCATCCCTCACCCTAACACCTAACCCTAACACCCCCTTACATAATCCCTAAAACCTCTCACCCTAACACCTAACCCTAACAACCCTCACACTTATCCCTAACACCTCTCACCTTAACCCTAACACCCCTCACACTTATCCCTAACACCCCTCACCCTAACCCTAACACCCCTCACACTTATCCCTAACACCCCTTACCCTAACCCTAACACCTCTCCCACTTATCCCTAACACCTAACCCTAACATCCCTCACCCTAACACCTAACCCTAACACCCCTTACACTTATCCCTAACACCCCTCACCCTAACACCTAACCCTAACACCCCTCACACTTATCCCTAACACCCCTCACCCTAACCCTAACACCCCTCACACTTATCCCTAACACCCCTTACCCTAACCCTAACACCCCTCACACTTATCCCTAACACCTAACCCTAATATCCCTCACCCTAACACCTAACCCTAACACCCCCTTACATAATCCCTAAAACCTCTCACCCTAACACCTAACCCTAACAACCCTCACACTTATCCCTAACACCTCTCACCTTAACCCTAACACCCCTCACACTTATCCCTAACACCCCTCACCCTAACCCTAACACCCCTCACACTTATCCCTAACACCCCTTACCCTAACCCTAACACCTCTCCCACTTATCCCTAACACCTAACCCTAACATCCCTCACCCTAACACCTAACCCTAACACCCCTTACACTTATCCCTAACACCCCTCACCCTAACACCTAACCCTAACACCCCTCACACTTATCCCTAACACCCCTCACCCTAACCCTAACACCCCTCACACTTATCCCTAACACCCCTTACCCTAACCCTAACACCCCTCACACTTATCCCTAACACCTAACCCTAACATCCCTCACCCTAACACCTAACTCTAACACCCCTCACACTTATCCCTAACACTCCTTACACTAAGACCCCTCACACTTATCCCTAACACCCCTTACCCTAACACCTAACCCTAACACCCCTCACACTTATCCCTGTGTCTCTCCCCCCCTAATCATCAAGGGAGGGGGGAGGATGATGAGGGAGGGGGGAAAGAGACACAGGGGAGGATGAAGAGGGAGGGGGGAAAGAGACACAGGGGAGGATGATGAGGGAGGGGGGAAGAGACACAGGGGAAGATGATGAGGGTGGGGGAAAAGAGACACGGGGAGGATGATGAGGGAGGGGGGAAGAGACACAGGAGAGGATGATGATGGAGGGGGGAAGAGACACAGGGGAAGATGATGAGGGAGGGGGAAAAGAGACACAGGAGAGGATGATGAGGTAGGGGGAAAAAGAGACACAGGAGAGGATGATGATGGAGGGGGGAAGAGACACAGGGGAGGATGATGAGGGAGGGGGTAAAGAGATACAGGAGAGGATGATGAGGAAGGTGGGAGGATGATGAGGGAGGGGGGATGAGACACAGGGGAGGATGAAGAGGATGGGGAGAAAGAGACACAGGGCAGGATGATGAAGGAGGGGGTAAAGAGATACAGGATAGGATGATGATGGAGGGGGATGTTAGGTTATTTATGCCCTTTATGGATTAAAACCAGACTCTGAATCAACTATTTAATTTTCCGTGGGATTTTTGACATTGATGCCCCTCCGGCATGCCACAGTCCAGGTGTTAGTCCCCTTAAAACAACTTTTCCATCACTATTGTGGCCAGAAAGAGTCCCTGTTGGTTTTAAACACCTAACCATAACATTCTCACACTTATCCCTAATACCTAACATCCCTCACACTTATTCCTAACATGCCTCACCCTAACACCCCTTACACTTATCCCTAACACCCCTTACCCTAACAACCCTCACAGTTCTCCCTGTGTCTCTTCCCCCCTTAATCATCAAGGGAGGGGGAGGATGATGAGAGAGGGGGGAAAGAGACACAGGGGAGGATGATGAGGGAGGGGGCGAAGAGACACAGGGGAAGATGATGAGGGAGGGGGAAAAGAGACACAGGAGGATGATGAGGGAGGGGGGAAAGAGACCCAGGAGAGGATGATGATGGAGGGGGGAAGAGACACAGGGGAGGATGATGAGGGAGGGGTTAAAGAGATACAGGGTAGGATGATGAAGGAGGTGGGAGGATGATGAGGGAGGGGGTATGAGACACAGGGGAGGATGATGGGGAAGGGGGGAAAGAGACACAGGGGAGGATGATGAGGGAGGGGGTAAAGGGATACAGGGGAGGATGATGATGGAGAGGGATGTTAGGTTATTTATGCCCTTTATGGATTAAAACCAGACTCTGCATCAACTATGTAATTTTCTGTGGGAGTTTTGACATGGATCCCCCTTTGGCATGCCACTGTCCAGGTGTTAGTCCCCTTAAAACAACTTTTCCATCACTATTGTGGCCAGAAAGAGTCCCTGTGGGTCTCAAAATCCGCCTGCCCATTGAAGTCTATAGCGGTTCACCGGGTTAGCCGGTTTGCAAACTTTTGCGGCAGTTCGGGTTCGCGGCTCGCGAACCGAAAATTTTATGTTCGCGACATCACTAATTGTATGTAATGTATTATATGTAATATATTATATGTAATATATTATATGTAATGTATTTAATGTCATGTATTGTATGTAATGTATGTAATATATCATATGTATGTATTGTATTGTGTATATCTGTCTTTCCTTTTCAGGTGTGTAATTTTTTTATTTTCTGTAGTGGGGGGGCGTTGTAATGTTTTTGTTTTTTTCTGTACTGTAGGTTTTTTTTCTGTACTGTAGATTTTTTTATTTTTTGTAATTAGAGTGGTGGGGAGGTTTATTAGGGGGTAGGTAGTGTAGGTAGGTAGTGAAAGTGTTAATAGATTAGTGTAGAGGGGGGTTAGTTTAGATTAAATGGTTTATTGGGGGTTATAGTGTAGTGTTTGTAGTTAGTGTCATGATGGTCCTTGAGGACAGTCATGGCACTTATCTGGTTAATGTTGGGTTGTAACAGGCCCACAATGGTCATAATATACCCTTATGGGACTGATGGGGTTAAATAGAGGCTTATGGGGGTCTGTATTGACCACCATGAGTTATAGGGTTAATTAAGGCCTTATGGGGGTCTGTATTAACCTTCATTAGTGACTGGGGGTTAATTAAGTGCTTATGGGGGTCTGTATTGACCACCATGAGTTATAGGGTTAATTAAGGCCTTATGGGGGTCTGTATTGACCTTCATGAGTGACATGGTTAATTAAGTGCTTATGGGGGTCTGTATTGACCACCATGATTTATAGGGTTAATTAAGTGCTTATGGGGGTCTGTATTGACCACCATGAGTTATAGGGTTAATTAAAGCCTTATGGGGGTCTGTATTGACAACCATGAGTTATAGAGTTAATTATAGTTGCCTGGGGTTAATATTTTTAGTGCGAGTCCTTTCAGGGCCTTTACGGTCCTTTAAGGACCCGCGAGGCGGGAAATTTAAAATTTAAATGCAGCAGGGTCACGATCGGTGCCGATCGGGGACCCCCGCTGCAGGGGGTTAATGTGGGGGGGCTGCGGGGGTCCCTATGGAACCCTGCAGCAAGGGGTTTATACGGGGACACTTCGGCGATCCTGATGGGGATCCCCAGCATAGAGGGGGGTTAATTGTAGGTGCCGGGATTCGGTAATAGTGTGCTGCGGCCCCTTTAAGGAGCCACGGCGGTGAATTTAAAACTTTTAAATGCAGCGGGGGGCCTGATCTATGCAGATCGGGGACCCCCCCTGCAAGGGGTTAATGTGGGGACACTTGGGGGGTCCCAATGGAGAACCCCAGCATAAAGGGGGGTTCATTTTAGGTGACGCGGCCGGGGTTGCATAATAGTGTGCCGCGGGCCCTTTAAGGAGCCGCTGCGGTTAATTTATAAGTATTAAATGCAGCTGGGGCCTGATCGGTGCCGATCGGGGACCCCCGCTGCAAGGGGTTAATGTGTGGACACTTGGGGGTCCCAATGACCCCCGCATAGAGGGGGGGTTAATTTTAGGTGCTGGGGGGGGGGTAGTTGGAGTACCCACCACAGCAGGGCTTATGTGGGGGACTGCCGCGGAGGTCCCGTTTAGGACCCCCGCAGCAATTGATGAGGAGTGGGAGCCTGCGATATCATATCGCAGGCTGTCCCTCCTCATGTACATTTACGCAGTGTTGATACGTACGGCCCTGCTGCGTAGCTCATACGTTGCTCGCAGCAGGGCTAATTTAATAGCATTGTAAGTTAGAGAAACTTTGCACAAAATTTTCAATTTATGAGACTTGATATGAATCAGGAGAGTGCAGTATCAATGCCAAAGAAACTAATTCAATTTGACCTTTTTTTGTTATAGAAATTACTTAAAGGATAAGGTTCAATGAAACTTAATTTCCTATTGATTAGGGGAACCAAGAAAATATATTCTTACCAACTGACAGAGAGTGAGTATTTTAATACATGGCACATATTTTGATTTTTTAGCAAACATTTTTCTAAGGGTCCTGTCATGATTTCAATGTTTAAGGACTGATGTTGCCAGTAATTTATGAATATGGCCAAGGAAGCATGACAATGTTGAATTGGGATTATGTGTTATTGTGTGGTTTTATGTTGCCTGTACATGGTTATTATGTATCCTAGTTATAATATATTATAAGAGGGAAAATGTTATATAGAACATATGTGGAAATGGTAGAAATGCTCTGCATAGAAGTTAGCTGCAGATCATTGCATACTCACACATACAGACCTTGGGTCAAGACAGATGTATGTACTTCAAGTAGTCCTAAGCAAACACTTGAGTTTAACATAAAGGTTTTTTTTACTAGCCAGCTATAGATATCTGGTGAATTTGATCTCAAGAGCTTTGATAGCCCAAGGTTGTAAGCCAGATGGGCTGGCATCACACATACACAAATGTACATAAGGGTGTGGTATTGGAGAGTATAAATATGTTGTTTTGATCATTCAATAAAGGTTGAGAGATAGTTTTCACATATACACAGTATGAGACTATTTCTGTGTGTTGTATCCTGACTTGGGGAGTGGTCTTGCCATGGGCCATTAGTAACCTGTATGCAGTATTCTCTGCCTGTACCTCTTCAGAAGCCTTCTTTTGTGCCACAGAGAACAGGAACTACACGATTCTGCTGGGGTAGGTTTCGTGACAGGTCCTGTTTTCTATTTTTCTCTGCTTTTTTTTTAATTAAACACTTTTGAATTCAGCTAGTTTATTTATAATGCTTCTGTAAGATCTAAAATTAAACTAGAGAGTTAAACTAGTTAAAATCGTCAGTCATATCCCTGCCAAACATAAACATTTTAAAACATAGTTTATAAAAATTATAAATGTTGGATACAAAGCATGTCATCTCACATAAATGTATTGCAAATTGCTATTTGAATCCTGCTATATCTGTTTACTCTAACAACTTTGTTTTATAACAAAACCCAACATTTTCTTGTAAGGAAAAATTACATTGAAAAAGCTCAGAAAATGGAATGCGTATTATAGCAGATATCAAAAGTACACAAATTGATTTGACCATACAGATTTATAAATCTATTCATCTCACATTCATGTCACACAAAAGCACATCGTACACAATGTATTCAAAGTTAAAATTTGAGATGAATTTTGTAATGCTATTTCCAGTCTAAGATATTAATAACAATGAGGTAATTTTCTACCCAATTTAAATTATACCCCTTTTAGACATTTTCCATTTCAGTTACAGCCATTAGATTTGTCTCTAAATAGAGCTATATATGCCCATGGTTACCAGATGGGATGCATTATTTTATCATGTGTAAAGGAAGGTGAAATTACCTATATTACTATCTCTTTGGTCCTTGTATCCTTGCTTTACAAAATGAGTCATGCAGCCTGATACTTTAAAGTAATAAGTAATTCAGCAGATGCACTGTATTTTGTGTAAGGAATTCCCATTTCATGTATTTTTATGCTACTTATATTTTAGTAAAAATATGCTTCAGTTTACATTTCAATGTACAGTGGAAGAAAAAAAGTATTTGATCCCCTGCTGATTTTTTAATTTTTTACACTGACAAAGAAATGATCAGTCTATAATTTAAATGGCAGTTGTATTTTAACAGGGAGAGACAGAATAACAATAAAAAAAACCCAAGAAAAACACATGTCAAAAAAGTTATAAATTGCTTTGCAGGTCAATGAGGGAAATAAGTATTTGACCCATTCGTCTTAGTACTTGGTGGCAAAACCCCTGTTGGCAATCACAGAGTTCAGATGTTTCAGTTGGACACAAGGTTTGCACACATCTCAGGAGGGATTTTGACCTCCTCCTCTTTGTAGATCCTCTCCAAATCATTAAGGTTTCAAGGCTGATGTATGGCAACTCGAACCTTCAGCTCCTTCCACAGATTTTCTATGGGATTAAGGTCTGGAGATGGACTAGGCCACTCAAGGACCTTAATGTGCTTTTTCTTGAGCCACTCCTTTGTTGCCTTGGCTGTGTTTTGGGTAATTGTCATGCTGGAATACCCATCCATGACCCATTTTCAATGCCCTGGCTGAGGGAAGGAGGTTCTCACCCAAGATTTGACGGTACATGGCCCAATCCATTGTCCTTTTTATGTGGTGCAGTTGTCATGTCCCCTTAGCAGAAAAACACCCACAAAGCAAAATGTTTCCACCTCCATGTTTGATGGTGGGGAAGGTGTTCTTGGAGTTAAAGGCAGCATTCTTCCTCCTCCAAACATGGCGAATTGAGTTGATGCCGAAGAGCTTGATTATGGTCTCATCTTACCACAACACTTTCACCCAGTTCTCCTCTGAATCATTCAGATGTTCATTGGCAAACTTCAGACAGGCCTGTACATGTACTTTCTTGAGCAGGGGGGCTGCAGGATTTCAGTTCTTCACTCCGTAGTGTGTTACCAATTGTTTTCTTGGTGACTATGGTCCCATCTGCCTTGAGATCATTAACAAGACCCTCCCATGTAGATCTGGGCTGATTCCTCACCGTTCTCATGATTATTGAAACTCCACAAGGTGAGATTTTGCATGGAGCATCAAATCGAGGGACACTGGCAGTTATTTTGTGTTTCTTCCATTTGCGAATAATTGCACCAACTGTAGTCACCTTCTCACCAAGCTGCTTGGTGATGGTCTTGTAGCCCATTCCAGCCTTGTGTAGGTCTACAATCTTGTCCCTGACATCCTTGGACAGCTCTTTGATCTTGGCCATGGTGGAGAGTTTGGAATCTGATTGATTGGTTGCTTTTGTGGACAGGTGTCCTTTATACAGGTAACAAGCTGAGATTAGGAGCACTCCCTTTAATAGAGTGCTCCTAATCTGAGCTTGATACCTGTATGAAAGACACTTGGGAGCCAGAAATCTTGCTGATTGATAGGGGATCAAATACTTATTTTTCTCACTGACCTTCAAATCAATTTATACATTTTTTGAGATGCGTTTTTCTTGTTTTTATTTTTGTTATTCTGTCTATTACTGTTAAAATACACCTACCATTAATATTATAGACTGATCATTTCTTTGTCAGTGGACAAACGTTCAAAATCAGCAGGGGATCAAATACTATTTCCCCTACTGTATTATACTATAACTAAAATAATATAGCACTGTAGCTTTAAAAATATATTTATTCTTTAAATCAAATAAGTAAGGGTATACTAAGGTTATTTGTGATAATGAAAGGGTAGTAATGACTATTTTTTACAGTGAACATGTAGCAACACATGCCTCATCATGGATTGTGGTATTTACTAAACTATGCTTGATATGTGTTTATAGGTTGATTTCTTGCATTACCACGGGAGAAAGAGCATGACATGTATGTACTGAATTGGGGGGGGGGGGGGGGGGTAGTAGCTGCTGAGAATCTTTACTCACAATGATAATGTATTGCAATATACATCATGTATTATCATTTAACATTCAGTTTTTACAATATTTTAAGTTTAAGTTTTAAAAAAGAAATATTGTTTTGTGAGAATATGGGCTGGTTTCCCCATGGCCTTTAAATTGGAGCTTCTCTAATTTTTTTAACTGTGGCTGACATTAAACTGCCTTTAAAGTTGTGAGTAGAGATGTCGCGAATAGTTCGCTGGCAGATTAATCCCGGCGAACATAGCATGTTCGCGTTCGCGGCGAACAGCGAACATATGCGAGATTTGACCCGCCCCCAATACTGTATCATTGAGCAAACTTTGACCCTGCATGTCACAGTCAGCAGACACATTCCAGCCAATCAGCAGCATACACTCCCTTCCAGAGCCATCGACCTCATGGACAGCAGCCATTTTGGAATCATAACTAACTTGCAGTCTTACAGAGAGGAGGTAGAGTGTAGGTGATGCTGATTGAATAGGAAAATCAATAGCTAGTCAAGTTTATTCAATGTCCAGTGCAGTGCTGAAGGACTCATCAGATCTCTGCTGTAAACACAGCACCCCAAAAAGCCCTTTTTAGGGCTATAACATCATTTTTTTTTCTTTGTTTTTGTTCTGTGTAATCTAATTTCATTTGTTTGTCTCCCTGCTAGCACCTGCTTGCAAGTGTGTGTGTGTCAGGCTCACAGCTTATACTGTGTGTGCACAACGCATACAATATAATATTGTTTACTAGTTGTCTACTTTACCCAAACTTTTATTTTCTTAAATCTAAGTGCATTTGCCTGACCGTCAATCAAAGTTAATTTGCTTGACCGCTACCCGTAGTGTGTGTCTTGCTTACAAGTACTGTGCCAAGTTCAACCAATCCAATCTATTTGGGGTACCAACAGTCCACATTTAAAAACCCCAAACTTTTACTTAAATCTAAGTGCATTTGCCTGACCGTCAATCAAAGTTCATTTGCTTGACCGCTACCCATAGTGTGTGTCTTGCTTATAAGTACTGTGCCAAGTTCAACCAATCCAATCTAGTTGGGGTACCAGCAGTCCACATTTAAAAAACCCAAACTTTTATTTTCTTAAATCTAAGTGCATTTGCCTGACCGTCAATCAAAGTTCATTTGCTTGACTGCTACCCATAGTGTGTGTCTTGCTTACAAGTACTGTGCCAAGTTCAACCAATCCAATCTATTTGGGGTACCAACAGTCCACATTTAAAAACCCCAAACTTTTATTTTCTTAAATCTAAGTGCATTTGCCTGACCGTCAATCAAAGTTCATTTGCTTGACCGCTACCCATAGTGTGTGTCATGCTTACAAGTACTGTGCCAAGTTTAACCAATCCAGTCTAGTTGGGGTACCAACAGTCCACATTTAAAAAACCCAAACTTTTATTTTCTTAAATCTAAGTGCATTTGCCTGACCGTCAATCAAAGTTCATTTGCTTGACCGCTACCCATAGTGTGTGTCTTGCTTACAAGTACTGTGCCAAGTTCAACCAATCCAATCTATTTGGGGTACCAACAGTCCACATTTAAAAAACCCAAACTTTTATTTTCTTAAATCTAAGTGCATTTGCCTGACCGTCAATCAAAGTTTATTTGATTGACCGTTTCCCATAGTGTGTGTCTTGCTTACAAGTACTGGGCCAAGTTCAACCAAGCCAGTCTAGTTGGGTTACCAACAGTCCACATTTAAAAAACCCAAACTTTTATTTTCTTAAATCTAAGTGCATTTGCCTGACCGTCAATCAAAGTTCATTTGATTGACCGCTAACCAGAGTGTGTGTCTTGCTTACAAGTACTGTGCCAAGTTCAACCAATCCAATCTATTTGGTGTACCAACAGTCCACATTTAAAAAAAAAAACTTTTATTTTCTTAAATCTAAGTGCATTTGCCTGACCGTCAATCAAAGTTCATTTGCTTGACCGCTACCCATAGTATGTGTCTTGCTTACAAGTACTGTGCCAAGTTCAACAAATCCAATCTAGTTGGGGTACCAACAGTCCACATTTAAAAAAAAAAAACTTTTATTTTCTTAAATCTAAGTGCATTTGCCTGACCGTCAATCAAAGTTCATTTGATTGACCGCTAACCAGAGTGTGTGTCTTGCTTACAAGTACTGTGCCAAGTTCAACCAATCCAATCTAGTTGTGGTACCAACAGTCCACATTTAAAAAACCCAAACTTTTATTTTCTTAAATCTAAGTGCATTTGTCTGACCGTCAATCAAAGTTCATTTGCTTGACCGCTAACCAGAGTGTGTGTCTTGCTTACAAGTACTGTGCCAAGTTCAACCAATCCAATCTATTTGGGGTACCAACAGTCCACATTTAAAAAACCCAAACTTTTATTTTCTTAAATCTAAGTGCATTTGCCTGACCGTCAATCAAAGTTTATTTGATTGACCGTTTCCCATAGTGTGTGTCTTGCTTACAAGTACTGGGCCAAGTTCAACCAAGCCAGTCTAGTTGGGTTACCAACAGTCCACATTTAAAAAACCCAAACTTTTATTTTCTTAAATCTAAGTGCATTTGCCTGACCGTCAATCAAAGTTCATTTGATTGACCGCTAACCAGAGTGTGTGTCTTGCTTACAAGTACTGTGCCAAGTTCAACCAATCCAATCTATTTGGTGTACCAACAGTCCACATTTAAAAAAAAAAAACTTTTATTTTCTTAAATCTAAGTGCATTTGCCTGACCGTCAATCAAAGTTCATTTGCTTGACCGCTACCCATAGTATGTGTCTTGCTTACAAGTACTGTGCAAAGTTCAACAAATCCAATCTAGTTGGGGTACCAACAGTCCACATTTAAAAAAAAAAAACTTTTATTTTCTTAAATCTAAGTGCATTTGCCTGACCGTCAATCAAAGTTCATTTGATTGACCGCTAACCAGAGTGTGTGTCTTGCTTACAAGTACTGTGCCAAGTTCAATAAATCCAATCTAGTTGGGGTACCAACAGTCCACATTTAAAAAAAAAAAACTTTTATTTTCTTAAATCTAAGTGCATTTGCCTGACCGTCAATCAAAGTTCATTTGATTGACCGCTAACCAGAGTGTGTGTCTTGCTTACAAGTACTGTGCCAAGTTCAACCAATCCAATCTAGTTGGGGTACCAACAGTCCACATTTAAAAAACCCAAACTTTTATTTTCTTAAATCTAAGTGCATTTGTCTGACCGTCAATCAAAGTTCATTTGCTTGACCGCTAACCAGAGTGTGTGTCTTGCTTACAAGTACTGTGCCAAGTTCAACCAATCCAATCTATTTGGGGTACCAACAGTCCACATTTAAAAAACCCAAACTTTTATTTTCTTAAATCTAAGTGCATTTGCCTGACCGTCAATTAAAATTCATTTGCTTGACCGATACCCATAGTGTGTGTCTTGCTTACAAGTACTGTGCCAAGTTCAACCAATCCAATCTATTTGGGGTACCAACAGTCCACATTTAAAAAACCCAAACTTTTATTTTCTTAAATCTATGTGTATTTGCCTGACCGTCAATCAAAGTTCATTTGCTTGACCGCTACCCATAGTGTGTGTCTTGCTTACAAGTACTGTGCCAAGTTCAACAAATCCAATCTAGTTGGGGTACCAAGAGTCCACATTTAAAAAAAAAAAAACTTTTATTTTCTTAAATCTAAGTGCATTTGCCTGACCGTCAATCAAAGTTCATTTGATTGACAGCTAACCAGAGTGTGTGTCTTGCTTACAAGTACTGTGCCAAGTTCAATAAATCCAATCTATTTGGGGTACCAACAGTCCACATTTAAAAAAAAAAAACTTTTATTTTCTTAAATCTAAGTGCATTTTCCTGACCATCAATCAAAGTTCATTTGATTGACCGCTAACCAGAGTGTGTGTCTTGCTTACAAGTACTGTGCCAAGTTCAACCAATCCAATCTAGTTGGGGTACCAACAGTCCACATTTAAAAAACCCAAACTTTTATTTTCTTAAATCTAAGTGCATTTGTCTGACCGTCAATCAAAGTTCATTTGCTTGACCGCTAACCAGAGTGTGTGTCTTGCTTACAAGTACTGTGCCAAGTTCAACCAATCCAATCTATTTGGGGTACCAACAGTCCACATTTAAAAAACCCAAACTTTTATTTTCTTAAATCTAAGTGCATTTGCCTGACCGTCAATTAAAATTCATTTGCTTGACCGATACCCATAGTGTGTGTCTTGCTTACAAGTACTGTGCCAAGTTCAACCAATCCAATCTATTTGGGGTACCAACAGTCCACATTTAAAAAACCCAAACTTTTATTTTCTTAAATCTATGTGTATTTGCCTGACCGTCAATCAAAGTTCATTTGCTTGACCGCTACCCATAGTGTGTGTCTTGCTTACAAGTACTGTGCCAAGTTCAACAAATCCAATCTAGTTGGGGTACCAACAGTCCACATTTAAAAAAAAAAAAACTTTTATTTTCTTAAATCTAAGTGCATTTGCCTGACCGTCAATCAAAGTTAATTTGATTGACCGCTAACCAGAGTGTGTGTCTTGCTTACAAGTACTGTGCCAAGTTCAATAAATCCAATCTAGTTGGGGTACCAACAGTCCACATTTAAAAAAAAAAAACTTTTATTTTCTTAAATCTAAGTGCATTTGCCTGACCGTCAATCAAAGTTCATTTGATTGACCGCTAACCAGAGTGTGTGTCTTGCTTACAAGTACTGTGTCAAGTTCAACCAATTTATTCTATTTGGGGTACCAACAGTCCACATTTAAAAAAACCAAACTTTTATTTTCTTAAATCTAAGTGCATTTGTCTGACCGTCAATCAAAGTTTATTTGCTTGACCGCTACCCATAGTGTGTGTCTTGCTTACAAGTACTGTGCCAGGTTCAACCAATCCAATCTAGTTGGGGTACCAACAGTCCACATTTAAAAAACCCAAACTTTTATTTTCTTAAATCTAAGTGCATTTGCCTGACCGTCAATCAAAGTTAATTTGCTTGACCGCTAACCAGAGTGTGTGTCTTGCTTACAAGTACTGTGCCAAGTTCAACCAATCCAATCTATTTGGGGTACCAACAAACCACATTTAAAAAACCCAAACTTTTATTTTCTTAAATCTAAGTGCATTTGCCTGACCGTCAATTAAAATTCATTTGCTTGACCGATACCCATAGTGTGTGTCTTGCTTACAAGTACTGTGCCAAGTTCAACAAATCCAATCTAGTTGGGGTACCAACAGTCCACATTTAAAAAAAACAAACTTTTATTTTCTTAAATCTAAGTGCATTTGCCTGACCGTCATTTAAAGTTCATTTGCTTGACCGCTACCCATAGTGTGTGTCTTGCTTACAAGTACTGTGCCAAGTTCAACCAATCCAATCTATTTGGGGTACCAACAGTCCACATTTAAAAAACCCAAACTTTTATTTTCTTAAATCTAAGTGCATTTGCCTGACCGTCAATCAAAGTTTATTTGCTTGACCGCTACCCATAGTGTGTGTCTTGCTTACAAGTACTGTGCCAAGTTCAACCAATCCAATCTAGTTGGGGTACCAACAGTCCACATTTAAAAAAAAAAACTTTTATTTTCTTAAATCTAAGTGCATTTGCCTGACCGTCAATCAAAGTTCATTTGATTGACCGCTAACCAGAGTGTGTGTCTTGCTTACAAGTACTGTGCCAAGTTCTCAGAGAGCATGTTGTGTGCATGCTTGAGCTCCAAACAAAAGGCTTTTTAGGGTCTTAGTCCCTCAAATACAAGTTTTATTTTAACACCTTTTTGTTAATAAGCACTTTGTGCACGGTGTTGTTCATTTTTGGGAGTTTTTGTGGTTTTTTTCTTAGTTTAATTTAAGTTTTAGTTTTCTGGGGGTCAGGCTCAACTCTCTATCCCAGGAGAGTGAGCTGTCTCCTGGATACTTTGCCACACCCCTCCCTTAGCACTACACCTTCACTCCTGGAGCTTTGTTACTTTGACTTTTTTTCTTTTAAAAAGTTTATTAGGTTTTGTTGAAGTTTTGTTTGTTTGGTGTTGGGTTTTATGTTTTGGGGGAGAGAAGACAAGTAACATCTTTGTAGGCAGTGGGGGGGAAAACAATTAGATTTTTTGTTGTTAAGGTTTTTTTTTTAACATCTGACACAGAGACACAGAGGGGTTAAAAAGCCTCTGTGTTCTCTGTGTTGTTGCATTTAGTAACACCTTGCAACAGGCCATTAACCCTTCCACTGCCAAACATCATCTCTCTCTCTCCCTTAGTTTTTGTCTCCGTTAGTTTTGTCTTTTTGTTTCTTTTTCACACTTTTATATTTTAAAAAAAAAAAGAAAACAGTAGAAAATCATAAAACAAAAAATAAAAATAAATAAAACAAATAAACTAAAAAAAAAAAAAGTGTCTAAACATGAGGGATAAGACCATTAAGAAGCCTCAGGGGTCAAAAGGGGGAATAATGGCCCCTGAAAATCCTAGCTGCAGCACTGCACAGCATAGGCCCCAGGCAGATAAGGCAGCCCCAGCTCCTGGTGGTTCTGCCAGCAGACCTACCCCTGTGGCTGATACCTGGTCACAGGTGGTTTCTGCTGGCCCCAGTAATACCACCTCTGGGGCTGAGGGGCAGATCACCAGGAAGCATGGGGTTAAATGTCAGATGTCTGGGGTCTACAGCATTGATATCTATCTGCGTGCTGCAGCTAATGTCATCAGCCCCTCTGTTATAGTAGCAGCCAGCAAAATGTACGGGAAAGCAGTTTTTTTTACCCGTACTCTGGCTGCTGCACACATTCTTATACAGAGAGGCATCACAGTGGGGGGATTATATGTCCCAATAGAACCCCTGGAAGGGTTGGGCACAAAAGTAACACTCTCTAATGTGCCCCCCTTCCTACCAGACTCCCTCCTGCGCCCCCACCTGCTAACCCTAGGGGAAGTAAAAACACCATTTATAAAAATTCCCCTGGGGTGCAGAGAGAGAGCACTTCGTCATGTGCTCTCTTTCAAGAGGCAGGTACAAATGTGCCTGCCTCAGGGCGCAGAAAACATAGAGGGGTCTTTTGGGGTTCCATTTGAGGGGGTGCTGTACAGGATTTTTTACAGCACTACGGAGGTGCAGTGCTATCATTGCAAAGGGTTGGGGCATACACGTAGGAATTGTCCTAATGTAAAGCATCATGCCCCAGCCCCAGCAAATGGCACCTCCGTCAGTACGGCACCCATCCCCGCTGAGCCCATAACAGCGGGGACCTCAAGGGTCATAGCCCCCCCACAGAGCTCAGGCAAGGAGGCCGTTCCTCAAGCCACCACCACGGCCTCCAAACCCCCTTCTTCCCCAAAAAAGCCATCTGTGTCTGTGGTCTCCAGCAAGACTGCAGACACGGGGAAAAAGGGGAAGAATGTCACCGGTCCTCCCAGTGTCACAGCTGCATCTCCCAAGTTCCAATCTGCCCCCACCATAATTACATCAGTTAGTGTGGGGGCACAGTGTAAGCAGAGGGATAATAAGCCCTCTGCAGGGGAGGCAGCTAGTGGCAGCTCCTCTTCCAGGAGTGACGTCCCCAGGAAGAGGAAGCATAAAACCAACAGGGAGGTTGCTGATAAGTGGGAAGTGCTCTATAGTGGAGCACCTCCCTCTAAAAGCAAGAAGAGGAACAAAACATCTCCTCCTCATCCGGTGACATTGTCTGGCCCAGTTATTAAGCTCAGCCAGCCGGTGCCAGACCACACATCTCTCTCTCCAGACCCTATAGGGGTTAATGTGGAAAAGGGTCTGGAGGAAAAGCAGGGGCAAGAGGGTCTCCCAAGTGAGGCAGGGGTAGACAAGAAAGATCAGGTTCTGCCTCTGGCCTTTGAGGGGGGACCCAACAAAGCCCCTGCTGAATGGGTAGTCAGTGTCCCTGAGGTGCTGAGCTTCAAGGGCACCAGTCAGTCTCCTCCTCCAGTGTCACTCTCTAGTGACGTACCTCGGGCTTTGTTAGAGCCCCAGGCCGAGTCACTACTGGAGGGGGGGAATATAGGCATGACCCCCATTCAGGACCCCATGGATTTGTCTGTCAGGGGGGATGTGGCACAAGGGGAAGTGGAAATGGGGGAGGGTGATAAAACAGGTTTTCCTGTTAACATCATGGGAGAGCCTGTCTACCCTCCTCAGCCGTCCACTGACCCTAACATCGGTGCCATCCAAGCTGAGCAAGCAGCGGTGGAACTGGCAGAGGAGGCATATAAAGCCTCCAAGGCTTCCATTAAGGAAGCCATGCCAGCCACTGCTGTCCAGCCAGCTACCCCTGAATGCACTCCTGAAGCTACAGGGGTGCAGCAGCAATCCAAGGGTCCATTATTTACCTTGAAGGGTGCTAAAGGGACTCCTTCTGTATCATCTAAGAGGGGGTCCCTGAGAATAAAGCTGAGGAAACTGACTCCAGCCGGGGAGGATGGAGTAAAAGCCCTCAGCCAAGAGGAGCCCAGGGGTGACCCACTAGAAGGAACATCAGATTCTGGGTGGGTTATCCCTGTCAAGGAAATAGATCTATTCCTTGAGAGCACCCTTCATGGACAAAAGAAAAGGAAGGTGCGGCTGGCCTTGGAGAGGTGGAAGAATATGTCGTTTATTCTCCACTCTCTCCAGCAATATCTAGTGGTCAGCACTAGGGCCAAGAATTCTGGGACTGCGGAGCATCTCCGCGTCCGGAAATTCTATAAAATGTGCGTGTCCTATCAGCAGTCTCAAGGGTCTGAGGAACGCACAATTCCTGACACGCAGTAATGGCTTTGCACATCAGCACGCTAAATACCAATGGCTGTCAAGACAGTTTCCGCAGGTTCCAGGTACTCTCCTATTTATATCAGGGAGGGTACTCTGTGAGCTTCCTGCAGGAAACTCACACCACTCCAGAGGCTGAGGCCTCGTGGCAACTGGAGTGGAGAGGCAGGGTCTTCTTCAGCCACTTCACATCGGCGTCATGTGGAGTGGTGACCCTGTTCTCAGAGTCTTTTCAGCCAGAGCTGCTGCTTGTGAAAGCTGTTATCCCAGGCCGTCTAATCCACCTCCGGGTCCGAGAGCAGGGTAGCATCATTAACCTAGTTAATATATATGCCCCTGCTGGAGGGCTCGAGAGAGTGAGGTTCCTCGCCAGACTGTCCCAGTTTTTGGAGACGGTTGACGCAGATGAGTGTTTGGTACTCGGGGGTGATTTCAACTGCACCCTCGATGCTCTGGACCGGAATAGTCCAGAGCCGTTCCCGCCTTCTGCGTCAGCCCTGCGGGAGATCATCGCCCGCTTCTCCCTGGAGGACATCTGGCGAGAGCAGAACCCAGGGGCATCAGACGGTTTCACCTACGTCAGGGTGAGAGCCGGTCTAGTGTCCCACTCCCGGATCGACAGACTATATATATCTAGTCACTATATGTCACGAGTCGGTTCTTGTGCCATTAGGCTGGCTCCGTTCACAGACCACAACTGTGTGTCTGTGACAGTGGCGCTAACGCCAACAGCGCCACGAGCCGCCTATTGGCACTTCAACAATGCTTTGTTGAAGGACCAGGGGCTCGTGACATTGATCCGGGAGTTTTGGACGGACTGGAGGGGTTGCAAGGGGGACTTTGCCACGTTAAAACTGTGGTGGGACGTGGGCAAGGTTCATTTGCGACTTCTGTGTCAGGAATATACCAAGGGTGCGAGTGGGCAGCGCGAAGCTGAGTTGGAGTCACTCGGGGGGGAGGTACTCCATCTGGAGCAGAGGCTGTTCACTTGTAGGGACCAATCCCTGCAGAGCGAGTATGTAGAGAGGAAGGGTGTCCTCTGTGACCTGGAACGACACCAGGCCAAGGGGGCATACGTGCGCAGCCGCTTAGGTTTTCTCAAAGATCTAGACCGCGGCTCGCGCCTCTTCTACTCACTGGAGAAAAAGGGGGGTAACAGTAGGCACATCACCTGTCTTCTAGATGAAGACGGTGCCCCCCTTACAGATCCGGAGAGTATCCGGGATAGAGCCCGGAACTTTTATAAAGATCTTTACTCTCCGGATCCCATTTCTCCAGACGCCTGCAGGGTGCTATGGGAGGGGCTCCCCACAGTCAGTGAGGGTGTAAGAGAGCGGCTTGATATACCACTATCTTTTCAAGAGCTCTCTGAAGCCCTCCGTGCCATGTCCTGTGAAAAGTCTCCAGGACTGGACGGACTGACTGTAGAGTTTTTCCAATTTTTCTGGGAAACTCTGGGACCTGATTTCCATCTGGTCCTTGGGGAAGCCCTGGAGACCGGGGAGATGCCCCTGTCTTGTCGCAGGGCAGTACTTGCCCTGCTGCCCAAAAAGGGGGATCTCCGGCTTATTAAGAACTGGCGACCGGTCTCTCTGCTCAGCACGGACTACAAGATTGTAGCTAAAGCCATCTCGCTTAGACTTGGGTCTGTGCTGGCAGAATTGGTTCACCCTGACCAGTCCTATGCGATCCCGGGCCGGACTATCTTTGATAGTATCTTTCTGGTCCGGGATCTATTGCATTATTCTCGCAGGACTGGTCTGTCACTCGCCTTTCTCTCTTTAGATCAAGAGAAGGCGTTTGACAGGGTGGACCATGGTTACCTCATAGCCACTCTGCAAGCGTACGGCTTTGGCCCACAGTTTGTGGGCTTTATAAGAACGCTGTACGCCTCTGCAGAGTGTTTACTTAAAATCAATTGGTCCCTAACAGCACCTTTGGTATTTGGACGAGGGGTGCGTCAAGGATGTCCCTTGTCTGGACAGTTATATGCACTGGCCATTGAGCCTTTCCTCTGCCTACTGAGGAAAAGGCTCACAGGGCTGGTGCTAAAAGATCCAGACATGCGGATTGTCCTTTCAGCTTATGCTGACGATGTGCTCCTCGTGGCCCAGGATCCAGTTGATCTTGAGCTGGCAAAACAGTGCCAGGAGGTATATTCAGCTGCCTCCTCCGCTCAGATCAACTGGTCCAAATGCACAGGCCTTTTAGAGGGTAATTTACAGGTGGACTCTTTGCCTCCCACGTTTCGTGACATCACGTGGGAGGCAGATGTCATTAAATATCTGGGGGTCTACCTGTCCGCTGCGGACGCTTCCGTCCCAGACAACTGGAGGGAGTTAGAGGGCAGTGTCCTCTCTCGTCTGGGACGATGGAGGGGTCTAGCAAAAATGCTTTCCCTTAGGGGGCGGACTCTAGTGGTGAATCAGCTGGTGGCTTCTCAGATCTGGCACCGGCTGATTTGTCTGAGTCCGACCCCCGAGTTTGTCACCAATATCCAGAGGAATTTGTTAGATTTCCTCTGGATGGGAAGGCATTGGGTCTCTGCAGGGGTGGCAAGTCTGCCTTTGGTGGAGGGTGGACAGGGAGTAGTTTGTGTGTGCTCCCAGTTGTCCACCTTCCGCCTTCAGTACCTGCAGAGATACCTATATGCAGATCCCGCTCCGCAGTGGTGCGCACTGGCATCCAGCTTTTATCGCCAGTTGCGCAACCTGGGGTATGACCGGCAATTATTTCTGATCAGGCCCGAGGGGTTTGGGAGAGACCTCTCTGTGTTGCCGGCATACTACCAGGAAACCCTCAAGGCCTGGAGCATGGTCTCCGTGACCAGGCAGGGCGTGCCTTTGGGGGATGAAATATTCACAGAGCCCCTGCTATTTAATGCAGCAGTGGGGGCTCCAATGTTACAGTCCCCCAGTATCATCCGCCGCCTTAGTCATGCACGGATGACCCGAGTCGGGGATCTCCTGGAATACGGGCGTTCTGATTGGGTGTCACCCCAGGAGCTTGCGCTCCGTTTGGGATATGTGACGCCCAAAGTCTCAGGGCGCTTGCTCCAGGAGATTAGAGATGCCATCTCCCCCGACTCGCGCACCTTCCTTCGCGGGGTTTTGCAGGCCGGAGTGCCACATGCACCTTTCAACACCCCTTCTCCGGCTGTTTGCATTGGACACAAGCCCCGTGTTTCCCCTCAGGCTCCTCCTGTCCCCAACCTCTCGAGGTTGAGGGACATACCCTCGGCATGCTTTCGCGGCATGCCGAGGAAGAGCTTATATTCTCTCGTGCTCCATACAGTGCACTTCCTTGCCCTCGTGACCCGTCCCGATACCATCTGGAGGTGGGTCCTACCAGCTGACGAGGGCAAATTATTCTGATTTAGTTCCACGACCCACCGGGGACTTGAGTTGGAGAGTGCTCCATGGTGCACTGAGCACGGGAGAGTACTTAGCTAAATTCACGGACTCTCCCTCCACTTGTCCATTCTGTGGCAAGGGAGAGTCCGTGTATCATGTTTATTTTAGTTGCGCCAGACTGCAGCCCCTCTTGTCACTCTTGAGGGGCCTCCTCCTGCAGTTCTGGCTGCATTTCTCCCCTCACATTTTTATTTTTGGGCGCCCAGTGTCCCGGGGCAATAAGGCCAGGGACCTCCTCGTCAACCTGCTCCTGGCATTAGCCAAGTTGGCTATATATAAGTCCAGGAAGCAGTGTTTGATAGGGGGGGTTCCCTTGTCACCTGAGGCCATGTTCCGGGTGCTGGTGCGCTCCCGTATCCGGGCAGAGTACCACCTGGCTTTGTCTACTGGGGGAATGGATGAGTTTGTCTCCCAGTGGGCTGTAGATGGTGTGCTCTGCTCGGTATCCCCCCATCCGGTTTCTTTTTCTTTCAACCTCCTAATATGATTTTTATTTAGTTTACAGAAAATGATTTCTCATGATTTTAAAATACACTGTGCCAAGTTCAACCAATCCAATCTATTTGGGGTACCAACAGTCCACATTTAAAAAACCCAAACTTTTATTTTCTTAAATCTAAGTGCATTTGCCTGACCGTCAATCAAAGTTTATTTGATTGACCGTTTCCCATAGTGTGTGTCTTGCTTACAAGTACTGGGCCAAGTTCAACCAAGCCAGTCTAGTTGGGTTACCAACAGTCCACATTTAAAAAACCCAAACTTTTATTTTCTTAAATCTAAGTGCATTTGCCTGACCGTCAATCAAAGTTCATTTGATTGACCGCTAACCAGAGTGTGTGTCTTGCTTACAAGTACTGTGCCAAGTTCAACCAATCCAATCTATTTGGTGTACCAACAGTCCACATTTAAAAAAAAAAAACTTTTATTTTCTTAAATCTAAGTGCATTTGCCTGACCGTCAATCAAAGTTCATTTGCTTGACCGCTACCCATAGTATGTGTCTTGCTTACAAGTACTGTGCAAAGTTCAACAAATCCAATCTAGTTGGGGTACCAACAGTCCACATTTAAAAAAAAAAAACTTTTATTTTCTTAAATCTAAGTGCATTTGCCTGACCGTCAATCAAAGTTCATTTGATTGACCGCTAACCAGAGTGTGTGTCTTGCTTACAAGTACTGTGCCAAGTTCAATAAATCCAATCTAGTTGGGGTACCAACAGTCCACATTTAAAAAAAAAAAACTTTTATTTTCTTAAATCTAAGTGCATTTGCCTGACCGTCAATCAAAGTTCATTTGATTGACCGCTAACCAGAGTGTGTGTCTTGCTTACAAGTACTGTGTCAAGTTCAACCAATTTATTCTATTTGGGGTACCAACAGTCCACATTTAAAAAAACCAAACTTTTATTTTCTTAAATCTAAGTGCATTTGTCTGACCGTCAATCAAAGTTTATTTGCTTGACCGCTACCCATAGTGTGTGTCTTGCTTACAAGTACTGTGCCAGGTTCAACCAATCCAATCTAGTTGGGGTACCAACAGTCCACATTTAAAAAACCCAAACTTTTATTTTCTTAAATCTAAGTGCATTTGCCTGACCGTCAATCAAAGTTAATTTGCTTGACCGCTAACCAGAGTGTGTGTCTTGCTTACAAGTACTGTGCCAAGTTCAACCAATCCAATCTATTTGGGGTACCAACAAACCACATTTAAAAAAACCCAAACTTTTATTTTCTTAAATCTAAGTGCATTTGCCTGACCGTCAATTAAAATTCATTTGCTTGACCGCTACCCATAGTGTGTGTCTTGCTTACAAGTACTGTGCCAAGTTCAACCAATCCAATCTATTTGGGGTACCAACAGTCCACATTTAAAAAACCCAAACTTTTATTTTCTTAAATCTAAGTGCATTTGCCTGACCGTCAATCAAAGTTTATTTGCTTGACCGCTACCCATAGTGTGTGTCTTGCTTACAAGTACTGTGCCAAGTTCAACCAATCCAATCTAGTTGGGGTACCAACAGTCCACATTTAAAAAAAAAAACTTTTATTTTCTTAAATCTAAGTGCATTTGCCTGACCGTCAATCAAAGTTCATTTGATTGACCGCTAACCAGAGTGTGTGTCTTGCTTACAAGTACTGTGCCAAGTTCTCAGAGAGCATGTTGTGTGCATGCTTGAGCTCCAAACAAAAGGCTTTTTAGGGTCTTAGTCCCTCAAATACAAGTTTTATTTTAACACCTTTTTGTTAATAAGCACTTTGTGCACGGTGTTGTTCATTTTTGGGAGTTTTTGTGGTTTTTTTCTTAGTTTAATTTAAGTTTTAGTTTTCTGGGGGTCAGGCTCAACTCTCTATCCCAGGAGAGTGAGCTGTCTCCTGGATACTTTGCCACACCCCTCCCTTAGCACTACACCTTCACTCCTGGAGCTTTGTTACTTTGACTTTTTTTCTTTTAAAAAGTTTATTAGGTTTTGTTGAAGTTTTGTTTGTTTGGTGTTGGGTTTTATGTTTTGGGGGAGAGAAGACAAGTAACATCTTTGTAGGCAGTGGGGGGGAAAACAATTAGATTTTTTGTTGTTAAGGTTTTTTTTTTAACATCTGACACAGAGACACAGAGGGGTTAAAAAGCCTCTGTGTTCTCTGTGTTGTTGCATTTAGTAACACCTTGCAACAGGCCATTAACCCTTCCACTGCCAAACATCATCTCTCTCTCTCCCTTAGTTTTTTTTTTTTTTTTTTTTTTTTTTTTTTTTGTCTCCCTTAGTTTTGTCTTTTTGTTTCTTTTTCACACTTTTATATTTTTAAAAAAAAAGAAAACAGTAAAGAAATCATAAAACAAAAAATAAAAATAAATAAAACAAATAAACTAAAAAAAAAAAAGGGTCTAAACATGAGGGATAAGACCATTAAGAAGCCTCAGGGGTCAAAAGGGGGAATAATGGCCCCTGAAAATCCTAGCTGCAGCACTGCACAGCATAGGCCCCAGGCAGATAAGGCAGCCCCAGCTCCTGGTGGTTCTGCCAGCAGACCTACCCCTGTGGCTAATACCTGGTCACAGGTGGTTTCTGCTGGCCCCAGTAATACCGCCGCTGGGGCTGAGGGGCAGATCACCAGGAAGCATGGGGTTAAATGTCAGATGTCTGGGGTCTACAGCATTGATATCTATCTGCGTGCTGCAGCTAATGTCATCAGCCCCTCTGTTATAGTAGCAGCCAGCAAAATGTACGGGAAAGCAGTTTTTTTTACCCGTACTCTGGCTGCTGCACACATTCTTATACAGAGAGGCATCACAGTGGGGGGATTATATGTCCCAATAGAACCCCTGGAAGGGTTGGGCACAAAAGTAACACTCTCTAATGTGCCCCCCTTCCTACCAGACTCCCTCCTGCGCCCCCACCTGCTAACCCTAGGGGAAGTAAAAACACCATTTATAAAAATTCCCCTGGGGTGCAGAGAGAGAGCACTTCGTCATGTGCTCTCTTTCAAGAGGCAGGTACAAATGTGCCTGCCTCAGGGCGCAGAAAACATAGAGGGGTCTTTTGGGGTTCCATTTGAGGGGGTGCTGTACAGGATTTTTTACAGCACTACGGAGGTGCAGTGCTATCATTGCAAAGGGTTGGGGCATACACGTAGGAATTGTCCTAATGTAAAGCATCATGCCCCAGCCCCAGCAAATGGCACCTCCGTCAGTACGGCACCCATCCCCGCTGAGCCCATAACAGCGGGGACCTCAAGGGTCATAGCCCCCCCCACAGAGCTCAGGCAAGGAGGCCGTTCCTCAAGCCACCACCACGGCCTCCAAACCCCCTTCTTCCCCAAAAAAGCCATCTGTGTCTGTGGTCTCCAGCAAGACTGCAGACACGGGGAAAAAGGGGAAGAATGTCACCGGTCCTCCCAGTGTCACAGCTGCATCTCCCAAGTCCCAATCTGCCCCCACCATAATTACATCAGTGAGTGTGGGGGCACAGTGTAAGCAGAGGGATAATAAGCCCTCTGCAGGGGAGGCAGCTAGTGGCAGCTCCTCTTCCAGGAGTGACGTCCCCAGGAAGAGGAAGCATAAAACCAACAGGGAGGTTGCTGATAAGTGGGAAGTGCTCTATAGTGGAGCACCTCCCTCTAAAAGCAAGAAGAGGAACAAAACATCTCCTCCTCATCCGGTGACATTGTCTGGCCCAGTTATTAAGCTCAGCCAGCCGGTGCCAGACCACACATCTCTCTCTCCAGACCCTATAGGGGTTAATGTGGAAAAGGGTCTGGAGGAAAAGCAGGGGCAAGAGGGTCTCCCAAGTGAGGCAGGGGTAGACAAGAAAGATCAGGTTCTGCCTCTGGCCTTTGAGGGGGGACCCAACAAAGCCCCTGCTGAATGGGTAGTCAGTGTCCCTGAGGTGCTGAGCTTCAAGGGCACCAGTCAGTCTCCTCCTCCAGTGTCACTCTCTAGTGACGTACCTCGGCTTTGTTAGAGCCCCAGGCCGAGTCACTACTGGAAGGGGGGAATATAGGCATGACCCCCATTCAGGACCCCATGGATTTGTCTGTCAGGGGGGATGTGGCACAAGGGGAAGTGGAAATGGGGGAGGGTGATAAAACAGGTTTTCCTGTTAACATCATGGGAGAGCCTGTCTACCCTCCTCAGCCGTCCACTGACCCTAACATCGGTGCCATCCAAGCTGAGCAAGCAGCGGTGGAACTGGCAGAGGAGGCATATAAAGCCTCCAAGGCTTCCATTAAGGAAGCCATGCTAGCCACTGCTGTCCAGCCAGCTACCCCTGAATGCACTCCTGAAGCTACAGGGGTGCAGCAGCAATCCAAGGGTCCATTATTTACCTTGAAGGGTGCTAAAGGGACTCCTTCTGTATCATCTAAGAGGGGGTCCCTGAGAATAAAGCTGAGGAAACTGACTCCAGCCGGGGAGGATGGAGTAAAAGCCCTCAGCCAAGAGGAGCCCAGGGGTGACCCACTAGAAGGAACATCAGATTCTGGGTGGGTTATCCCTGTCAAGGAAATAGATCTATTCCTTGAGAGCACCCTTCATGGACAAAAGAAAAGGAAGGTGCGGCTGGCCTTGGAGAGGTGGAAGAATATGTCGTTTATTCTCCACTCTCTCCAGCAATATCTAGTGGTCAGCACTAGGGCCAAGAATTCTGGGACTGCGGAGCATCTCCGCGTCCGGAAATTCTATAAAATGTGCGTGTCCTATCAGCAGTCTCAAGGGTCTGAGGAACGCACAATTCCTGACACGCAGTAATGGCTTTGCACATAAGCACGCTAAATACCAATGGCTGTCAAGACAGTTTCCGCAGGTTCCAGGTACTCTCCTATTTATATCAGGGAGGGTACTCTGTGAGCTTCCTGCAGGAAACTCACACCACTCCAGAGGCTGAGGCCTCGTGGCAACTGGAGTGGAGAGGCAGGGTCTTCTTCAGCCACTTCACATCGGCGTCATGTGGAGTGGTGACCCTGTTCTCAGAGTCTTTTCAGCCAGAGCTGCTGCTTGTGAAAGCTGTTATCCCAGGCCGTCTAATCCACCTCCGGGTCCGAGAGCAGGGTAGCATCATTAACCTAGTTAATATATATGCCCCTGCTGGAGGGCTCGAGAGAGTGAGGTTCCTCGCCAGACTGTCCCAGTTTTTGGAGACGGTTGACGCAGATGAGTGTTTGGTACTCGGGGGTGATTTCAACTGCACCCTCGACGCTCTGGACCGGAATAGTCCAGAGCCGTACCCGCCTTCTGCGTCAGCCCTGCGGGAGATCATCGCCCGCTTCTCCCTGGAGGACATCTGGCGAGAGCAGAACCCAGGGGCATCAGACGGTTTCACCTACGTCAGGGTGAGAGCCGGTCTGGTGTCCCACTCCCGGATCGACAGACTATATATATCTAGTCACTATATGTCACGAGTCGGTTCTTGTGCCATTAGGCTGGCTCCGTTCACAGACCACAACTGTGTGTCTGTGACAGTGGCGCTAACGCCAACAGCGCCACGAGCCGCCTATTGGCACTTCAACAATGCTTTGTTGAAGGACCAGGGGCTCGTG